>CM038480.1:9591431-9995573 GCA_021464305.1 Kandelia obovata
AGGCATACTCTCCCAAAAAAAAAAGAGCAGACCCCATTGAAGACGAGAGTGAGGTACACAAGGCCATTTCTGTCCACCGCCCTTCTCACGGAACCGTACGTGGACGTTACCGCTCAAACAGCTCCCAGCCAGCAAGCAGTTAGCCTTCCTCTACAAGGAATGGAAGTGTGGATGAATTGACATCAAATAGAGGAATTCGGTTTTTCTTTTTTTTCAGCAATAACATTCAAAGAGCAACCCTTGCACAAAAACAAAAACCTATGGATCCCCCCCTATCCTGCCACTTCAGCACCTTTTTGATCTTTGATAAGATCATTACGAGCCCTTTTTTATATACCTACCGGCCACCGTTATATGCTTTAAAGTTGACATAGGTTAATTCCTATCCTTAATAAGAAAGCCATAATAAAGGATTTTATTGATGTATGAGTTCGATCCATTAGGTTCTTCAGTTTATCCAGAAAGAAAACGAGAGACAAGAAAACATCTTTGATTACGATTAAAAGGAACAATCTAAAATAGACCAAGATCCAATTTCGGGTCATTTCTTGGTGAACATAATCTGCCATAATCTCTTCGATCCCTTCATTTATATGCCAGAATAAAGAGAGATTTGGTAGGAAAGTGGAAGAGACTTTTTTGTATATAATAATCAAAGGGAGCAGCAAAACTGCAGTAATTCTTTGGAAAAGCCCGGTTCTCTTTGTCTTCGAGCTTTCATTCCTCAATCCACTCTTTCGTTCCTTCATATACCCCCCCACCAATAGATAGAAACAAATGGGAATAACCGAACCACGTCTACAAAATGCCAGTACCATGCAGCTGCTTCAAAGCCAACGTGATGCTCCTTGGTCATCTGACCAAGATATTGGCGAATACCACATATGATCAAGAAAAGAGTACCTATAATCACATGAAAACCATGAAAGCCAGTTGCTAAGAAAAAGGTAGAACCATAAATACTATCCGAAATAGTGAAGGGTGCTTGATAATATTCCATTCCTTGAAAGCCAGTGAATACTAGAGCCAGTGAAACGGTAGCTACTAAAGCATAAACTGCTCGTTTTTCCTTCCCCGCGAGTATAGCATGATGAGCCCAAGTTACGGCAGCTCCGGATGAAAGGAGAATTGGGGTATTAAGAAAAGGGATTTCCCAAGGATCTAAAACCCCAATCCCTTTGGGGGGCCAAATACCTCCGATCTCTACCGTAGGTGCCAAAGAAGAATGAAAAGAAGCCCAAAAAAAAGCAAAAAGGAACATAACCTCCGATACGATGAACGGAATAAAACCATATCGAAGTCCTAATTGTACGACTTTGGTATGATGTCCTTCCAACGTGGACTCACGTAGAACATCGCGCCACCATACAAACATGGTATATAGGATAAATATGAGGCCCAAACTGAGAAGTGTTGCACCCTTGAAATGAGTGCATGTACATCACACCTCTACGGTGGTTGCCAAAGCTCCGAGTGAACCCGAAATAGGCCATGGACTTGGATCTACCAAATGATAAAAATGTCTCTGAGTATCAATCATAAACCACTTTCCCTCGGTTGTATGTAAACCCCCCCTTCACCCCCTAAAGTGGTAAAGAAGGGCTCTTTGGTCTAATTTTCTTTCTATCTGACAGGACAAACAATAGGAAGGGATGGTTCTTTCATTGCATTGATAGAATTGAGAAGAGAATCGTTGGTTTAACCGACGAACTACGTGGGAAAATGGACCTTCTTTCTTTGATTTTCAGCAAGCATTTGGAAAATTGAAATTCCATTCAGTTCGGTTTCGGAAAACTTGCTGGTCGCGGATTAGTTCGTTCTTCGACGCCGGCGGCCTAAGATCAAAGGCGCAGGTTGATCTCTCTGCTTAAGGCTGCATTCATTTTTCAACTTGACACTGGGGTCTTTTTATTGGCTCGGCTTGGTCTCGCTCCCTTCCCGCACTATTCCTCCCCACTAAAAAGAGCGATTGATAATTTAATCGCAAAAAAATTCAAGAGTAGACGTACCAAACCTCTTCTCTCCTCCTCCTTTTAGCCAACATCATCAACCCCATTTTTCACTTTGAATTAGTCAAAGCCAAAAATCTTCTGAATAGAAGGAAAGGAGATCAGAAAGAAAGGCGGACGACTTGATTATAAGTATAGATCGAATGTTTTCGTGAGCAGTAAGCAGCAGATCCCCCCTTATTTTGGGAAAGCTGGTGGCCGCGTGTGAATTCTTTCAAGGCAAGAGGCGGCCTGATTCGACATTGTTGTTTACTTTGATCCGGTCGAGGTGGTTTTCGTTTACCAGCGCGTAGGTGGTCTTAAGTTCTATCCACGAACCAAAGCCATGATAAAAAGCATCACCGTCTTTCTGGGGACGCGTCCCTAGTAAATCTACATTGTTGGTAGAGTCCAATCTTTATCCCACGTTGTCTTAAAGTAATAATATTTAAATAGGCCTCTCAACCGCTAGTGAGAGAGTATGAAAACGTCCGACGAACAAAGAACTGAGTGGAGGTTCGAGATCTCCCTGACTATGCCTATACTAAGGGCTCGGCTACCTCGATATCTCCTTTGTATGCCAATATGATCTTAATGAGGTGCGGGGCTTTGCATCTGACATTCGTTGGGCTTCCCTCTTCGGGAGCCTACGTCCCGGCGTTTTTGTGCAATAAACCCCTCCGGCTGAAGACTAGTGGTAGGTGGTCCCGCGGAGCTTTCGGAGAAGGGTAGCCTAGTGTGTAAGCACAGCAATGAACCGCGGCGAACCCTCAGATGACCTATCTAAGATTAGGGGGGAGATCCTCAGTAGTGGTGACCCTTTCACTCTTCCACGGGCTGATACATGTACCGAATGCTCCTACGGGAAAGTTGACTCCTGGGGGTTGCTTTGATAAATCCTTTCCTTCTCGTCCACTCAGGGGGGGTGCGGACACACCTGCGCGGATTACAGGTGACGGTTACAAGAATGGCGGGGAAGTGAACAGTACCCGACGATATTCAGGGATGGATGTAGATCCATCGGGCAGGGAAAATCATTCTGGTCCTCGGAGAGGTGGCGACCATTCTTAAGAACCAAAAAGACTGAGCTGAGGGAAGCCCTATGAGTCACTGATACGACGGCAGGAGGGCCCTTGATCTATCATCAAAAGAGGGAGCAAAAAAAGGGCTTTGCTCCCCTTTACAATATGAAAAAGAAAGGAAGGGTCGAAGTTTAGACCGCTCACAGTAATTCTACCTATAGAAAAGATCATGAAAGAGGCAATCAGAATGGTACTCGAATCCATTTACGATCCCGAGTTTCCAGACACATCGCGCTTCTGCTCGGGTCGAGGCTGCCACTCGGTCCTAAGACGGATCAAAGAAGAGTGGGGAACCTCTCGCTGGTTTTTAGAATTCGACATCAGGAACTGTTTTCACACCATCGACCGACATCGACTCATCTCAATCTTAAAGGAAGAGATCGACGATCCCAAGTTCTTTTACTCCATTCAGAAAGTGTTTTCGGCCGGACGACTCGTAGAAGGTGAAAAGGGCCCTTACTCCGTCCCACACAGTGTACTACTATCGGCCCTACCAGGCAACATCTACCTACACAAGCTCGATCAGGAGATAGGGAGGATCCGACAGAAGTACGAAATTCCGATTGTTCAGAGAATCAGATCTGTTCTATTAAGGACAGGTCGTATTGATGACCAAGAAAATTCTGGAGAAGAAGCAAGCTTCAACGCTCCCCAAGGCAAAAGAGACATCATTGTGGGGAGATTAAAGAGCATCCATCGCAAAGCGGCCTTTCATTCCCTTGTTTCGTCGTGGCACAGCCCCCAAAAGCACCTCCGGCCCAGGGGGACCAGAAAACACCTTTCGGTTTCTCCCCTTCGTCTGTCTCTTATACACATCTCCGTATCCATCTAACTGCTTGCCACCTGCGCTCCGCCATCCATTCCAAGTTTAGGAACCTGGGTAATAGTATCCCGATCAAACAGCTGACGAAGTAGATGAGCTAAACAGGGAGTCTACTGGACGGGGTTCAACTAGCGGCGACTCTTAGAACAGCTGGAGCAAGAAGTCCCCAAGTGAGCGTATTATCTGTCTCTTATACACAGCTAGATGTGTATAAGAGACAGAGGTAATAGTATCCCGATCAAACAGCTGACGAAGGAGATGAGCTAAACAGGGAGTCTACTGGACGGGGTTCAACTAGCGGAGACTCTTAGAACAGCTGGAGTAAGAAGTCCCCAAGTGAGCGTATTATGGGGGACTGTCAAGCACATCCGGCAAGGATCAAGGGGGATCTCGTTGTTGAACGTTCAACAGGCAGTCTCACGATCGGGCATCGGTGTCTGGAAGTTGTCATTGTATACTCCCGAAAGGCGGAAGGCGGCAGGGGAAGGAGGAGGACACTGGGCGGGATCTATCAGCAGCGAATTCCCTATATAGAGGCGCCTATCAAAAAGATACTCCGAAGGCTTCGGGATCGAGGTATCATTACCCGAAAAAGACCTGGCAAATCCATGTGGCCTGCTTGACGAGCGTTAGCGACGAAAACATCGTAAATTGGTCCGCGGACATCGCGATAAGTCAACCTTTACCAAGTCCGAACGATTGTCGACCACCAGATCCGCTGGTCTGCAATATTCACCCTAGCCCACAAGCACAAATCCTCCGCGCCGAATATAATCCCAAATTACTCCAAAAAAGTCAAATATAGTAAATAAAGAAGGTGATAAGACCCTTGCAGAGTTACCAACAGAAAGCTTGGGAAGATCGACCCGGTCAAGATCCGGAGAACAAGGAGCACTAAACTACTAGTCTAGTCTATTCTAGTAGTTGTTTTTTCTATTAGTTGCGATGTTAACAGACGTTTATTTATGAGATTTTTTTTCAAGTAGGCTTACGTTTAGTTGTCTGCTATAAGATAGCTAGTTTTTGGGCTTTTGACATAAAATAAAAAAGCTCGGCACTTGTATTGTAGTCGGTCCGGAATGCCTTTGTTTTGGATGAATGGGGAAGAATTAAGATCAATAGGATAGTCAGAAGGCTAGCTATCCATTTCTAGTGTTAGTTTGCTTAAGCCTAAGCCGGATATTCACCTCCTTTGCATCAAGTCCTTTTTGCTTGAAGCTCCGGCCCTTAGTGCCCTGTTAGCCTTTCTAGCCTTTGAACATGGATTAGTACTAATTCAATACCATATTCCTACCTTCGCCCAAGGCCCTCAGAAAAACTTATCATATTCCTACTATATCTACAGACCTATTATAAGATAGGCTACTATACCTACTAGAAGAAGATAAAACGGAATATCTAGTAGGTGGGTATTCAAATAAAGGGGAACAACAAGCTCAAAGAGAGCCTTAGAAGCTAATTTTTGCTAAGTTTTGTTTATCGACAATCCCACTAAGGCACCTACCTATAATCCCACGTTGAACCTATTTCTTAACTAAACAAAAGGAACTCTCTCCTTTGTAGTAGAGCTCAATGCTTAGACGTTAAGAAGTCAAGCACCTTTTCTTGAGGAACTACTTCTAGCTAGCTCTATTTGAGCAATAACTCCTAGGTTTGCTACTATTTGTTTGTGCGGTTATGAGATTTTCGAGCTGGCCATATCAAAAAAGAAAACGCCCCGTAGTTGATCATTTAGAGGCCTCTAAGACACTTTCTTCGCTCTATCTTGAGATCCCCCCTATCCTTCTATGCAACTCTTAAGAAAGATAGTTAGCTCTTATTGTCTCTTGGCTTAGTTAGCTCTTGCTTCAGGTGTACTCTTTTCAACCTCTTTCTTCTTGTAGCTATTGCCCTATTCCCTCTAAAGATGACTTGACTTACTCGTTGGCGGATCAAAAACTGCTATTTTTCCCTACTTCACCTCTTTTGTAGCTTCTCGCTGCTCTAGTCAGTGTATAACTGCTATTAATGAAGCACGCAACACTCAGCGATCTCATGGCTTGGAAGACCCTTCGCCAAAGGGCGTTGCTACTTTTTACGTGACTACTGATAGTGATGACCTACTTCACTCCCCACTACCAAATACTGCTGAGACAAATGGGTCGAAGGAATGACAGTGAGGCATGGCTCGAGAGGTGGCGAAGTTCGTGTATGAGGATGTGTTGATTCGAGGAGAATGAACTCCTTTTATTTTGTTACTTCGACCAAGCTTTCGCCTTTTTTTTAGTTATTTGTATGCAATTCTTTTTTCATTTTATCTTCGGATACTGGCCTTTCACAGGCATATCCATTTTCCATTCTTTTTCTAACTCTTTGACCGGACCGCTAAACCCAAATTTTAATGAAAATGCCCCAGCCCCAGATATTAGATGCTATAAGGCTGAGAACCTCAAGAGAAAGAGGTTACTTGTTTTTAGCTCCTGCTCCCAGGGAAACTTATAAGATATATAAAGATAGCCATTTTAGGCCTCTTCCCCTGGGAATCAATACCTGCTTGAAGCCGATTTTCAACATTGATCAACCTTAACTAGCCTTTTCTGGGAAAGGAGTTTTGGTAGGAATTGGAACTGATTCTTCACTTCTAAACGTTTTTCCTTTTAAGCCAATTGACGATTTGTTCTCTTAGCCTGAAAGAGCTTTCTTTTCTTTTTTTAGAGAGAAGCCAGCCCATTTGCCTATCGATTCTTTTACTGACATTCTAATTAGAAAAACAAAGTAGATCTGCTTACACTGATCACTCTGGGGAGGGAACTCGAAGGAGTCAGAGTCTAGGAGCCTTAAGTAAACACAATTAGCATCGGCTAAGGAACTCAAATTTACTAGGACAATAGCTTTAATCAATATGAAATTTTTCACAGCTAAAAGGGCGAAAATCTGGAGAGCTAATGCTAATAGTAATAACAATGGATTTCACAGCAGGAGCTGTAATAGCAAGATCTTTCGCGATAGAAAGTAATTCAACAGTAGAAGTTGTTTTTACTACTGAATCAGCAAGAGGAGTGGTATCAGCTATTGATCCCGTTATATCAATTATCGCATCGTCATCGTCTAGCTTAGCGGCGGGGGAAGTCCTTTCCACGACAGAAGATTGAGTACCATATTTTGTAGAAGCTTGATAGTAACTCAAAAGGCATATGATTCCGGAGCGACAAGCCCGCGACCTTATTTTTATTTTATTCTTATGAAGAACTTTCGATTTGTCTGCACTAGACATCTGGAATTTGATTGAATTTCTTGTGTGAAGCATCTGCTTTTGGCTAGCCTTTCCTAGAAAAGAGTCGGTGTAGGTGAATTTTTTAAATTAGATGAAATTGAGTCGGCTAACTGAGAGAGGAGCGAGAGAACAACGAAAGTATCCGACATAGCAGTGTCACTTTCTTGAAGCGCCCTTTCTTTCAAGCCAGCCAACTTCAAAGCTTCAGTCATTCTCTTCCCTTAATTTTAACCCAATCAATTAGAATGATGAGAAGACGACACCAGTCTTGATATCAATGATAATGTTTACTTTATTCTTTATTTGAGTACCTTGACCAAGTCAGCGTAGAGCAGAGAAGGTGATCTCTATCCATAGGCTTCTACCACGGAAGATTATAATGTCGCATCTTCCTTTTGATCTCAAAAGCTTAACCAATTGGGAATCAACTATCCGAATCCGAGTTGGCGAGCAAGACCTGACATTGGCCTTTCTGATCTTGATTCCATTCTTTTGACTCCTTCCCAGGATTCGTATTTTTATATAAATTATCATTCGTTTCGTTAAGAAGTTTTAGCCGAAAACTCAACAAATTCGATAGAGTTGCCTTACTACTCTTATGTAGTTTTCTAAATGTTCTTTAAGCCGATTAGTCACATGCAAATCGAATCCTCGAACCTCATAAAAAAAGCTTCAAATGGGAGACACATAATTCAGCTGCCAAAAAGGATCCTATCCGTATTTAATAACCCAAAACAAAAATAGGACAGTAATTCCAAAAAAGGAGAAATCGTCGACAAATTCTATGTTTAAAGCCTTGTCACGAACTGGACTCGAACCAGCCTCCCTAAATGCGGGTCTGTATTTCAAACTTTCTGATCGTGTGATGAGAATCATAACGATGATAACTGAAAAGTTTTAATGGATACAAGAGGTCTAATAACACAAATTAATAATGTGAACCGTAGAGATGATGGCTAGAAGTCTCCAACAAATGCAAAAGGTTCATTTCACATTTCAGAAAACACAATAACACGAGCTAGAGTTAAAACAATTAAAGAAGTACTAAATAGGCTGATTAAGTACATTCAGGCCAACCAAGTTTCAAATGGTGTGAATTCAAGTTTGACAAAGAGTAGAGGTCTAATTAATATGATTGAAGTACTTAATGGCCCATAATAAGTAATGACACTCACTCCTAAACAGGAGTGTATTTTCTATTGTGGAATTTTTACATTGTAAAAAATTTGTCCTAAGTAGAAATTTGTGACTCTTTGGGATTGCTATCTTTGCCTATAAATAGACAACCCTTGTAAGCTATGGAGGATAGACAACTTTGAGTGAAATAGAAAGTAAGGGTTTTCTCCCTCGCTTCTTTTGAAAACTAAAGAACTTATCAAGAGTTACTTTTTCTTGTGACGTTCCTTCCTTGTGTCACTTTAGATAGGAAGGGTTTGTTAGAGCTTCGGCTAAACTTCAAACTAGCACGTTGAAATCCTTAAGTAAAGGAAGACCCTTTCTGGGTGAATCTTCTTCCCTTTCACCATTGGGCTATCCCAAAGTCGTAGCAGGGTCTATTCCATCTAGCCTGTAAGCAGTCCTGATCCTCTTTCTTGTTCGAAGTCTAAGGTTTTCCATTCCCTAGTCTTAGAATCAGTTCCATTTCCTTCTTTCATTAGTTGCTCTAAAAGCCTAATATAGATAGCAAGTTCAGTAGGAAAATCTAGTTCAACTAGAGTAGCTCAGTAGGAACCCTGGAATTCAGTTCAAATCAAAAGGGGAGTTCCCTTACTACTAAAAGAAAGTGGGCATAATATTCTTCTTCTCTTTTACTTTCCCGGGCCTATCTCTCTCCTTTCAGCCTAGGATTGGCTTTCTTAAGCTAGGTTTAAAAGAAATTAGTCAAGTAGCAAGTAAACTTACCATGTAGTAGCTCACCTAGAAAGTTCAAGTGGGCAACTACAAGGTAGCTTTGCTTTCCTAATATCTATCTAGTTGCTTTTTGGCTGTCAAGGAAGTATGCAACATTATATGGTTGCTTACTTTGCCAGGACGACAGCGGGAAGAAGCATAATCCTCTTCCATCCATTCCATCAATTAACTATTAAAGATTCCTTCTTTTTCTTTGTCTGCCTTTTCTTTTCTTTGCGTTTAAGGTCTATCTCTCAACTCTTTCCTGCCAAGCCGCTTTAAAAATGTAATGCAATTCTAGAATAGGGGTCAGTGTTTTCAAGTGGGGATGCAGAACACCCTCTCAAACAAAGCAAGGACGTAACTAAGCGCAAGGTACAAGGAATTTGTCTCGTAGAGTGAAGAGTGAATTCACCAGAAGGGAAATAGGGGCAAGTCAAAGTCAGGTTTTTAACCGATTTAGGATCAACTTCGAATCAAATAGAATTTAGGATTAGACAAGGTTGCTCTGCTTCGCTACCCGTAGTTTCAGAGTACTCACCCTCTCCAGTTAAGTCAATGCGATAAGAAACAAGCAAAAAAGAAGTGGGGATTTTTCTCACATTTCCATGGTGTCTTGGCTTGGAAATTCATTAGATCACAACCCCAATTAAGTCCCAGAGAAATGCTCAGCTTTTAAGCTTCAGTCTGAAAGTCTTTCAAGGGCAGAATGCTTCTCAGTCGAATGAAAGTAAACCTTCTTATTTCATAGAACAAAACCTCTCTCCGTGAGATATTTCATTGTGGAAGGGCATGGTTTAGATTAGAAACCAAAGATTACGAGCACTCTCCTCAACAGTATGTAAACAACCTAACCATTTCTATTAGAAGGCAGCGTGAGAAGCTAAGAAAATGGGGCTTGGCCTGTTGCAAGCTTGTCTTAACGATAGAGTAATAGCGCAGAACCCTCTTTGAGAACTCAAGACAGTGACTTAACCCACTTCTTTAATCACGAGTGTTGGGTATCGGAACGATAAAGAGGGCATGATAAAGTCAGCAAAGTTTCTATGGTGTTCTACCTTTGCGTATTCTCAGTCCACAGTGGAAGGCTCCGCACCCGATCCTCGTTAGACTCAGTGAAAGTTTTTAAGGTGTAAGTAAAAAGAATAGAAGAGATGAAGTCCGTCCCTTAGCCTAGTCTATATCTCTGACGCAACTACGTACTGACGCCTCACTACTACATTAATTAATTAACGGCTAAGCGATTTCATAACCTGAGCGTTTCTTAACCAGCTGACCTTATTTCGTAACCTTAGCCTCCCTTTCTTTATAGAAAGACTAAGTGACTTCGTAACCTTAACGTACTTTCTTTCTTACTTTAGCATAGGCGGGCCTTCGACACTTCAAACGAGCGCTTCACCCCTATCCTATTTATTTATTTTTTGAAATTAGAAAGAATGGGGCCTTACTTATTCTGTTCCGGGGGATGAAAGAAAAAGAAAGAGATCAGGGGACTTTATGATCGGAGAGAGGAAAGGAGTGTGGTTGGTGTATCACTGGGCCGGTAAGGGAACCCATAGGAAGGGGTGATGACCTGCCAAATTCACATAAGAAATCACCAACATGAATACTAACGAAATCTTGAATTACGTATAGAAAGAAAACGAAGCATTTTTATTCTCGGAGCTGAGGTATATGAAGAATGACTTTTTGGTCCCTTTCGTCCAGTGGTTAGGACATCGTCTTTTCATGTCGAAGACACGGGTTTGATTCCCATAAAGGATAAGTACTCCTTTTCGGCCGCTTTCAGTTAGTGTTCATTGCTGAGTGATTGCTCACTGATAGTAATTTCGAATAAGCAAGTAGGGGGCGACAACTAAAGAGGTAGCGAGACTAACCGCAATTGTAGGAATAGGTTGACTTTTTTCATTTTGGTTATAAAAAGTGAAAGTCGTTTCGTTTAGTATGAGATCGCTTCACACTTTGCAGTGCTTACACCTTTCACCTATCAAAGTTATGTTCAAAAACCTCGTCCGAGAACTTGTATAAAGAAGGATTTCCCACGGCGCAACAGTTCTTCCATACCAACTTAGTTGCCCGGCGCTGCTATTAGCATAACAACTGGTACACCATAGTTGGCCCAACTCAGTCCTCTCGTACTAGTGTTGGCTCCTCACAGTTTTCCCTTTAACACCAATGGTAGATAGGAACCGAACTGTCTCACAACGTTCTAAACCTAACTCACGTACCACTTGAATCAGCGAACAACCGAACCCTTAGGACCTTCTTTAACCCTAGGATGTGATGAGTCGACATCGAGGTGCCAAACGACTCCGTCGATAAGAGCTCTTAGGAGTCATCAGTCTGTTATCCTCGGTGTACCTTTGATCCGTTGAGCAAGAGCCCTTCCACATGGGACTCCCGGATCACTATGGCCGACTTTCATTTCTGTTCGACTAGTCGATCTCACAGTCAGGTAGGCTTATACCATTACGCTCACAAGCAGAATGTTAGCTTAAGCCTACCTTCGCACACCTCTATTACTATTTAGGAGGCATTCGCCCTAGATAAACTACCCACCTCGTAGTGTCCTCCCCTGGTTGGTGCGGCGGTTAGGCATCCTTAGATGAAAGAGTGGTCTTTTAGGATTGGTCGTTGTGTGTCACCACCTCCCACCTATCCTACACATTCGATCAAGGTTGTCACTGAGAAGCTATAGTTAAGGTGCACGGGGTCTTACCGTCTAGTCATTGGTACTCTACATCTTCACGGAGAATTCAATTTCACCGAGTCCATGTCGGAGACAGTGGGGCAGTCGTTACACCATTCGTGCAGGTCGCTACTTATGTCACAAGGAATTTCTCTACCTTAGGATAGTTAGAGTTACTATCGCTGTTTATCGGGGCTTCCATTCAAAGCAATTAACACTTCTCCTTCTGACCTTCCAGCACCGGGCAGGTGTCAGACTCTATACATCGTGTTACCACTTAGCAGAGTCCTATGTTTTTAATAAACAGTCGCTACCCCCGATATGTGCCACTTTCCTAATCAAAAGATAGGAGAGCACCCCTTCTCCCGAAGTTACGGGGTCATTTTGTCGAGTTCCTTCGACATGGTTCTCTCAAGTGCCCTAGTATACTCTACTTGTTCACTTGTGTCGGTTTAGGGTATGGTTAGTTCACTGGGAGGATCGCCCTCCCAATTCAAAGTTTTTTCCTGGAAGTTTCAACCTTGTTGACTATGATAACAATCATGACTATAAACAAACTCGCGACTATGGTAGGGCAGTACACTCTGCTCTCTCGTGACCTCTACTCTAATCAAAAGACTAAAGGCCCCTATTAAATATTCAAAAGGTGAGCACTGAAATGAGAAAGGCTTGTAGACTCATGACACATTCTAAAACTAAATCGCACACTAGAAAAGTGCTTCGAAAGGTGTCAGCAGGTGCGCAGAGCCGAAACCCGGCATGTTTGCCCGCTGGGCCGAGTCTTCGCCCACTGAAGAGTCTTTGCCTTTACTTGACTTTAAAAGTGTCCGCCCCTTAGGTCATCAAACTACGATGAGAGTTGAGCCTTTTGAAGCGCCAGTCACGTAGAGCTTTAGGGCCAAGCTAAGTCAGAAAGGCTTTGATGACTTAAAAGGCGCAGCGTTAGGGAAAGGAGAGTGAAGGGAAGAGGGGGCAGTCCTCGGCCCGATCATCCAATTTGCTCCAACAGACAGGCATGGTTATGTAGTCAAAGCAACTTCGTCACTTTCGTGTACCCATCGGACGACACCCTTTCGGGGGTTCCTAAGGGACCGATTCACTCTGCGTAGATTGACTTAATGTAGAAAGTCTTCCACTGGCAAGCGATTGTGTTTTTCATAGGATTTCTAGTTACTCATTTCAACATTCTCACTTCTGATATCTCCAGGTGTTGTCACCAAAAACCTTCCCCGATTGACAGAATGTCCCACTATTGACACTTGAAAAAGCTGCTTTCAAGTTCTCGTCGCTTCGGTGAATCACTTGAGCCTTGATACATTTTCGGTGCCATGGAGCTAGACTAGTGAGCTATTACACTTTCTTCAAAGGATGGCTGCTTCTAAGCCCACCTCCTGGTTGTCATCGCTCAATCACTTCCTTTTCTACTAAGTGATTGCTTAGGGACCTTAGCGTACGATCTGGGTTGTTTCCCTCTTGACTTTGGATCTTAGCATCCCAAAAGTCTGTTTGTACAAACGATCTAGGCTTGTATTCGAAGTTTCCCTGGGGTTGGTAAGGCGAAATGGGGCCACCCTAGCCCATTGAGTGCTCTACCTCGGGCCATCGACATCATACGCTCTACTGAAATAGATTTTCGGAAAACCAGCTATATCCAATCTTGGTTGGCCTTTCACCCCTAGCCACAAGTCATCCCTATATTTTTCCACATACGTGGGTTTGATCCTCCAAAGCCTATTAGAGCTCTCTTCAACCTACTTATGGCTAGATCGATCGGTTTCAGGTTAAATAGGAAGAACTAGAAGATTCCCCCTCTGGAAAGCGCCTACACCTAATGGCTTAAGCCGTTGTTCCCATTTCCTCGCTAACCCATCATGCAAAAGGTACGCCTTTAGAGTAAGTGTGCTTTACTAATAGAAGATTAAGTAAAGACTCTAAGCTCCGCTCTTTCGATTGATTGTTCACATCGAATCTCATGTTTTTTATTGCACTCCCTAAATAGGGTTCTTTTCACCTTTCCCGGTACTTGTACACTATTAGTCATTGAGAAATACTTAGGCTTAGAGGGTGGTCCCCCTTTCTCACGTAAAAGCGATCAGAATTCGAACACGTCATGTTTTACTGGGAAGGATCAAACCATGGGAACGAATCTACAGGGCTATCACCTTCTTTGGCCAGATCTTCTAACCTTTTCACAATTACAGTTCACTGCCCCCTTGACTAATAGAATATCAAGGGGCTTGCTTAGGTTTTCCATCATCCAATCCACAACAAATCGAATGAAACCTGGCGAAAGAGAAGTGAACACTTTGCTGAGGAACGAAGTCGTGTTTGTTTTTCTTCAAACCCCCAATCCACTCTCGCTCATTGCTACTAACAGGGTCTCGGTTGATTTTCCTTCCTTTAGCTACTTAAATGTTTCAGTTCACTAAGTTTTCAAAGTCCAAAGAGCGCAGACTAGCCACAGAGCTTGGATACGGTTTCCCAATCGGAGATCCATGGATCACAGACGGTATCTCCCCATGGCCTTTCGCCTTTGAAAGCATCCTTCCTTCTCAATGCCGGAGCATCCATCCAATGCATGATTTTCGATCTTGTACCGGGTACACTGAAGACCAAGCCAATCTCGACAAAAAAAGAAAAACAATCATGAAACTGGTATACCTTGAATCTACCCGATCTTTCATTATTCAATTTCTAGTTAAGATAACCTTTCATACCTCAAAGCTCTTTATATACGATAGCACCAATGATAGAAGCAGGGGAAAAGAGCTAATCATTATATGGTGAGACTTTGCGAATAGATGTTCATTCTGGGATAATCACTACTCGACAAGAAAAGCAAGACAAGGCTAGCCCTAGGAGTCCCCGGAAGAGAGAGGCAAGACAAGCCAATTTGCTATTCTGCCCTTGCGCAGACTAATCATGAGTTGTTCGATCATCTCTGTCGGGTCAACAAACCGCTTTCAAAGCCTCCACGGGTGAGCAATCTTCTCATTCGTCTCGACTGGTATATGTATGTCTAAAACAAGAAAAAAACACAAAGAATAGTTAGTATGCACTTACCCGCACAACACATTTTGGAAGAAACTGGACCCCACCCATATGGTAGTAAGTACAGTTTCATACAAGTTGAGATGATAGGTTGATTCAATATAAATTGAAAGGGATATCAAAGTTCTTCTTCCTAACTGCTACTAAGAACCTAATAGAAAAAAGACATAAATGTTCACAAAAAGAAGAAAGAGGGAACTCCTATTGGTGAGAGTCTTCCTATTGAGACAAGATCCTTCAATGTAGAGACTCCTTCTTTGAATAAATGGCCTTACCATGGGGGCATATCTGGTTCAAATTTGGATCTAATTTCATTTAAGATGGAGCAGTCTATATTGATGTTCAAACCATGGATCTACGGATCTCAACTTCACTCACAAAGGTGTAGAAAGGGAGCTTGGGTAAGAAGCTTCACCTGGGTGAGGAGATGAATGGTAGGGGCAGAGGACCTGCTAATAAATACTCTTCAGACCCGGGCCGAGGGCCGACCACTCGTTCCATGACTTAAGCGAGCGACTAGGGCTCTTCTAAACTTATATCCTCACTTCAATCTTTGTCTCCATGAAAGTTCTAGCCTGGCTGAGGCCTTGGGAGGAAAAATGGTGGATAATTGTTGATATAGCATATTTACTCGAACAAGGTGGATATTGCTTTTTTTCCTGGAAAGTTGTGCATACATCTTTTAAGCTTACTCATGGTTTGGAAGACTACTTCACCTTGGAGTGTGAGTTCCTCGTCTGAGTCTAGGATTTCCCTTCCCTTCCACTCCCCCTCCATAAATAATCCATTAGTCTTGGTTTCAAAGTGAATGAAAGGTTTTTATTAGCAGCACGAGTCCACGAATGAGGCTATGACATAGTTTCATTATGAAAAGGGTGATAACACAAGGGTGTGTGCTGTGCCAAATCCCTTAGTTTTCCTGCCAAGAGTATTCATATTCATAAGCAGGTACCATACCAGCAAAAGACATCTTAGTAAGCTGAATCGATTGTCTTTGAAGTGCTTTAAGGAGGTAAAGTTGTTATTCGGAGTTGGACGTGGGACTTCAAGGAGTTTGGGGAAACTCCCCCAAGCAAATCGAATTGGCTTAAATGAATATCCCCTTCTTCCTAGGACTAAGATTAAGGACTTGAATAATATTGTATGCACTTGCACCTGCCCACCTAAGTTGAATAGTGGACTAAGCTTGGGCTTCCCCGTGGAAGCCTAAAAAGCAAGAGCATTCGCCTAGCCGGGTTCCTCTGTTCGTTCTTACGCTAATGGCCTAAGTAGGTATTTACTAGAAGATGGCCTTTCAAAGCACTTGAATTCGGGAAGAGGTCTATTCACCACACATAGAAGCATTAATAGGAGATCTCATCAAAGAAATGATAAGAAAAAGCGCAAAAAAGAAAAAATCATGCCAAAAATACGTGGTAAATGACCCATTTTCATTGAACACTAACCCAATCTTAATCCTATCGGCACCTTTGGTCCGTGCTTTCTCAATCTTTACTAATTAAAGGACACTGAGAACTATTATATATATATAATTATTAACAAATCCAATTTGTCTTGTTTCGTGTCTTGTGCAAAGTTCCTTCTTTCTCTACTGTGGGTTGCGGGGTGGATTGAAGTATGCTCTATCTCAGTCATCGCTTTTCCTAAACGAAATAAAAGACATCTTTAGCTTAAAAAAGCGCTTTTAATTCTCCATAAGTAGTGGATCTTTGGGCAGAACTTTCTAAATCTAGTACGAAGAGGAAGGAGATGTGGCATTGATAGTTGGGAATCTCGCGCATCTTAGTGAAGTTCAATCACTAGGTGCCTGCTATTAGTTGCCTAGGAAGTTGAATTCTTAGTTGGTGCAAAGGGGTTGGGGGTTCCCATTTCATAGTAAAGGATTACGTCTGTCTTTTGAGGAAGGGCCAGCTTTTTAGAATCAATTGTAGCGTAGTGTCACGGAGTTAGAATTTGGACGTGCTTTAGACGTACTAACCTGCACGACACTTAGACAATCTTGTGAGAGAAGATGCTAATTAAGCCTTGAAGAGTTACAACCAACTCAAAAGAGAGAAAAAGTGAGAGGCTTTGAGATAGAGAGAAGGAAAGTAGGCATAAGTGTATAGCAATATAGATAACCTGTCTCTTATACACATCTAGATGTGTATAAGAGACAGAACGTAACATAGGTAATCCCCCAAAGCCTGTCTCTTATACACATCTAGATGTGTATAAGAGACAGCATTCTTCTAGAATTCTCCTTGCCTTGGGTTGGGGCACCAATTGGGCTAGCATGCAACAAGCGGGCTGACAGCATACTTAAATGAAACATGGCTTTGGGGGATTACCTATGTTACGTTTGCCTGAAGTATGACCATGCTTGGGATTGCCACTTGAGGATTTCTGGTTTCCAGATGTGTATAAGAGACAGGTAGTAAATTCCTTGATGTAATCAGAAATACTACCTGTTTGGCTAAGGCGACGTAACTTCCTTCTAGCTTCGCTGTCCGCATTGTGAGGCACGAAGTATTTTCGCAATTTAGCCTTGAATTGCTCCCAGGTGTTGAGAATGCATAAGCCTTTCTCACGTTCAGAATGCTTCCTTCTCCACCATAGTTGGGCAGCATCCCTCAAGAAGATTGAGGCGTTGCATACCTTTGCAAGGTTGTCGACAACCCCCATGGCCTCAAAGTATTGTTTGAGACCGAAGAGAAAGTATTCCACCATCGTGGCGTTGCGGGTTCCATTGTACATGGCCGGCTTAGGGACCTTCAAACTATGGACAACAGGGGCACTGGTGGTGGCGGCAGTCGTACCACTCGAGTGTGTGCTACTTCGGTGGCGTGACTCCATCTCCCTACGAAGGTCATGGATCTCTCCTTCCATGGACTTGCGTAGGTTGG
Source organism: Kandelia obovata (assembly GCA_021464305.1). Taxonomy (NCBI): domain Eukaryota; kingdom Viridiplantae; phylum Streptophyta; class Magnoliopsida; order Malpighiales; family Rhizophoraceae; genus Kandelia; species Kandelia obovata. The sequence goes on from CM038480.1 coordinate 9,609,093, forward strand.
ACAGCTCTTTATTGATAGAGCATATCCGATCCTCAAAGGTGCGACCAAGATCTTCAATCATAGATCTAGTAGCCCGTGTAATCTCAGCGTTCTCATGGATCAAGTTATCGACTTGATCACTAAGATCGCCTACAGCGGAGCTCACGTTTGTGATACTCCTCTCCAAGCCAACAACACGCGACTTCATCGTTTCCTTTGCTGGAACTTTGGATTTGCTGCGTTTGGCTGGGACACCTTGTTCCTCTCGCCCACGAACTTGTTGCTCAAACTGTTGTTCCCCAGCAGCAACTCCTTCCTCACCTGCCATACTCACAACTCAAAGATGAACAAAGTAGGGACTAGGATTACCTTGCTCTGATACCACTTGTCACGGAGTTAGGCTTTGGACGTGCTTTAGACATGCTAACCCGCGCGACACTTAGAAAATCTTGCGAGAGAAGATGCTAAGTAAGCCTTGAAGAGTTACAACCAACTCAAAAGAGAGAGAAAGTGAGAGTCTTTGAGATAGAGAGAAGGAAAGTATGCATAAGTGTATAGCAATATAGATAGCTTTGCTATTGAGAGGTGTGTTTACAAATGAGATGAATGAGGGTTTTTATAGTTACTTCCCCTCCTCAATGTGTGGCTACAATCATGTGTTCTAGAGAATTCTAAGGATAATATCTAGATATTTACAATGGAGCATTCTAGAGAGGGACACCTAAGCATTCTTCTAGAATTCTCCTTGCCTTGGGTTGGGGCACCAATTGGGCTAGCATGCAATAAGCGGGCTGGCAGCATACTTAAATCAGCCCGTGACAGTAGGCTTGAAAGAACATTCCACTAGATAAGAAGAATTGACAAGAGAGGACTTAGACCAGTGAATTTCACACTTTCCGAAATAATCAATTTATTATATAAATATACTTTAAACTTATCCATCTTGGACTCAAAATCTTTCTTTTATACCCGGTATTCCCTCAAGCCTACGATTAGCAAGAGTCTAATCCCATGCTTTTGAGCCATTCTTCTTGGCTTGGCTACTAAGGACGAGTTTTGTCTTTCACCAAATAACCCCTTAAAATTATGAAAATAGGGTTGTGAAAGTGGGGAAAAAGAGTCCCTTGCCTTAGTGAAAGACGAGCCTAATCTAAGTTAGAAGAAAAACTAACTAACCGACCCACTGGTCAGAAATGAACTCTTTTGATATTTAAAGTCTGTGTTGTTGTATTCCTAGGCTATAACCCTCCACTATTGCTTTTCCCATGAAGTGAGCGGATTTAGCCTTGGAACTCCCTTTTTCTATTCCCCTTCGGATCACTTCAACTCCCTTTGTCTGGGGATCTACTTAATCAATGATCTTGAACCACAGCGAAATGCTTCCTTTCTAGCATGCCAAAGCAAGGTAAGCGATCTATTCTATTTCCCAAAGTCAAATGCCAAAGCCTACTGAGCCAAAGCTTCATGCCCGACCTTGGATCTTGCAAACAGTAGGTAGACCAACTAAAGCAAGGACTAGTGAAGCAAAGACTAGCAGCGGATCTGGATCTGGAACATTAGATCTTGTTCACTCTGACCTGACTACGTAACCTATACTATGCCTATGAACTCATCCTAAGCTAAGGTAAGAGCAGATTCTCCGACATTGATCTTACTGTTGACTCCTTCCTTTCCTAAGGCAGTAGATTCGGGGTCTAAGACAGATTTCCTATGCCACTAGAAAGTATCAGGCTAGGAATTCCAAACCGGGGAGTTAGCTGCCCGAAAAGCCAGAGTTTGATCCCACAGCTTCATGCCATTATGTAAATTAAAGGCAGAGTTTCATTGAACAGCTGATCTTGGACTTACGATCATTGAGTTTAAAGCTAACTGAATTGCTTAAGAGAATTTCCCAGAGCTAAAGCGAAGACTGATTCATTTTGATCTGGTCAAGGAAGATAAAAAAGAAAACTGTGAGAGTTCCCAGTGCCCTTCTGACTCCGTACTTGGTACTTGAAAGAGAGGCTTGAAGCCGAGTTGAAGAGTATAATATGAATAGTCATAAATCATAAGAGGGGCTGGTTTTCTTTTTTGATAGCATGGCTTTCACGCTCACCGGTCTGGGAAGAGACTGAAGGCATCCTTATGTGGTTAACATTTCCCTGAGGTGCCTAGCCTTTATGGGCAAGTAATCCATCCCGCCATTCCTTATTGCGCACTTCAGTTTGTATAAGAATCAGAGCAATCTCTAGTTTTGAATCTAGTCTTGGCATCAATCCTAGTCCCTTAATGAAAGTGTTAAAGAATGATTTTGAACATTGCTAGTTGGTCAAGAGAGTGTTGCAGTCATATTGTAGTAAACTTCAAGTTGCTGGAATCGTGTGGACTTGTAGCAGCCAAGTGGATGTTCTATGTCAATATTTTATCATTTTTCATTTTTTCAAATCCTCCATTATGTTTCCCATCCATACTTTCTTATTTAAGTGAATTAAGTATGGTAGACCATATGCAGCATGATCTTTTCTGGAAAAGTATGGCTAACCTGTCACAGTATGGGCATAGTAGTCAGTGATTTAATCACTTGCATAAGCATGGCCTAATTGTCTTTTGTACCTAACCATGTACACTATATATTTGAATGATAATGTATCATTTAGGTGGTTCCAACCTGTCTCTTATACACATCTAGATGTGTATAAGAGACAGGTTGCTCAACTAAAAAACCATAGTGAGCAAGTAGCTAAAAGTTACAAGGCTCTATCATGCATCCAGTCAACAATCACTGATGTTATATTCAATAAAATTATGACATGTGAGACACCAAAGAAAGCTTGGGAGAAGTTAAGAGATGAGTACAGTGGTAGCATTAAAACCAGAAACATGCAAATTCTCAATCTAAGAAGAGAATTTGAAGTTCTAAAAATGAAGGACTTGGAGACTATTAAAAATTACAGCGACAGACTTATATTTGGAGAGGACTTGCCAAATAAAATGATTGTAGAGAAGGTACTGGTTAGTGTGCTTGAGAGGTTTGAAGCTAAAATCTCTTCCTTGGAGGACTCAAAGTACCTCTCTCAAATTTTCGTGGCAGAACTAATTAGTGCACTCCAAGCTCAGGAACAAAGAAGGACCTTCAGACTTGAAGGAGTAGCAGCAGAGCCTTCAAGGTCAGCAATAACTTCTGAAGGTGCTATGCAGGCCTCTTACAAAGGAAAAACTTCCTATAGAAGGTCGCAAACTGAAAGAATACAACACAAGGATGCAGAATCCAGCAAGACAGGAGGGAAGAAAGTCTATGCTCCATGTGAACATTGCAGCAAAACTTCATATCTCTCTAAGGATTGTTGGAGAAGGCCAGATGCTCTTTGTTCCTTCTGCAACAAATGAGGTCATATTGACAAATTATGTAAAAGCAAAAGGAAACACTTGTAGCAGCAAAAGAAACAGCAAGCCAAGGTTGCAGAAGAAGAAACCCAGTAAGTAGAAGAAGAACTATTTGTTGCTGATTGCAACACAACAAGTTCTAACAATGAAACATGGCTCATTGACAGTGGTTACACACAACACATGTCCTCCTGTCCATCAGTCTTAAAAACATTAGACAAATCCTATGCAACCAAAGTTAGAATTGGAAATGGTGCCTTACTTGAAGCACATGGAAAAGACACAATAACTGTCTTAACTCTATCAGGTATAAAATTCATCTTTGATGTATTGTTTGTGCCTGAAATTCATCAAAACCTGCTTAGTGTTGGTCAGTTGCTGGAGATGAACTATACACTGCAGTTTGAAAATAATGGTTGCACTATTTTTGATTCAAAAGGAGATATGATCATCAATGTTTCAATGAAAGCCAAAAGCTTTCCATTAGAACTTGACTAGATGACACATAGGACCTTACCTACTGCCTATGATGAATCTAATCTTTGGCATAAAAGATTAGGACATTTTCACTATGGTGTATTGCAAAAGATGTAAAAAAACCAGTTGGTGACTGGTTTGTCAGAAATATCCAATCTAGGAGGAGTCTGTAGTGCCTACTAGCAAGGCAAGCAAACTAGGTAGCCCTTCCCTGCCAAATCAAGCTTTGAGAGCTAAAGAGAAACTCAATCTAATTCATTCTGATGTGTGTGGACCTATGTCTATAGCATCTTTGAATGGAAGCAAGTTTTTCATCCTATTCATTGATGATTATACCTCATTTTGTTGGGTATATTTCATGAAAGCTAAATCAGAAGTTTCATCAATATTCCAAACCTTCAAGGCTCTTGTTGAGACTGAGACAGGAGCCAAAATTAAATGTTTGAGGTTTGATAATGACACTAAGTTTACCTCTACTTCTTTTGAAGAAATCTGCAAAATCTCAGGGATAAAACATTAATTTACAGCTCCATATACGCCTCAACAGAATGGAGTATGTAAAAGGAAAAACAGAACAATCATGGAGATGACGAGAAGTCTTCTTTACGAGAAAAGCATGCCAAAATATTTTTTGGGCTGAAGCTGTCAATACTTCAATATATCTTCAAAATATACTCTCATCCTCAGCCATTCCTGGGAAAACTCCATATGAGCTTTAGTTTAATGCAAAACCTTTTGTGCATCATCTAAAAGTTTTTGGATGTCTTTGTTTTGTCTTGATACCTGATCAAAAAAGGCAAAAACTTGATCAAAAAGCCAAGGCAGCTGTATTTATTGGCTATAACACAATTTCAAAGACTTACAGAGTCTATGATGTAGAATCCAAGAAGATAATAATCAGCAGGGAGGTCAAATTCAATGAGTTTCAAGGCTGGAACTGGAATATTGCTATATCTGATGATTTGGATATCGATATACAACAACTAAATCAACCTGAGGTTGTTGGTCATGACAACTCAGACGAGGATGATGCTCTTGATGATGTACCTGTAAGGGGAACAAGGCTACTCTTTAACATTTATGATAGAAGCAATGTTGCTATCTCATATCCTACAAATCATAATGAGGCTGTTAAGTTAGCAGGTTGGAGGAAAGCTGTGTAGGATGAATTTTGTGCAATTCAAAAGAATCAAACTTGGTTCCTTACACAAAGACCTAAAGATAAGAATGTAATTGGAGTTAAATGGATTTACAGGACCAAGTTGAATGTAGATGGCAGTATCAATAAATTAAAAGCCAGATTGGTAGCCAAAGGCTACTCACAACAAGCTGGACTTGATTTCTCAGACACATTTGTTCCTGTTGCTAGGCTTGACACCATTAAACTTATATTAGCTCTTGCTGCTCAAAAAGGTTGGAAAGTTTATCATTTTGATGTCAAGTCTGCCTTTTTAAATGGTTATTTGCAAGAAGATGTCTTTGTGGAACAACCAGAAGGCTTTATGATCGAAGGGGAAGAGGAAAAGGTCTACAAATTGAGAAAGGCCCTGTATGGCCTTAAGCAAGCACTAAGGGCTTGGTTTAGCAGAATCAACAATCATTTGTTGCAGCTTGGTTTTGAGAAAAGCAAAAAGGAAGCAACTCTGTATGCCAAAGCTACAAAAGATCAAATTTTTATTGTATCAATCTATGTTGATGACTTGCTTGTTACTGGGAGCCATCTTGAATCTGTCCAGCAGTTCAAAAAGGAAATGGAGATGATATTTAAGATGTTTGATATGGGAGAAATGTCCTTCTTTTTAGGTCTTTAGGTAAAGCAATTAAACCATGACATTTTCATTCATTAAAGGAAATATATCAACAAGGTTCTCAAAAGATTCAGTATGAATGCTTGCAAGTTTATCTCTACACCAATGGCTATAAATGAGAAGCTCACAAAAGATGATGGAGAAGAAAAGATCAATGAAGGACTATTCAGGAGCCTCATAGGGTGTCTGCTTTATATTACTGCTTCTAGGCCAGGCATTGTTCAAGCAACTAACTTTCTTTCAAGGTTCATGCATTCTCCTAGCAAAAAACACTACAGAGTAGGTAAAAGGATTCTTAGGTATCTCAATGGCACCTGAGATCTTGGCATCATGTTTGGTAAGTCAGAACAGCTTGAATTATCAGGTTTTGCTAACAGTGATTGGGGAGGTTTAGCAGATGACATAAGGAGCACTTCTAGTTATTGTTTTACACTCGGTGGAGGTTTCTTTTGTTGGAATTCCAAAAAGCAATCAATGGTTGCACAGTCAACTGTAGAGGCAGAGTGCATAGTTGTCACTACTGCAGTTAATCAAGTCATTTGGTTAAGAAGAATTCTCATGGACCTGCAATAAACACCAGCTCAACCAACATCTATCTTTTGCGACAACTAAGCCGCCATTGCCATATCCAAAAATCCAATACAACATGGGAGAACCAAGCATTTTAAGATAAAGCTCCAATTTCTTAGGAAAATGCAGGAAAATGAAGAAATAAAGCTGAAGTATTGTGAAACAGCTATTCAAATTGCTGACATCTTTACCAAGGCACTCCCTAAAGCCAAATTTGATTTTTTAAGAAGGAAACTTGGCGTGCAATGATGCCAAATCAAGGAGGAGTGTTAAAGATTGATTTTAAACATTGCTAATTGGTCAAGAGAGTGTTGCAGTCATGTTGCAGTAAATTTTAAGTTGCTGGAATTGTGTGGACTTGTAGTAGACAGGTGAATGTTTTATGTCAATATTTTATCATTTTTCATTTTGTCAAATTTTCTATTATGTTTTTCATCCATATTTTCTTATTTAAGTAAATTAAGTATGGTAGACCATATGCAGCATGGTTTTTTCTGGAAAAATATGACTAACCTGTTACAGAATGGGTATAGTAGTCAGTGATTTAATTACTTGCATAAGTATAGTCTAATTGTCTTTTGTATCTAACCATGTACACTATATATTTGAATGATAATGTATCATTTAGGTGGTTCCAACACCAGACAATCTGTCTACTATTACTCTTCTAGTTATTGTTGTTTTCATTGTCTGCAAATCAAATAGAGTCAACTCTGCAATTAACCTATTGGTTTATGGAAGAACTAAGAGAAAGCAAAGCCTTCAAGCTCAATCCCAAAAGCTCTAGTCCCAGAAAAAGACTCAAAAGAAGTCGCTCGTGGAACTGAGTTCCGCTAACCGCTTGTTGCTAACAAAGCTGTCCAATTAAATGAATGTGTTTGCGTCCTCTCTTCTTAGTTTACGATTATCCCTGCTCTTCCTCAGATGTGGATATCTTGACCTGGTCGAAAGTAGAAATGTGTGATTGGCTTCGTCCCGATAATTCCTTCAAAAAATAGCAGCTCCTTCTCAAAGACCGTATTCAATAGTTGCCAAAGAGGCCTTTTCTTCCTCACAGCGCATTCTCTGCCATTGATTCTATCACACCGGAAACCCTCACAGTAAGAGTGGTGACACCAGTTAATTGAACACGTTCCTATTCTCGATGCAGCGGCTCACTCGCACCAACGGATACTGTCACAGCTAATTTAAGTGCTAGTCCAGCAACTGCGGTTAGCCCTTATTCTATTATATAGAATCTATAATGCAAGCCCTGAGGATTCCATCTAATCTTAGTATGTCCATCCTGAGATATCAGTAGGAGTAGGATAGGAGGGTTAGGCATATCGCTGCCATTAGCACATCTTAATTCGTAGATCGGATCTTTCCGGTTTAAGGACTTATGTCTGCTGGGCCCCAAGCCCCTCTCTTCATTGACTCTTGGTACCTAGACAATTTGAATCAATCCCCTCTTTATATGTATCTGAGTTCGACACTCCATATCAGATCTCTAGGAAAAGGGCTGAGAGTAAGACCATATCTAGTTAAAGTTACTAGCCCCTATACTAGCTCTTTGTTCTCGTAACAAAGAGTTTGACAGTTACGATTTCAATTGAACGAATATTCATTTAGTGAATTAGTGAATCTAACTTTCATTGACTCAGCTGTGTCATTTTCTTATTTTATTAGTTTAAGCTTGAAGTGTGAATGGATTTCCAGATAAGAAGCGCTACCCAATATTGAGCATGTGTTGGTAAAGGAAATCATAAATGACAGGAAGTGAGTGGAAAGTCTTTTTCCGTACTTTAGCATGGTAATGAAGAGGACTCATTGAGCAGAGTTTCCTGTAATTGAAGGCCAAGGAGGGCCGACATACTTGATTCATGCTTTCCCTTCTATAAGGAGGATGACTAGAAAAAGCTGGTTTACAATAAGATGCTTGATTCTTAAAAGTACTAAATGATTTTCTAGTTCGATTTCGATACTTGCATCAAGTGGTCTTTTCCTTTCAGCCCCTGCATCCTCTACTTGACCAGCAAGTTGTTGGAATTGCTTTCCTTCTCCTGGCAAGTAAAGAGCTAGAGGGTTAGGTCAGGCACAAAAGAGACTGTTTCAATCCAGCGGATACAGTACTTATGAAGCATGAAAAGAGAAAATAGAGGTAACATGTCTAGGGGATGAGTCCGAGTAATATATTGTCATGTTTATTATCCAGCCCTTTCTTTCACGTACCAGTTGTCCCCCAAACAGGATAAGTCAAAAATTGTGGGAGTCGCAGTACCCTTTATTGCAGTAGTCATACCTCTGACTGTCATCTTTTATAGCCTTAGAGAAATTCAAGCTTAAAAATGATTTGGCTTGGAGTGGAAGTGTAAATTAGAGTTGAAAGCCAAATTTTCCTTAACTAGGTTTAGGTTCTATTTTTCCTCTGCTTGTCCTTTTAAGCCCATCCAATTACATGTGGAGAAAAATGAATCCTGTACAGGAATTAATTTAACAAAAAGGGCATTGAATTGATAAAAAATTGACCCTCTCTGAGACCGGCGGAAGGACGTGTTCTAATTAGATCGATGTTCCCATATTTGGGAAAAAAATTACCGATAGAGGAAGTTATGGACATCCAGACCTAGATCTGGGTTTAACTCTACTAGGGGAGGAAAGTCCTAATAGTTGGGACTTTCCGGGTCAATAAAGAGGGGGGCTTCCGGCTCAGGGACAAGTTCTTGAGCAACTTGATTAGATGAAGATGTTGTTTCGTCATCTAATTTAGGTCGCTTCGAATCGAGCTCTAGTGACGGGTCCTCTTCACTTCCCAGTTTCCTGAGTACAATACTAAGGCAGAATAAACTAACACTGGTCGAAATTACACAAATTACACATAGGCTCATAGCAATTAGTAGTTATTGTTCTAGCATGACAGGAATTTGGATCAATGCGGTTCTGCCCGCTTTTTTCACTTCACTGTTTGATGGTAAAAGAGCGGGACTGAAGTCGTTTTTTACGCTTCTATCGGCGTTTGAACATTTGGGGCTTCCGCCCATCTGTCCTGGGATGGATTATCAAAGATATTGGGAGTTCTTTTTTCATGTTAATTAATTTGTTTGGCGTTTGTCTTGTTTCCTGTTCTTCGATTAAAAAACGATACTTCCTTGGCCTGTCTCTTATACACATCTAGATGTGTATAAGAGACAGAACTAATACTGGTCGAAATTACACAAATTACACATAGGCTCATAGCAATTAGTAGTTGTTGTTCTAGCATGACAGGAATTTGGATCAATGTGGTTCTGCCCGCTTTTTTCACTTCACTGTTTTATGGTAAAAGAGCGGGACTGAAGTCGTTTTTTACGCTTCTATCGGCGTTTGAACTTTTGGGGCTTCCGCCCAACTGTCCTGGGATGGATTATCAAAGATATTGGGAGTTCTTTCATTTTAATTAATTTGTTTGGTGTTTGTCTTGTTTCCTGTTCTTCGATTAAAAAACGATACTTCCTTGGCCGTGTGGAACATGGATTAGCATTATGTCATTCCTACAAGTAATCACCCATCCAGGATTAGAAGAAGTGATATATGAGGACTTCGAGATCAGATATAGAATATTTCTTTCCATTCCTCGTGAGCCACTTATTTCTCCGAAAGAAGAGATCAAAGTTATTTTCCTTCTTTTTTTCAATAAGTCGACAGCCTTACACCATTGGGATATTTCGAATAAACTAGAGTACATATAGGATATACCGGTGCTAAAACCTTTTCTCAAGATATCTTCCAAATTGTTGGGGTCCTTTGTCACGGAGTTAGGCTTTGGACGTTCTTTAGACGTGCTAATCCGCGCGACACTTAGACAATCTTACGAGAGAAGATGCTAAGTAAGCCTTGAAGAGAGTTACAACCAACTCAAGAGAGAAAGTGAGAGGCTTTGAGATAGAGAGAAGGATAGTAGGTACAAGTATAACAATGTAAAGAACTTTTCTATTGAGAGGTGTAGAGGTGTGTTTACAAATGGGAGGAATTGGGGTATTTATAGTTGCTTCCCTTCCTCAATGTGTGGCTACAATTATTGCTTCTAGAGAATTTTAAGGATAAGCATCTAGATATTTACAATGGAGTATTCTAGAGAGGGACACCTAAGCATTCTTTTAGAATTCTCCTTGTCTTGGGTTGGAGCACCAATTGGGCTAGCATGCAACAAGCGGGCTGGCAGCAACAAGCGGGCTGACAGCATACTTAAATCAGCCCGTGACACCCTCCCCCACTTGTTTTCGCGAAGTCCTCGTCGCGCTTTCATCCTTGTAGCGGTGAATGAAATCCGCAAATTGCCAAAGCAGGTCCTCTTGTTCCCAACTAACCTCTTTGTCCGACAAATCTTTCTATTTCACCAAGTACTCGATGTAGTTAGGAACTCTCCTCCTTCGGGTCACTCGATCGGCAAGGATGGATTCCACCTCCTTGTCAAACTTGGGGACCACAGCGGTTGGTGCATGCCTGGACTTGCTTCGACCAAGATCCTTGTCATTCCCATGAAAAGGCTTTAGAAGACTTACATGGAAGACATTGTGGATCTTCAGCTTTGATGGGAGTTGGACTTGGTAAGCGGCCTTTCCTACACGCTTCATAACAGGAAATGGACCTTCATACCTTCTCACCAAGCCCTTGTGCACGTTGCGTGGAGACTTAAGTTGGTTGGGCAGCAACTTTACCATCACCAAATCTCCTTTCGCATATGTTTTGGTGTGTTGCTTCTTGTGGACTTTGAAAGGTCTTTCGCAGTCGGGAAGCACCATAGTAGGTTCCTTGGAGGTAGCTTGCTTCAATTTTGCAAGCCCCGAGGTTGCCATGCGATGTGAGGTCATGGCAAGAGGTTTGGCACCGTGTTCCAGCTTGATGTGGTGATCCACATCTTGTCTTGGAGGCAGCTCCTTTGGCAACTCGGGAGGCATCACATCCTTGAACTTGGCAAGGATACCTTGGATGGAATGTGACAATGCAAGAGTAGGTGCTGCTAAATCTTTCCCGTCGCTGAGTTCTCTTGTGTTAGGAACGTGACCGTCACCTAACTCAAGACCCCGTTTGAATTGCAAGGCAGAAAGCGTTGATGGTTCCGACTTCCCCTTGCTCTTCAAAGGGATCACTCGGATCTTGCGTGTGTCGAGAATCACAAGAGAACTTGAATCAGGGATGGTAAAAGCAGAAGCTTTGCAGAAAAATGCACGACCTAGCTCGACTTTTAAATCATCCATAGGAACGATAGAAAAGTCTAACTTACCTGTCCAATCTCTGATTTGGACAGCTACTCCTTGCGCCACACCTTGGACAGGTTTGGCCTCCGAATTGACAGCCTTGATGGTGCCATTCCCCTTTGCAAGTTTGAGGCCTAGACGTTTGACCTCTTGGACGTCCATGAAGTTGTGCGTTGCTCCCGTGTCCAGCATCGCACATGCAGTTTTGCCTTCAATGGCGATGTCGGCGTACAATAGTCCCTTCTCCTTAGGAACTGCTGGAGAGAAAAGCTTTAACAGGTTGCCTAATTGTTGTATGGCTCCCATGTCGAGTTGGGACTCCTCCTTGGATTTCTCCTTGTTGAGTTTCGCGATCATTGCATTCATTGCCCTACGGTTGGGGCAATCCTTCACCCAGTGAGGTCCATCACAAATGAAACACGGCATTGGGGGATTACCTGTGTTACGTTTGCCTGAAGAGTTTTGCCCATGCTTGGGATTGCTACTTGAGGATTTCTGGTTTCCACCCTCCTTGCGGCTTGCATCCTGTTTCTGCCCGTTGTTCTCTTCCTCACTTCTGTTGGAGTTCGGCCTTCTATTCTTGGAAGAGTAGTCGATGAGCATTTTGGCAGCAGCAATGGCAGCATCTACAGTCTGCACATCACGTCTGTCCAGCTCTACTCTTGCCCAATCCTTCAAGCCGTCCTTGAAGTGGAAGAGAAGCTCCCTATCGGACATATCAATTTCAAGCATGATAGTAGTAAATTCCTTGATATAATCAGAAATACTACCTGTTTGGCTTAGGCGACGTAACTTCCCTCTAGCTTCGCTGTCTGCATTGTGAGGCACAAAGTATTTTCGCAATTCAGCCTTGAATTGCTCCCAGGTGTTGAGCATGCATCAGCCTTTCTCCCGTTCGGAATGCTTCCTTCCTGTCTCTTATACACATCTAGATGTGTATAAGAGACAGTGCCTGGACTTGCTTCAACCAAGATCCTTGTCATTCCCATGAAAAGGCTTTAGAAGACTTACATGGAAGACATTGTGGATCTTGCGCTTCAATAGGAGTGAGACTTGGTAGGTGGCCTTTCCCACACGCTTGATAACAGGAAATGGACCTGTCTCTTATACACAACTAGATGTGTATAAGAGAGAGGGAGTTGCTGCTGTGGAACAACAGTTTGAGCAACAAGTTAGTGGGCGAGAGGAACAAGGTGTCCCAGTCAACCGCAGCAAATCCAAAGTTCCAGCAAAGGAAACGATGAAGACTCGCTGTCTCTTATACACAACTAGATGTGTATAAGAGAGAGGGAGTTGCTGCTGTGGAACAGCAGTTCGAACAACAAGTTCGTGGGCGAGAGGAACAAGGTGTCCCAGATGTGTATAAGAGACAGACCCTCGACTTAGCACGAAATGCCGAGAACCCGCCTCGGGGCGTGTCCAAGAACATCGACGAGGTCGTCGATGAATTCGGTGTGGGAGAATGTCACGGGTGCACACTCCCCAACTCCCACATTGTCGAGAAAGAGGGGATTCTTGGGCCTTATAAACGTGGGCACTGCACACCCCAATAGGATAGCCTTTTGGGGAGAAGGTAATGGCCCCGTGACAAGTGGTATCAGAGCAAGGTAATCCTAGTCCCTACTTCTGTCTCTTATACACATCAGATGTGTATAAGAGACAGGAGATAGAGAGAAGGATAGTAGGTACAAGTATAACAATGTAAAGAACTTTTCTATTGAGAGGTGTAGATGTGTTGAGGTGTGTTTACAAATGTGAGGAATGAGGGTATTTATAGTTGCTTCACCTCCTCAATGTGTGGCTACAATTCTGTCTCTTATACACATCAGATGTGTATAAGAGACAGAGACAAGGAGAATTCTAAAAGAATGCTTAGGCTGTCTCTTATACACATCAGATGTGTATAAGAGACAGTCGCTGTCTGCATTGTGAGGCACAAAGTATTGTCGCAATTCAGCCTTGAATTGCTACCAGGTGTTGAGAATGCATAAGCCTTTCTCACGGTCGGAATGCTTCCTTCTCCCTGTCTCTTATACACATCTCCTTGGATTTCTCCTTGTTGAGTTTCGCGATCATTGCATTCATTGCCCTACGGTTGGGGCAATCCTTCACCCAGTGAGGTCCATCACAAATGAAACACGGCATTGGGGCTGTCTCTTATACACATCTGGTCATGGATCTCTCCTTCCATGAACTTGCGTAGGTTGGACAGCTCTTCATTGATAGAGCATATCCGATCCTCTAAGGTGTGACCAAGATCTTCAATCATAGACCTGACAGCCCGTGTAATCTCAGCATTCTCATGGATCAAGTTATCAACTTGATCACTAAGATCGCCTATAGCGGAGCTCACATTCGTGATACTCCTCTCCAAGCCAACAACACGCGACTCCATCGTTTCCTTAGCTGGAACTTTGGATTTGCTGCGCTTGGCTAGGACACCTTGTTCCTCTCGCCCACGAACTTGTTGCTCAAACTGTTGTTCCACAGCAGCAACTCCTTCCTCACCTGCCATACTCATAACTCAAAAATGAACAAAGTAGGGACTAGGATTACCTTGCTCTGATACCACTTGTCACGGGGCCATTACCTTCTCCCCAAAAGGCTATCCTATTGGGGTGTGCAGTGCCCACGTTTATAAGGCCCAAGAATCCCCTCTTTCTCGACAATGTGGGAGTTGGGTAGTGTGCACCCGTGACATTCTCCCACACCGAATTCATCGACGACCTCGTCGATGTTCTTGGACACGCACCGAGGCGGGTTCTCGGCATTTCGTGCTAAGTCGAGGGTCCCACGGTGGACAGGGGTAGGCTCTGATACCACCTGTCACGGAGTTAGGCTTTGGACGTGCTAACCCGCGCGACACTTAGGCAATCTTGCGAGAGAAGATGCTAAGTAAGCCTTGAAGAGAGTTCCAACCAACTCAAGAGAGAGAGAAAGTGAGAGGCTTTGAGATAGAGAGACGGATAGTAGACACAAGTATAGCAATGTAGAGAACTTTGCTATTGAGAGGTGTAGAGGTGTGTTTACAAATGTGAGGAATGAGGGTATTTATAGTTGCTTCCCCTCCTCAATGTGTGGCTACAATTATTGCTTTTAGAGAATTTTAAGGATAAGCATCTAGATATTTACAATGGAGTATTCTAGAGAGGGACACCTAAGTATTCTTCTAGAATTCTCCTTGCCTTGGGTTGGGGCACCAATTGGGCTAGCATGCAACAAGCGGGCTGACAGCATACTTAAATCAGCCCGTGACACCTTGCTCCGGATCTTGTTCCCCCGGTGTGAAAGCAGTTGGTTTCGTAGTTTGAGAATTCTGCTGATCCCAAGTACTCCATCTCCATCATTGCATATTGGAATATAGAAAGTAAAGAGGAAAAGGCTTGACCAGAAAAATTGTGTAAAATAAGTGAATTTATCCAGTTGAGGCATTTTTTATTGATATTTTTTTTTTCTTTATCAGAGAGGGGCTCCTTAGATTGAAATTTTTTTTAGGGAAAGGAGAGTGAGGGTGGAAGGAAGAATGGAAATAAAAGTGGAGAAGGTCCAGAAAGAAAGGAAGAATTTTGATTTCGAACCACCAGAAGTGAGTCTACCCGTTCCTTCTTTTACTACCCTTCCGGTCGTCTCTGCCTCTGCTTCTGCTTCTTTAGATGCCCTATCTTCTCTACTGCTTTAACCTACCCACCACCCTCTTTACCAGAACCGAACATAGAGCCTTATGTCACGGGCTGATTCAAGTATGCTGCCAGCCCGCTTCTTGCATGCTAGCCCAATTGGTGCCCTAACCCAAGGCAAGGAGAATTCTAGAAGAATGCTTAGGTGTCCCTCTCTAGAATGCTCCATTGTAAATATCTAGATATTATCCTTAGAATTCTCTAGAACAAATGATTGTAGCCACACATTGAGGAGGTGAAGCAACTATAAATACCCTCATTCCTCCCATTTGTAAACACACCTCAACACATCTACACCTCTCAATAGCAAAGTTCTCTACATTGCTATACTTGTGCCTACTATCCTTCTCTCTATCTCAAAGCCTCTCACTTTCTCTCTCTCTTGAGTTGGTTGTAACTCTCTTCAAGGCTTACTTAGCATCTTCTCTCGCAAGATTGTTTAAGTGTCGTGCGGGTTAGCACGTTGAAAGCCTAACTCCGTGACAGGTGGTATCAGAGCAAGGTAATCCTAGTCCCTACTTCTGTCTCTTATACACATCTAGGGACTAGGATTACCTTGCTCTGATACCACCTGTCACGGAGTTAGGCTCTCAACGTGCTAACCCGCACGACACTTAAACAATCTTGCGAGAGAAGATGCTAAGTAAGTCTTGAAGAGAGTTACAACCAACTCAAGAGAGAGAGAAAGTGAGAGGATTTGAGATAGAGAGAAGGATAGGAGGCACAAGTATAGCAATGTAGAGAACTTTGCTATTGAGAGGTAGATGTGTATAAGAGACAGGGTATGCAACGCCCCAATCTTCTTGAGGGATGCTGCTCAACTATGGTGGAGAAGGAAGCATTCCGAACGTGAGAAAGGCTTATGCATTCTCAACACCTGGGAGCAATTCAAGGCTGAATTGCGCAAACTCTTCGTGCCTCACAATGCGGACAGTGAAGCCTGTCTCTTATACACATCTTTGCATTCATTGCCCTACGGTTGGGGTAATCCTTCAGCCAGTGAGGTCCATCACAAATGAAACACGGCATTGGGGGATTACCTGTGTTACGTTTGCCTGAAGAGTTTTGCCCATGCTTGGGATTGCTACTTGAGGATTTCTGGTTTCCACCCTCCTTGCGGCTTGCATCCTGTTTCTGCCCGTTCTTCTCTCCCCCACTTTTGTTGGAGTTCGGCTTTTGTTCTTCGAAGAGTAGTCGATCAGCATTTCGGCAGCAGCAATGGCAGCATCTAGAGTCTGCACATCACGTCTGTCGAGCTCTACTCTTGCCCAATCCTTCAAGCCGTCCTTGAAGTGGAAGAGCTGTCTCTTATACACATCTAGATGTGTATAAGAGACAGGCCTCTCACTTTCTCTCTCTCTTGAGATGGTTGTAACTCTCTTCAAGGCTTACTTAGCATCTTCTCTCGTAAGATTGTCTAAGTGTCGCGCGGGTTAGCACGTCCAAAGCCTAACTCCGTGACAGGTGGTATCAGAGCAAGGTAATCCTAGTCCCTAGATGTGTATAAGAGACAGGCCGCAAAGAGGGTGGAAACCAAAAATCCTCAAGTGGCAATCCCAAGCACGGACAAAATTCTTCGGGCAAACGTAACATAGGTAATCCCCCAAAGCCCTGTTTCATTTGTGATGGACCTCACTGGCTGAAGGATTGCCCCAACCGTAGGGCAATGAATGCAATGATGGCAGAACTCAACAAGGAAAAATCCAAGGAAGAGTCCCAACCCGACATAGGAGCCATCCAACAATTGGGAAATCTGTCCAAGCTTTTCTCTCCAACAGTTCCTAAGGAGAAGGGACTGTTGTACGCAGATATGACCATTGAAGGCAAAACTGCATGTGCGATGCTGGACACGGGAGCAACGCACAACTTCATGGATGTCCAAGAGGCCAAACGGCTAGGCCTCAAACTCACAAAGGGGAATGACACCATCAAAGCTGTCAATTCGGAGGCAAAACCTGTCCAAGGTGTGGCGCAAGGAGTAGCTGTCCAAATTGGAGATTGGACGGGTAAGTTAGACTTTACTGTCGTTCCTATGGATGATTTTAAAGTCGTGCTAGGTCTTGCATTCTTCTGCAAAGCTTTAGCTTTTCCTATTCCTGCCTCGAGTTCTCTTGTGATCCTGGATACGTGCAAGATCCGAGTGATCCCTTTGAAGAGCATGGAGAAATCAAAACCATCAATGATTTCTGCCTTGCAATTCAAGCGGGGTCTCAAGTCTGGTGATGGCTATGTTGCTACCATAAGGGAACTGAGAGAGGGGGAAGACGTAGCAGCACCTACCCCTGCCTTGCCACGCTCCATTCAAGGTGTCCTTGCCAAGTTCAAGGACGTGATGCCTCCCAAATTACCAAAGAAGCTGCCTCCAAGACGAAATGTGGATCACCACATTGAGTTGGAAGTTGGTGCTAAACCTCCTGCCATGGCCCCTTATCTCATGGCACCCCCGGAGCTTGCGGAATTGAGGAAGCAGCTCCAAGATTTGATAGAATCGGGCTTCATTCGTCCATCGAAAGCCCCTTTCAGTGCTCCAGTCCTCTTTCAAAAGAAGAAGGATGGTTCGCTACGGATGTGCATTGACTATCGAGCCTTAAATAAGGTAACTATCAAGAACAAATATCTGATACCCTTGATAGCTGACCTTTTTGACCAATTAGGAAAAGTGAGGTACTTCACCAAGCTAGACTTGGGATCGGGCTACTACCAAGTTCGTATTGCTCAAGGTGATGAACCGAAGACCACCTGTGTGACGCGCTACGGAGCTTTCGAATTTCTAGTCATGCCCTTCGGTCTCACCAATGCACTTGCTACCTTTTGCACCCTCATGAACAAGGTACTGCATCCCTTCCTTGACAAATTCGTAGTGGTTTACTTGGATGATATTGTCGTATACAGCAACACTCTTGAGGAGCATGCTGATCATCTCAAACAAGTCTTCCAAGTTCTCCGAGAAAATGATCTCTACGTCAAGAGGGAGAAGTGCTCGTTTGCTAAGCAAGAGGTAGACTTCCTTGGCCACAAGATCAAGGATGGAAGGTTGATGATGGATTCGGCAAAGGTGCAAGCCATCCAAGCATGGGAGCCACCAACTAAAGTCCCAGAATTGTGATCTTTCCTGGGACTTGTCAACTACTACCGTCGGTTCATTGAGGGATATTCTGCCGTAGCTGCACCCTCAACCGACTTGCTGAAGAAAGACAACACTTGGCATTGGTCGACAGAATGTCAAGCTTCCTTTGAGAGATTGAAGCAGGCAATCTCCAAAGAACCTGTTGTCGTGTTGCCGGACTACGAAAAATCTTTCGAAGTCCACACTGATGCGTCTAACTTTGCCATAGGGGGAGTCTTGATGCAAGATGGGCATCCCATTGCCTACGAAAGTCGCAAGCTAAACAACACGGAGAGACGGTACACCATCCAGGATAAGGAGATGACCGCCATCATCCACTGCTTGCGTATCTGGAGACACTATCTACTTGGAAGTAAGTTTTTGGTAATGACTGACAACATTGCTACAAGTTATTTCCAAACACAGAAGAAACTCAGCCCGAAGCAAGCTCGTTGGCAAGATTTCTTGGCAAAATTCGACTACACATTGCGGTACAAGCCAGGGCAAGCCAATGTTGTTGCGGATGCGCTGAGCCGAAAGGCGGGACTAGCTGCCATGACCACTAGTTCGCCAAAGAGCAACTTCCTTGATCAGATCAAGGAGGGCATGATGCAGGATGTTTTGGCAAAGAGCCTGCTGAAGTTGGCTAATGAGGGGAAGACTCGTCGATTTTGGTTGGACGAAGGAGTCCTGACAACCGTGGGCAACCGAGTCTTTGTGCCGAAGTGGGGAAACCTACGGAAGGAAATCCTCAAGGAATGCCATGATTCCTTATGGGCTGGACACCCAGGTATGACACGAACCCTTGCACTTGTCCAACAACATTATTACTGGCCGCAAATGCATGTAGATGTTGAGGCCTACGTTCGAACTTGCCTTGTTTGCCAACAAGAGAAGGTAGAACAACACCGCTCAGCTGGTCTATTGGAGCCATTACCCATTGCCGAAAGACCTTGGGAAAGTGTCTCAATGGACTTCATCGTTGCCTTACCTAAGTCTGATGGGTTTGGAAGCATCATGGTGGTTATTGATCGGTTTAGCAAGTATGGGCTGATTCAAGTATGCTGCCAGCCCGCTTCTTGTATGCTAGCCCAATTGGTGCCTCAACCCAAGGCAAGGAGAATTCTAGAAGAATACTTAAGTGTCCCTCTCTAGAATGCTTCATTGTAAATATCTAGATATTATCCTTAAAATTCTCTAGAACAAATGATTGTAGCCACACATTGAGAAGGTGAAGCAACTATAAATACCCACATTCCTCCCATTTGTAAACACACCTCAACACATCTACACCTCTCAATAGCAAAGTTCTCTACATTGCTATACTTGTGTCTACTATCCTTCTCTCTATCTCAAAGGCTCTCACTTTCTCTCTCTCTTGAGTTAGTTGTAACTCTTGAGTTGGTTGTAACTCTCTTCAAGGTTTACTTAGCATCTTCTCTCGCAAGATTGTCTAAGTGCCGTGCGGGTTAGCACGTCTAAAGCACGTCCAAAACCTAACTCCGTGACACTTAGCTTCCTGGGCTCCCTGCAATCAGTCAGCCACCAGGGGTACCATAACTGCAGGTCTATTCGGGCTATAACCCTTGGGCTTCCTCAATCGAAGATGTGTATAAGAGACAGGCCTTACACACGGAAGATTGGATTGCCTGAATCACGAGTCTTATATACTGTTTTACGATCACCTCATATTGATAAAAAGTCCAGAGAACAATTTGAAATAAAAAATAGAAATCAATTATCTGGTCATAGAAACAGAAAGGCCTGAATTGCGCAAGAAGTTCTTTCGGTTAAAACGACAACGTTCGGATAAGGGCAAACTCAAGAAGCTGCATTGAAGTAAGATCCTTGCGTAAGTCTTACTTGCTAGCGTACTTCCTGTCTCTTATATACATCTGATGTGTATAAGAGACAGGTGCATGAGGAATGAAAAGCGGAAAAATAAAGGAGTTCCACAAAGAAGTACGCTAGCAAGTAAGACTTACGCAAGGATCTTACTTCAAAGCAACTTCTTGAGTTTTCCCTTATCCGAACGTTGTCGTTTTAACCGAAAGAACTTCTTGCGCAATTCATGCCTTTCTGTTTCTATGACCAGATAATTGATTTCTATTTTTTATTTCAAATTGTTCTCTGGACTTTTTATCAATATGAGGTGATCGTAAAACAGTATATAAGACTCGTGATTCAGGCAATCCAATCTTCCGTGTGTAAGGCGGAAGCCCCCAAAAATGGTTTTCCAAAAATGGGGGATCAAAAGATCGAATCACTATGCGTATCTTGGTGGTCGTTACTTTTGGTGGTCTTTCTTTTTGGCTGACTCCTCTTCCTGTTCTATTGATCAGAAGCATCCAGCAGCTTAGCGCCGGTTTAGAATTCGATTATAAGGTATAATGGAATTCTCCCCCCTACCTTTTCTTTTCCCACTGGCCGTGTGTGGGCCACACTTCAGAAAGGCCAAAAAAGGGGATCCTGAACTTACTTGTGTGAGCTCCCCGCCCGCTCACCATAGGTTGGTCCAACAACCAGTTGGCTCCTCGCCGTAAACTTACTACTAAGCTAACAAAAGCTTTTGAAACTAATTAGCAAAGAACCATGGGAATAAGTAGCGATAGATACTAATTGGACTCAAGCTCAAACCTAACAGTGAACAGTGTCTTTACCGGGTCAGTAAATCCTGGACCCCGAAGTCAAAACCCAACACTCAAAAACCCACCCCTTTATTGCTACTCAGTACCTAAGGAGCAACTCTCGGGGATTTTTTCCCCTATTATTCCAAGTGGCTTGCTTGGCTGGTGATACGTTCACCTACTAGCACGCATCCTTGCTAGCACAAAATCCGTTGTTCGCCCGCTTCGCGACGGGCAGGTGTCCGTTATCGCAGAACCCCGAGAGAGGCTCCATTATACCGGCCAACCTACAGGCTGTCTCTTATACACATCTAGAAGTGTATAAGAGACAGAGTTGCTCCTTAGGTACTGAGTAGCAACAAAGGGGAGGGTTTTTGAGTGTTGGGTTTTGACTTCGTGGTCCAGGATTTACTGACCCGGTAAAGACACTGTTCACTGTTAGGTTTGAGCTTGAGTCCAATTAGTATCTATCGCTACTTATTCCCATGGTTCTTTGCTAATTAGTTTCAACAGCTTTTGTTATCTTAGTAGTAAGTTTACGGCGAGGAGCCAACTGGTTGTTGGACCAACCTATGGTGAGCGGGCGGGGAGCTCACACAAGTAAGTTCAGGATCCCCTTCGGCCTTTCTGAAGTGTGGCCCACACACGGCCAGTGGGAACAGAAAAGGTAGGGGGGAGAATTCCATTATACCTTATAATCGAATTCTAAACCGGCGCTAAGCTGCTGGATGCTTCTGATCCTGTCTCTTATACACATCTAGATGTGGATAAGAGACAGGTTGAAGCCTGATTAAAACGCGCCACACTAACCTAAAGCTGTCTCTTATACACATCTAGAAGTGTATAAGAGACAGAGTTGCTCCTTAGGTACTGAGTAGCAACAAAGGGGAGGGTTTTTGAGTGTTGGGTTTTGAATTCGGGGTCCAGGATTTACTGACCCGGTAAAGACACTGTTCACTGTTAGGTCTGTCTCTTATACACATCTAGATGTGGATAAGAGACAGGTTGAAGCCTGATTAAAACGCGCCACACTAACCTAAAGTATGATTTGAGAAAATATACCTTCAAAAAACTTCTCGCGCTTAGTTTTTGACTTGCTCTTAGGCCTGTCTCTTATACACATCTAGATGTGTATAAGAGACAGCCCTTCTTCGAGCCCCCAGATCAAATGAGAATTCGCCAAAAGAGAAGATGGGCCAGCGAAGGACGAGGATGGCTAGGCCAATGAGGTTTGAATACTCCGAGCAAGAGGGTTAGTTGGAAAGGCGAAGAAGAGCCGTGATAAATAAGAGCATCGGAAGAACTCGACCGAAGGGAAATCGGAGCAAGATGTGGATATGCATGACTCCAGTACGTACCTATAAGACGAAAGAAAAGCCCCACTTTGACCGAAAAGAAGATTTATTCATAGGGGACGATTACGACCTTTCAATTAAAAGAAAGGTGGCAGTAAAGTATGTGCTACCAAGCGGTCTTTGGTCCGGAAAGTCAAAATAAGAAAACTGGATTCTTTTTTAGAGGATGAAGAATCTCTCCCCCAGTTGCGTAAATCCCAGAGATTTATTCTATTCTGGGAAATTGACGGAAACCCGGTATCCAGAGTCTTGGTGGACAATGGAGCCGAGGTGAACATCCTGCCACATGGTAATAATCTTATCCAAGTCTGAACACCTTCTGAAGTCTCAGTCACTGATGGAGGCGTAGCTCAAAGGAAAGAATTCAAGTTTCTTTACCTCTGGGCAAGACTACTACCCTAAGGTTAGCTTAGCCCCACCATCACCGAGATTGACACACAAAGGATAGAAGCTTGACTGGTATAGGCCGTAAGTCATCTCACATTCTCGCCCAGAAGCAGATGACGAGAGAAAGATTAAGCCTTTTACGAAGACTCAAAGGGAATCAAAGAATTATTTGATTCTTCATAAGAACATTCCTTTGCGGAAAGTCGATTTATCCCTTATATTATGATATTCCCCTCGTCCATTTTCTCTCAAATAGTATTGCGGAAAGTGTATGTTTCCCTTATATTATGATATTCCCCACCACTATTAATTAATTATATAAGAAGAAATTCAACTTCTGAAATAGACTCCGAAAGAAAGCCGGGCTCGCTTCGGTTGGTAGTACGATGGGAATAAGAAAGTGTTCCGCTGGTGTTCTCAGCTACCTTTCTTGGTTATTGACCTGGGAGAAAGAAATAAAGAAGTAAACCAAAAATATTAGTATATTCAATTCATATCACGAAAACTCCGGATGAAAGTATACTGGAAGCTGCAGAGTCATTCACTTCCTATTCGGTTACTTATCTAGTCTCTTCATTGCATTGCGAAGTACTGCTGGAAGCTGCATAGTCATTTTCTTTGTATTTTTGGTATCATAAATAGTCTAAAAAAAATCTCTCCAAAAGTTTATTTTTTAAAATTTTTATTATATTCTATCATCTTCCTATTATATTGTTTCTATTCCTATTATATATTTTTTTTCTTTGAAAATTAAAAATTAAAATTTATTTTTTTTTTAAATGAGAAAAATAGTAGAAACACAAAAAATTATTTAATTATTACTCTTCATAAAAATCTCATACTTTTATCCGAAATTACACTTCCTTGGAGTTAAAAAAGAAATGAAAGTTGCAGCAAAAAGGTGTGTTATTGGAAGCATTTTGTCACAGAGTTAGGATTTTGACGTGTTTTAAATATATTAACCTGCGCGACACTTAAATAATTTTATGAGAGAAGATATTATATAAACCTTGAAAAGTTTCAAAAAACTCAAAAGAGAGAGCAAGTGAGAGACTTTAAGATGAAAAAAGAAAAGTAGGTACAAGTGTGTAACAATGGAGATAATTTTACTATTTAAAGGTGTGCTTACAAATGAGATGAATGAGAGTATTTATAATTACTTTCGCTCCTTAATGTGTGGTTACAATCGTTTATTCTAAAAAATTATATGGATAAATATCTAAATATTTACAATGGAGCATTCTAGATAATGACACCTAAGTATTCTTCTAAAATTCTCCTTGACTTAGATTAGGGCACCAATTGTGCTAGCATGCAACAAACAGGCTAGCATGCAACAAACAGGCTGACAGTATACTTGAATGGCCCGTGACACCCTCCCCCACTTATTTTCGTGACGTCCTCGTCGCGCCTTCATCCTTGTAGCAGTGGATGAAATCCGCAAACTGTCAAAGCAGATCCTCTCGTTCCCAACTAACCTCTTCGTCTGGCAAATCTTTCCACTTCACCAAGTACTCGGTGTAGTTAGGAACTCCCCTTCTCCGGATCACTCGATCAGCAAGGATGCATTTCATCTCCTTGTCGAACTTTGTGACCACAGTGGTTGGTGCACGCTTGGACTTACTTCGACTAGGATCCTTGTCGTCCCCATAAAAAAGTTTTAGAAGACTTACATGGAAGACATTGTGGATCTTGCGCTTCAATAGGAGTTAGACTTGGTAGGTGGCCTTTCCCACACGCTTGATAACAGGAAATGGACCCTCGTACCTTTTTACTAAGCCTTTGTGCACTTTGCGTAGAGACTTGAATTGGTTGGGCAACAACTTTACCATCACCAAGTCTCCTTTTGCATATATTTTTGCATGTTGCTTCTTGTGGACTTTAAAAGGTTTTTCGTAGTTCGGAAGCACCACAACAGGTTCTTTGGAGATTACTTGCTTCAATCTCTCAAAGGAAGTTTGGCATTCTATCGACCAATGTCAAGTGTTGTCCTTCTTCAGGAGGTCAGTCAAGGGTGCAACTACGGCATAATATCCCTCAATGAACCGACGGTAATAATTAACAAGTCCTAAGAAAGGTCGCAATTCTGGGACTTTGGTTGGTAGCTCTCATGCTTAGATGGCTTGCACCTTTGCTGGATCCATCACCAACCTACCATCCTTCTTCTTTTGGAAAAGGATTGGAGCATTGAAAGGGGCTTTTGATGGACAAATGAAGCCTGATTCTAAGTCTTGGAGCTACTTCCTCAATTCAGCAAGCTCCAGGAGTGCTATGCGATAAGGGGTCATAGCAGGAGGTTTGGCACCGTATTTCAGCTCGATATGGTGATCCACATCTCGTCTTGGAGGCAGCTTCTTCGGCAATTCTGGAGGTATCATGTCCTTGAACTTGGCAAGTACACCTTGGGTGAACTGTGGCAATGCAGGGGTAGGTGTTGCTAAGTCTTCCCCATCGTTGAGCTCTCTTATGGTAGCAATGAAGCCGTTACCCGACTTAAAACCCCGTTTGAATTGCAAGGCAGAAATTATTAATGGTTTTGATTTCTCCATGCTCTTCAAAGGAATCACTCGGATCTTGCACGTATCGAGAATCACAAGAGAACTCGAGGTAAGAATGGAAAAAGCAAAAACTTTGCAGAAAAATGCAAGACCTAGCACGACTTTCAAATCATCCATAGGAACGATAGTGAAGTCTAACTTACCCGTCCAATCTCTGATTTGGACAGCTATTCCTTGCGCCACACCTTGGATAGGTTCTGCCTCTGAATTGACAGCCTTAATGGTGTCATTCCCTTTTGCAAGTTTGAGGCCTAATCGTTTGGCCTCTTGGACTTCCATGAAGTTGTGCGTTGCTCCCGTGTCAAGCATCGCACATGTGGTTCTACCTTCGATGGCAACATCCGCATACAACAGTCCCTTCTCCTTAAGGACTGTTGGAGAGAAAAGCTTAGACAGGTGTCCCAATTGTTGGATGACTCCCATGTCAGGTTGGGACTCTTCCTTGGATTTCTCCTTATTGAGTTCTGTCATCATTGCATTCATTGCCCTACGGTTGGGGAAATCTTTCACCCAATGAGGTCCATCACAAATGAAATAGGGCTTTGAGGGATTACCTGTGTAAGGTTTGCCCAAAGAATTCTGCCCATGCTTGGGATTGCCACTTAAGGATTTTTGGTTTCTACCCTCCTTCCGGCTTGCATCATGTTTCTGCCTGTTTTTCTCTCCCCTACTTTTGTTGGAGTTCGGCTTTTTGTTCTTAAAAGAGTAATCAATGAGTATTTCCGTAGTAGCAATGACAGAATCTAGAGTCTAAACATCACGTCTATCTAGCTTTACTCTTACCCAATCCTTTAAGTCGTCCTTGAAGTGGAAGAGAAACTCCTTATCGGACATATCAATTTCAAGCATGATAGTAGTAAATTTCTTGATGTAATCAGAAATACTACCTATTTGGCTTAGCCGACATAACTTCCCTCTAACTTCATTGTTCGCATTGTGAGACACGAATGTTTGCGCAATTTAGCCTTGAATTATTCCTAGATGTTGAGAAGGCACAAGCCTTTCTCCTGTTCGGAATGCTTCCATCTCCACCAAAGTTGGGCAGCATCCCTCAAGAAGATTGGGGCATTGCATACCTTAGCAAGGTCATCGATAACCCCCATGACCTTAAAGTATTGTTCGAGATCGAAGAGAAAATTTTCCACCATAGTGGCGTTGCGAGTTCCATTGTACATGGCTGGGTTAAGGACCTTCAAACCATGGACAATAGGGGCACTGATGGTGGCGACAATCGTACCACTCGAGTGTATGCTACTTCGGTGGCATGACTCTATCTCCTTACGAAGGTCATGGATCTCTCCTTCCATGAACTTGCGTAGGTTGGACAGCTCTTGATTGATAGAGCCTATTCGATCTTCGAAGGTGCGGCCAAGATCTTCAATTATAGACCTGACAGCCCGTGTAATCTCAGCATTCTCATAGATCAAGTTATCAACTTGATCACTAAGATCGCCTACAGCGAAGCTCATATAAGTGATACTCCTCTCCACGCTAACAACACGAGATTTCATCGTTTCCTTTGCTAGAACTTTGAATTTGCTGCGCTTGGCCAGGACATGTTGTTCCTCTCGCCATGAACTTGTTGCTCAAACTGTTGTTCCACAGTAACAACTCCTTCCTTACCTGCCATACTCACAACTCAAACAAGAACAAAGTAGGAACTAGGATTACCTTGCTCTGATACCACTTGTCATGGAGTTAGGCTTTCGACGTGCTTTAGACTTGTTAACTTGTGCGACACTTAGACAATTTTGTGGAAGAAGATGCTAAGTAAGCTTTGAAGAGTTTCAAAGAACTCAAAAGAGAGAACAAGTGAAAGGCTTTGAGATGAGAAAAAGAAAGTAGGCACAAATGTATAGTAATATAAAGAACTTTGCTATTGAGAGGTGTGTTTACAAATAAGAGGAATGAGGGTATTTATAGTTACTTCATCTTCTTAATGTATGACTACAATTGTTTATTCTAGAGAATTATATGGATAAATATCTATATATTTATAATGTAGCATTCTAGATAAGGACATCTAAGTATTCTTTTAGAATTCTCTTTGTCTTAGGTTGGGTACCAATTAGACTAGTATGCAACAAGTGAGTTGACAACATACTTGAATGCCCCGTGACAATTTACCCTATGCAAATAAAAATCAGGCAGATCTTTACTCGGAGTAGAGCACAAACCTAAAAGAATTGAAAAAGCTCATTCAGGAACTAGAAAATGACATTGTGATTTGAATTGGATTGCGATGAAAGAATACATCAATGATAAGTTAGTTTGATAGGTTTAATAAATTACTTTTTATAGTTATCAGCAAACGGGTCAAAAACTCATCTTTCTTGAAAAATGAAAGAAAATACCCTTCCTTATTAAAAAAAAAAAAAACTAGAAAGGACTCATTATCAAAAAAAGGAAGGCTGAAATCTACACATTGATTCTTTTTTCGCGATTTTATTTTTGTTGAACCGTATCAGTGTAGGGTTCCGATTAGATAGGATTTTATCCTAATCCTAATCAACCGACTTTATCGAGAAAGATTACTTTTTTTAGGTCAAGATGTTGATAGCGAGATCTCAAATCAACTTATTGCTCTTATGGTATGTTTCAGTATGGAAAGTGAGACCAAAGATTTGTATTTGTTTATAAACTCTCCCGGCGGATGGGTAATACCTGGAGTAGCTATTTATGATACTATGCAATTTGTGCAACCGGATGTACAGACAGTGTGCATGGGATTAGCCTCTTCAATGGGATCTTTTATCCTGGTCGGCGGAATAATTACCAAACGACTAGCATTCCCTCACGCTTAGCGCCAATGAGTTTTTATTTGAACAAAAACAGAAAACTATGTCTTCGCCATATGTATGAAATATGAATATTAAGTAATAATAGCACGACATTTCGAATTCGATATAAGAAATTTTTTTTTTTTAACATTAGATTATGTATCGAAAAAGTAGTATGAAAGAAATATAAGGACGGTCCGATTTTCTCTTATCTATCGGGGCCATTTCAGCATCACAATTTTTTTTTTGTTTTTACACTAGAGGGCTTTTAACATTCTTTATATTATCAAAGAGTACAAAAAAAACAAGATTATATTTTTTTATTATTATTTGAAAAAAAAAACTTTGGGATTGCTAAATCGCCAATGAAATAAAGCAACCGAACCACCATAGTATTTTAACTCCTATTAAAGGAAGGGCGGTTATTAGATCATTTACCGAGCTGGGACTAATAGACTCTATATGTTTCTTCGATGAAAGGGTAAAAAAGGTAAATTCTATTGTGGAGCCGTGTGCAATACGCAAATGTTCAATTCTAATTTTTTTTTTTTTTTGTCTTATTATTCTTTATCCCCTCTCTTCTCCTTATCATTTTCATACGAGATGGAGTAACCATTTATTATCTTCTTATATCATCAGGGTAATGATTCATCAACCTATTGCTGCTTCTTTTTATGAGGCACAAATAGGAGAATTTGTCCTGGAAGCGAAATCCTCACAAGAGTTTATGCACAAAGAACGGACAAACCCTTATGGGTTGTATCGGAAGACATGGAAAGGGATGTTTTTATGTCAGCAACAGAAGCCCAAGCTCAGGGAATTGATGATCTTGTACCAATTGCATAAAAAATAGCAAGAATTTCGGGTAAATCAAAATCACAATTTGAGATTTTCTTACCAGAGTATAATATTCTATTTAATATTAATAGAATATTAAATAGAATATACAAATAATTCATAATCATCCGAGGTTAGGATCGATCTAAACCGACCCATTATTCATACGATTCAGAATGCCAACAATTAAACAACTTATTAGGAACACAAGACAGTCAATCAGAAATGTCACCCAATCCCCCGCTCTTGGGCGATGCCCTCAGCGCCGAGGCACATGTACTAGGGTGTATGTGCGCCTCGTTCAAATCGTGGGCTGGGAAAAAAGAAAGAAAACCATTTTACCACTATCCACAATCAGTACGGATGAATAGGATAGAATAGAATAACCTCCTGCACCTGTCTCTTATACACATCTAGATGTGTAGAAGAGACAGAGCTGGGACTAATAGACTCTATATGTTTCTTCGATGAAAGGGTAAAAAAGGTAAATTCTATTGTGGAGCCGTGTGCAATACGCAAACTGTCTCTTATACACATCTAGATGTGTATAAGAGACAGATGCATAATGGGTCGGTTTAGATCTGTCTCTTATACACATCTAGATGTGTATAAGAGACAGACTGAATATCAATACAATTTTTTTTTTCTAGGCGAAATGCCTAGAAAAAAAAAAAAAAAGAACAAATCCGGGTTGGGAAGGTTATAGTCGCAAAAGCCGTTGGAATTATTGTTTTATACATTGGAAGAATCTGTTTTGTTATTCTACAAAAGAGAAAAGAGAAACTGAAAGAAAAGAAAGAAATGAGTTATTCATCAAAGTTCCCTTTATTCAATGACCAGAATTAGACGAGGATATATAGCTCGGAGACGTAAAACAAAAATTCGTTTATTTGCCTCAAGCTTTCGCGGGTCTCATTCAAAACTTACTCGAACAATTATTCAACAAAAAATAAGAGCTTTGGTTTCGGCTCAGCGAGATAGAGATAGACAAAAAAAATAAATTGTCGTAGTTTGTGGATTTCTCGAATAAATGCAGTAATTCGCACCAATAGTGTATCCTATAGTTACAGTAAATTAATAAATTAATAAACAATATGTAAAAGAGACAGTTGCTTCTTAATCGTAAAATAATTACACAAATAGCTATATTAAATAGAAATTGTCTTTATATGATTTCCAATGACATTATAAAAAAAATAAATAAAAATAAGGAAATTGGAAATAAGCCAATCAAATTTGTTACATGAGGTTCCCTGGAGAACGAATTCCGGGAAAGGGAAGTAGCTGTCTCTTATACACATCTAGATGTGTATAAGAGACAGTATTCGTCTACTCTTTCACGGAGCGATGACTAACAGCCAGTGATTCGGTTAATAGAGACTTGATTTCAACCACGGATGAGGATACATTTCATCCATCTTTCCCCACTTGTCCTCGATGAGCGGATATGCTTATGTATGCGTATCATATTACCAAAAAGATGCTTGCACAGGGGTTACTAGGGAGCTACTACCGCCACGATAATCGGGTAGAGTAGAGCGGAGATCAGTATGGTGAAGACATCAATCAATAGCTGAATGAGGTGCTCAGATCTGGCACGGGCTAGGGACTGTCTCTTATACACATCTAGATGTGTATAAGAGACAGCTTATCCCCCGACTGAGCTATTGATCCCTAGCCCGTGCCAGATCTGAGCACCTAATTCAGCTATTGATTGATGTCTTCACCATACTGATCTCCGCTCTACTCTACCAGATTATCGTGGCGGTAGTAGCTCCATAGTAACCCCTGTGCAAGCATCTTTTTGGTAATATGATACGCATACATAAGCATATCCGCTCATCGAGGACAAGTGGGGAAAGATGGATGAAATGTATCCTCATCCGTGGTTGGAATCAAGTCTCTATTAACCGAATCACTGGCTGTTAGTCATCGCTCCGTGAAAGAGAAGACGAATAAGCATCCGGCGAAGGCACAGCTAGCACACGAGAAGTGATGACACAAACCACACTCCTAGCTAGGCGCACTCTCGTCGATCCTTAACAAAGGTTACAAAGTATTCGACCGAGTTTTGAACCAAAGGAAAGATTTAAAACCTTTATCGGGTCGTGGTCATGGAAAGTCCGTCTTTTTTTTTTTTTGGCGTAACTGCCTCTAGCAGCTCCTTCTGTAAGACCTTGGTCAATCAGTTCAGTTCCTTATACTCATAAGTCATGTGCTGCGGATTCTCGAACAAGAACAGCAGATTCAATAGCAGCGGAGAACTAGGCGATATGCCCGCTATCTATTGTGCCTCTAATCAGATTCTGATCTCAGATGGACATTCAAACAAAAAGATCTGCGGAAGGATCAACTGAAGCAGAAGAAGAGACGGCTCTTGGGGAATGAAAAAGAAAGATGAATCTTTTTCTTAAATAAGACCAACCAGGCCAGGAAAAGGAGTGACCCTTGGCCGGGTTTGGAAGCAAAGGAATTCATTTAATTCCAGGTCGATGGGTCCGAGATAATAACAGCAGAAGTCTTTGATTAACAGTGTTCACTCTGGAAGAGACCTTGGTCTTAAAGGGAAGGAAGCAGGCGCAAAGTGAGTAGGGTAGGGGGAAAGCTATTCACATGAAGCAAATGAGCCGAGCGAGCGCTTAAAGGAAAGGGTTGTTTTGGGGAAGCAAAGTGACTCTAGCCTTAGGATTCAGGAACCTAGTTAGGGAATGAAAGGAGTGAGCCTACCAGGACTGAGTGCGCGGTGTGAGACAAAAGCAAGGATCTGTCTCTTATACACACTAGATGTGTATAAGAGACCGGTCATGGAAAGTCCGCCTTTTTTTTTTTTTTGGGCGTAACTGCCTCTAGCAGCTCCTTCTTTAAGACCTTGGTCAATCAGTTCATTTCATTTTACTCATAATTCTGTCTCTTATACACACTAGATGTGTATAAGCGACAGGATGAGTTCGATGTGGAATGTACAACACAACGATGAGTTCGACTATCACTAGTGTTGTACGAACGAACGAAGTGCTATATCCATGGGTACGGATAGTAGATATACCTGTCTCTTATACACACTAGATGTGTATAAGAGAAAGTATTATCTCTGACCCATCGACCTGGAATTAAATGAATTCCTTTGCTTCCAAGCCCGGCCAAGGGTCACTCCTTTTCCTGGCCTGGTTGGTCTTATTTAAGAAAAAGATTCATCTTTCTTTTTCATTCCCCAAGAGCCGTCTCTTCTTCTGCTTCAGTTGATCCTTCCGCAGATCTTTTTGTTTTAATGTCCATCTGAGATCAGACTCTGATTAGAGGCACAATAGATAGCGTGCATATCTCCTAGTTCTCCGCTGCTATTGAATCTGCTGTTCTTGTTCGAGAATCCGCAGCACATGACTTATGAGTATAAGGAACTGAACTGATTGACCAAGGTCTTAAAGAAGGAGCTGCTAGAGGCAGATACGCCAAAAAAAAAAAGACGGGCATTCCATGACCACGACCCGATAAAGGATTTAAATCTTTCCTTTGTTTCAAAACTCGGTCGAATACCTTGTAACCTTTGTTAAGGATCGACGAGAGTGCGCCTAGCTAGGAGCTGTCTCTTATACACATCAGATGTGTATAAGAGACAGGGGTGAGACAAAAGCAAGGATTGAACTCTCACTCTCAGGAATGAAACAAGTGAAGTGCCCCTAACAGACGTTAGGACAGGAGCCAAGCTAGCGTAAGGGATAGAATGTGTTTTCTATTTCGTTAGCAGAGTCAGATGAAAGCCCAGGCAAGCAAAGTTTGACATGATTCGGAAGGTAGCTAGGCCAAAAGATCGTTTGTAGCTTTCTTAGGTAAGGGGCCTTTTCTTGCTAGATCAGTAGTAGAATTACCCGACCCATACTCTTTGACCATGTCCAGGAATCCACTTTTTGACTATTTAAATAGAAACTGTTGGAATGAAGTCTCAGTAGACTATCCTAACCCCACCCTTAAGCCCTTGAATTTCCTTCCTCGGTAGTTTGCTAAGAAGAGCAGCCAGTGGAATAGCTCCATGACATGGTCAATCGCTCCGCTCCAGTTGATTATTCATTAGGTAAGTGGGACAGAGACGTTAGATCTGGAGAAAGCATGTGGTCGCATATCCCACTTCCTTCACGGGAAAGGAAGATCTAACCAAGCGAATGAACGAAGGTAATAAAACAACTTGAAGCTAAGACAAGGTGGTACGGGTCGGAGGTTCGAGTCCTAGCACCTTGAGGTGAAGTTGAGAGAGATGAATGCTCATGCCGAAGAGAAATAAGTTTTTAAAGTTCCTTTCAATCTAAGTACCTTACAAAAAGAGATCGAAATTACTATTGATTTAGGTACATTCTGGCAAGAAGTTCAAGACGAACCCTCCGTACCTCTACCACTGGACACCTTTTAGGCTCGATTCGATGCCAAAGGAGGGCGCTTTATAGCGGTTTGCTAGCCAAGTGATCAGATGCGGAGGCAGCAATCCCAGCAAGCAATAGGATAAATGGGCCAAAACCACTACGTGATCTTTATCTCGACCCCTGCCGACTAATCATATGTCAGTGAATCATTGGATATTCGGGACATTTCTATGGGCCTAAGATCGTAATTTCCTTTTAAAAGGGCTTCTCCCCTACTTTTTAGCGTTCTTTGAACCTTGTCAATGATCGAACTTAAAGATATGGACTAAGTGTCATTTGATGAGTAACTGAAAGCAAGGGGGAGGAATATAGAAAGAATGAAGTAATGAAAGAGGAAGTCAGCCCCATAGAAATGTCACGTATGGTCGCTTGTTACGCGGGCAATTCAACAACATGATTTGCCTCGAATATCCAATGATTCACTGGCATATGATTAGCCGGTAGGGGTCGAGATAAAGATCACGTCGTAGTTTTGGCCCATTTATCCTATTGCTTGCTGGGATTGCTACCTCCACATCTGATCACTCGGCTACCAAACCGCTATAAAGCGCCCTCCTTTGGCATCGAATCAAGCCTAAAAGGTGTCCGGTGGTAGAGGTAGGGAGGGTTCGTCTTGAACTTCTTGCCAGAATGTACCTAAATCAATAGTGATTTCGATCTCTTTTTGTAAGGTACTTAGATTGATGTCTACGCATATAGGGCGTATAGCAGCTTCAATCTTTTTGCTAAGCTTATATAATAAAATAGAGTGAAAGAGTCCACCCTGAAACCAAAGGGGGGTACTAACTAACAATTGAGTCCTCTCCGAACCGTAGGAGATAGTTGCCCATCATACGGCTCACCAACTTCACTTGCCTCTATGGGGAGCTCGATCCGGGCAGGTTTGGATCACTTACAATACACAGCTCTACGAAGGAAGGGGTTGGGTTAGGAACTTTTTCAATATGATTTTTTTCCCGTATTCGTTCTATGAGAAATGCAAGTCTGTTTTGTTTTGTCCACTTTCTCCATCCCCCTTCTATCAAAATGATCAAAAAGAAAGGCGAGCTTGCTTTCTTATTCCCGTGTTCAATCTCTTCCATCTCTGCCTTGCTCCTAAATGTGTAGAGCCAAGTGTAGTGTGGTGTAGTAGTAGGCACTTCTAGGCCCCTTCCCGGCTACTAGATCACTCCAGTGCTTTGGGTACTACGAACCCTCTGCCATCCATTGCAGCAGAGCCGTTTCATGAGGGGGGTAAGCGCAGTTCTTTGAATCAAACATTCAATGAAATCGATTCTTTTTTTTATATCAAAATTGAAATCTGATATGATAGATGGATGGATCTATCTTTCTATTCATATATATTACTAAAAAATGGATTTGATTTATATAGTTACTACTCCCACTGGGGCTAGGAAGTAAGCCCCACAACCCAAAGCGGCAAAGAACAAATAGAATTTGCTACAAAAGCCGGCTAACGGGGGTATTCCTACATATGAGAACATAGTAATGGAGAAGGTAATAGCCAAAATAGGATGAGTTTTGGCTAGACCGCCCAAATCCGCTATATATTTGACACGGGTTTGCTGTAATGCTGAAATTATGGCGAATGCATCTATCAATGCATAAATAAAGATACCAATTAGTAGTGATTGAATTCCTTCTATTGTTCCACGTGATAAACCAGTATGAATATAACCTACATGTCTAATTGAACTATGAGCTAGAGGTCTTTTTACTTTCGTTTGAGCCATGGCGGCCAGTGATCTTAAGATCATAGAAGCAATGCTGCAGAAAAAAAAGATTTATTGCAATATAGCTCCATAGGAACCATAAATTGAAATACGTGAAATATTAGCAGAAATAGAAATTTTAGGCGCAATAGAAAGGAATGCTGTAACCAGGGTGGGTGAACCCTCATAGATATTAGGTACCCACATATATAGTCAAAAGAGATAAGGAGTTTGAAGGGGAGGGGGGTTTTCTTCGGGGCTCGAGAGATAAAATAGATAGGGCCCCACAAGTTTTGAATTCGCCGCTGGGAAATTCACACGAAAGGAAACGAGGAATTTTCAACGAAAAAAGTGCTCTCTGAACCGAACGTGAAAGTCATTTTCCATCAGATGGCTGTTCCTGTCACTCCACTCTCGACTTTGATTATATATCCAAAAAGGTCTACTCTCGACCATTCCACACGCTGCCTAGTAGAGGCGTGGTTATCTGAAGTGGATTCTATCTTTTCTAGTAGATGCCGAACCTGCTGCCCACTAAGAAGGGGTCGAGCGCAGCAGCTACATGAACCCCTTCCTTTCAGTTGTTGCCAGCGCTTTCCTGAGCCGAGCCGAAATTCTTTATTATAAAATAAAGGGCAGGCAAAGCCCGAAGGCTGCTATCCCAATAGGCCAGCGGGCGGAACGAGGAGAGGGTCCGACAATCATACCACCGCGGTCGAAAAAGCGTGTTCCCTTCAGATAACACACGCACCATAGACCATCCTCGGCCTTCTTCATTTTCGATGAAAAACAAATCAAATCTCGATCTCCGAAAGCTTTTTCCTTCCCCCGCGACATCTCCCCTCCTTCGTCGAGCCTTTCCTTTAATGGTTGGGGGAAGCATTCCCTTATCTGAACTGGGCGGGCATTCTTTCCAGGCTTATTCAAATAGGGGAGTTTGGTTTGAACATAGGCTCAAACATGATTTGAAGGGCCTAGCTACGCCATGCGTTCAATACAAAATCTGGAAAGCTGCAGGGATGACAAAAAGAGGGCCCTTTCCTGTGTTGCACTGAAAAAAGGACCTAAGAGAAAACACTCTTCTCTTTGGTTTCTTCCTCCCGCGCCCGCCGACGCCCGACCCGCGTTAGAGGGGAAGATTTGCAAAGCTGAGAACAGAGGGAGGGAGAGCAGCATCTTATTGCGAGAACTTCCAGATCAGAAAAGCATTTGGAACGGGCTCCGCGTTCATTTCGTTGGCAGAAACGATCCAATCCATTCGGGGCTTCGGGGAACCCAAAAACAAAGTCGAAAGACTTTCTTCATAGATAGAAGAAATGATAGATAGAAAAAAGATAGATGAACGAGATATCTTTTTTTTTTCTCTAAACAAAAAAATAGAATAAACATCCTTTCTTTCGATTTTTTTTTTATATCGTTATATTTGCTCTCTATAAATTGAGAGAAAAAGAGCAGCTTTATCCAAAACCCTATATCGAACATCAATTCCTATTTATTGATAGGAAGATCTTGGTCAAATACCCGACTTTGCCCCTTTTTTTTTAAAGAAAAACTCATATCCAAGGCAGCTTACCACAAGCACCCCACCCCATACGACGTGTTTGGGGGGCTGTTTGCCTTTTGAATCAAACAAAGTAAGTAGTAGGGGCTTCATACTACTTTCATTCATTCTAAAGGAAACCGAAGAACCAACCTTTTAGTCAATAGGAGCCCTACTTCCCTCTTTGCAACCAAAAAACTTCAATTCAAGTGCAAACCAATTTCTTTCTTAGTCACCGGGCTCCGCTCACCTTTGGTACTTCAGTAGGGCGAGTTGTTTGATGGTGACTTCTTTCGTTTGGTAGGGCGACAAAAGGCTACTTCAATCTAAGAAACAGCCGGAAACTCGAAAGGATCGCCTTTGGAAGCGTTCGCCGGTAACCAAAGCGTCACTCCTTCCTTTTGATTTTGTCGTGACGCTGACTGAATCCAATCCATACGGAAACAAAAGAAAGTGCATTCCCTTTCGTCAAGTAGGTGTAGGCATATGAACCACTTTTGCTTTGCTTTATTGGAACAAAGAAAGAGGCGGAATGGAAAAAGGAAAGGGGCAAGGGCGGTCTCGCTTGGCGAGAAGGCTGCTGGTTTGGGGGCAGGGTACAGTACTAAAGGTCCTCGGACTTCCAGACGGTCTTTCTTTTGGGCAGCTGTTCATCGTTGGATCTCGCCAATATAGCCTCCTATAGTTTTCGTTATCGAGATATCTTTTTTTTTTTCATTGTTCCCAGGGATTTTTTGGGGAATCTGCCCCCATGCTGCAAATAGTCAAATCTTCAGCCCCTTGTCGGTCTTCTTTTCTTTCCTCGTGGGCAGGAAGCACATCAGCAGCATGCCTTGTGTGATTCTATTGTGTTTTTCGCACTTGACTGGGTGGATAGTTGACCAAAAGAGAACTTCGATTCGCTCGGCCAACAGGCTAAGGTGTGCTTATCTTGTGTGACAACACTACAGAGCGAGTGGCGCTTCTAGGCGGGCAGCTGTGTGACAACACTACAGAGAAAGCGACGCTTTCGTGTAACATGCTATGCCACAATCTACTACAAAGAATATTTATAAAGAGCTTAACAAGGAAGGTAATTTAAATGGTGAAAACTATGACATGCAGTACCTCAAGGTTCAACATATACTTAAAAGCATGAAGTCTTAGAAGGCGACAACTATGTCATGGTGGACCCTAAGAGGGTTACTCAATTCAATAAATAAAGGTAAGACCAAATGCCCTTTAAGGCTTGAAAAAGAAACAATTGTATGGTTTGCATAACTTTGCTTAAAAATATAAAGAATAATATTCTCCATGAGTTTGAGGATCATGGATTGCCTAAGCAATGTGGTTGGCTTTGAAAAATAAGTTTAAGGGTACTTTGACCATTAGATTAAAAGAGCTAATGAATAATTTTGACGTTTATATGAAAAAGTCATATTATAACATGAGGCAACACCTGAGGGTGATGTCTAATATGATTAAGGAACTCAATATAGTTAGTCATTTGCTCTATTCCTTTGAATTGGGAGCACATGAAAATAAATAGGATTTATAATAAGACTATTAAAGCTTTTAAAGGTATATCATTATTTTTCTTTTTGAATAATAAGGTAACAATACTATTAATTATAAGCAATTGTACAGAGATGTGCATAAGTGCTAAGCAAAAAAAGAACAGCCCCATGCACACAAAGCAAAAGAATAATGTCCCTAACCTCTTTTGATCCTTGAACTAAAAGGAAGCCCTTATCACATGTTAAAACCCAAAAACCATACTGATCAAACCCATTAACAACGATTGTGCAAGCTTTTATACCCATGCAACAAAGTTAGTGCTCTTGATCAATTCCTGCGTCACCATTGCATCCGAAAAAACTTGAACTCTCATGGTTGGAAGAAAAAGAAAACTTGGTCCTTGGTTTTATCTTTGATATCCTTAAATGTCGACAAAAGATTTTAGGGTCTTCCTCTTATGTTATTAATCCATGCAATCATTGTACTCGATTTAATTTTAATGATTAAAAGGGCATTTCCTGCATCCTACCACTGACCATATAATATCATTTCCCCCTTAATCATTAGTTGTTCCACCTTATTAATACTTGACACTACTACCAGTTTGGAAAATAGGCAAATCATATTCCCTACATCTCTTCGTAATACCCCCCAAATTTTAGCCACCCTCGATGAACCTATTATAGTCACGTCAGTATTAAATTTAAATGAGCCCTTTGGTGGTACCTCTTATGTAAGAACATTAATGTGAATCTTATTGTTCCTCACAGACCAAACTTTATAGAGATTTAACAGAAAATTATTGCATGTTAAAATACTCATTGGCCATTTAGTCTTCACCCATTACCACATCATAGTACACACCAAGTCACATATTTTCTTCACTAATAAAGATTTACCAACAAAACAACTTGCATTCCTTGTTAACCAAATGAACTATGTAGTGACATAAAATTCCATCAACCAAATCTCACCTGTGACTAAAATGAACTATGTAATTTTACACCTACTCCAATGATCCTAAAACATGCCCCACCATCCTAAACATGTGTACTACATAGCCCAAACAAGGGTGCAATGAAGAAAAAGGTGGTTGATCGACTCTTGTGCCATCTTGCAAACCGTGCAACTCATGTCTTGGCTTTCCCTTCCTCCTATCAATATGAGATGCTCCTTTACCAATAACCTTCACCTTATTAATTGCTAAACAAAAATATCCACCTTTGGTAAAGCCATCCATTACCACACATGGTATGATATTGTATCATATGCCCCCCTCTAACAATTTGTTACATCATAAAATGACTTCACAGTTAATACACCGCCTCTTTTCCCACTAAATTAGTTTATCTTCCTTTGTTCTTAAGAGATACTGGCTATTTAACACCCCCCTCCACAAACTCCTTAAATAGCTTTTCCTCCTAATTAAACAACATTTGATGCAATGGAATGTTCCTTCTTTTAACCTTACCAATGAAACAAGATGGGGAAACTATTGGGGCAAAGTTAAATCTCCTACCTATACCTAATTCTAGAAGTCCACCTTCTTACCATCTCCTATCAAATATCCAAAGTGGGATTTTATAATGCTCATATGGTCGAATCCTCGCCACCACTTAGAACATTCCCCTCTTTATACCAATGTCATTAATGAACCCTTCATTGACCACTGCCATAACCAAGCTTGTGTCTCTCCATATCATACCTTAAGAACACTTACCCATAACATTCCATCTTCATTTTCCACCCTCTATAACCACTTTACCAATATCCCTAAATTACTATCCCTTAATCTTTTGATGCCAAGCCAACCTTGTATTTGTTTCCTATGCATAAGGCTCTATCCCACCTGATGCATGACCTATGACCACCCAAAAAAAAATCATTGAATCTTCTCCATCCACCATTCCACCTATTTTTGGCATATTAAACATTGACATAAAGTAAAAAAAAAGACCTTAAACATGACTTCAAAAGGTCTAGCGGACTTGCCTTAGGTACGAACTTGGTTTTCTACTTCACCTACCTTCCTTCTATTTTTGGGATGACTAAGTCCCATAAGCCTTTTGCCCTCAAATTGACCCTAAGTAATAACTTAAGGTACTTCATAGGGAGTGAACCACACTACATTTCCAATACTTGGCCAACCATTAAATCTTTGCCTCATAGCCCTTTACACCATACATCACTATCTTAGCTAAATTAATTTTCAACCCTATGTAGGATTAGAAGCATTTAAGAATCCTTTCACAATTCTTGATGGACTCTTTATCAACCATACTAAAAATAATAGTATCATCAACTAATTGAAAATGTGTCAGCTGGATATCATCCCCAATAGGGATTTCTTTTATTGGACCCAATTTTGAACCTTTTCTAAATAAAGAGTTCAAGCTTTTAACTACAAAAAGAAATAAAAAGGGGAAAAGTGGGTTGCCTTGATGTAAACCTCTCAATATTTTGAATTGATGCATAGGATTACCATCAACCAAGATGGAAAGATGTGGTATTGATATATAATTCTATATCCACTATCTCCATCTTTCACCAAAAGTTATATGCTTCAGAGTGTCTGCTAAGAAGCCTCATTCTACTAAATCATAGGCCTTTTCAAAATCAATATTTATCATTACCCCTCTTTCCCATTATCTCTTTATCTTTTATTAACTCATTAGCAATAAGGATGTTATCTAGAATATTGCACCCCCTAGAAATGCAAAATTGCAATTCTCCCAACAACTTCTTAATCATTAATTTAAGCCTTCTAAACAGTACCTTAACTAGTATCTTATAAATGGATCCAACTAAAGATATTAAGAAAAATCAATTGAGATACTTTACACTAACC
Source organism: Kandelia obovata (assembly GCA_021464305.1). NCBI lineage: Eukaryota > Viridiplantae > Streptophyta > Magnoliopsida > Malpighiales > Rhizophoraceae > Kandelia > Kandelia obovata. The sequence goes on from CM038480.1 coordinate 9,649,842, forward strand.
ACCTTTGGTAAAACAATTAAGAAGGTAGAGGTGATCGACCTCCACAATCTACCATTAACATAAAAATTGTACTTTAAAGAATAACTAAACTAGCTCTTCTCTTTCCATTGTTGATAATGATTGTGTTTCCTACTTCAATGATAACTACGCCACCTTTAATTCAACCTCTTTTAATCTCTTTTATCTTTCCTCCATTTCCTTTAGACTCCAGGCCTTCAAAAAATTTTTGATCAACCCCATTTAGTTACACAATAGATATCCTAGGTGGTCTTTACTCCATTTATGTGACCATACCTCCTAAATTTGTTTCCTTGACTTTTTGTTGTCATCACAATGATTAAAATACCAAAATGGTTTAAGGCCTCATTTTTTATCATCAATCCCAATGCAAACCTTATAATGATCACTGAGAAAATTATGAATCCCCCCCCGCAATTAATTTAAGCTTGGTATTACCACTAACCAATTAGCCTCAATCAAAAATTTATCCACCAAGGTCATAAATAGGGACTCATGAAAATTACACTAAGTAAATTGCCTTGTATAGGCAAATTAACAAGCCTCATATCATAAACAAAATTATTGAACTATCATGCCCTTTATGCACCACCAACCCCTAAACTTATTTCTTAAACCTATCAATTCCTCCCACCAATACCATAAACCTTTTGGCCAAAAAATTATACTATAGTAGAAACACAAATTCACACCAAAATACTGCTAAACCCCCTATTGCTGCCTTAAATTCAACGGCCACAACCTTTACCTTGACCACTCTATACCTGTCTCAATATTGGCTCTAAAAACTTACTCAATTTAGTTTCTTGTAAAAATAGAATACTTGGGTTAACCTAACTCACCCGTCTTTGGACTGTTTTGTGTTTAGTGGACCTCTTAATCCTCTAACATTTATGGAACAAATAATCAAAATTAAGTGTTAAATCCAACCTTGCCTCCATCAATATTACAGTGTTAACATATCCCATCAGCACCTTCTAGCAATGACAGCCTCTGGATAGCCACCTTTTTATCCCTTATTGTTATTAGTCCCATCATTTTCCCCATCTCAAGCACCCTTTATGAATCCCTCTTAATAACATCATTATTGAAACGAATATGTTCATTGAATAATTTCCATTCCTTAGATAAAATTTCCCTCATCAATGACTAACCTTGTCCAACCTATTTGTTATGTCAACATTGAGTCACGCTAAACCCTCTTCCCTTGCCACTGTACTCCTTTTCCTGGCTAGTGTTACTGTATGTTATTCTTCATCCCACCATCTCTGTATCTCCTCTTCATCTTAGTCCTATCCATCGTCAAACCATCATTTCCCCCGCCCCATTTTCCTTTTGCTTCAGTAGCCATTCATCTCCCTTATCACAACTAGCAACCACTATACCCTTGTCAGCTTTGCCATACTCATTTATTAGTGGTGTATTGACCACCACTGCTGCCTTTAGTAAAATCCTTTAGATCTTTTCCTCTATCTCTTCTCATTCTTAAGAACCCTTTTGTTTCTGGGCTAATATGAGAGGTAGGGTTGGGTCAGCCTTAATATCCTAATTTTTCTCTTTTAGGTTTAGTTTCTTTACTTATTCTTGGGCCTAAAAGTTTGCACTTATAAAGCAACCCATTATTTCTTTTTCATTTGGATTGTATGATTAAGAATAAATAGGCCTTACCACTCTCGATGGGCTCCCATTAACCGAGCCTGCTTAGATTTCCAAAATAGAATTTGTCACTGGGCTTGCCCTTACACTTGGCCCAATCTTTATCTCTCCCTTCTCCTTCTTCTCCTTATCATCTTAATGTACCACAGTTACGATCTCCATGACTACCTTATTGAGACCTAAATCAAATGTAGTGCCTAAAGCAACCATCCTGCAATGGTATTCTCTAGCGTATTGGGAGCACTTTCTAAACTTGGTGGTCTTATTGTCCCCATACCTTCCTCCGCTCAATTAAATCTATAACTAATTCTTGATTGATTCTCAGAACGAATATCCTCTCGTTTATCTCTACTACCACCAATGATGGAATGTCCACATTAGAGTTCAAATAACACCATACATTGACACCGATCTAATCTTTCCTTCAGTTTTCACATTAGGTCCATCCCTAGATACATACCTTATGTCTCCCTTAGCTAAGCCAAGAAATAACTGCATCATACATGTAACGACAATCCTTCCAACAAGATCTAAATCCTCTTATTTGTGCTTGCTTTGTCACTCAACCAAGGCACCAAGTTTTAGAACCATCCTCAAAGCCCTTCACCCCTTCCATCTAACACCTCCCTTATCTCCTTTTAGGAATTAAATATTAACAAACACTCAAAACCACTCATTATTGTTACTCGTACTTGTTATTTATCAAACGTCTCCAATCACTTCTTTAGTACTTCAATTTTTTGGTTTTACGAACCACCCCACTATGTTCTTGTACAAGCACTCCCTCTTAATGGTCTTGGTTCAATACATGAAAGTGACAAGCAATTGACTCATTTTTTAATCTGCCATACCCACCATTCCTTTTAGATAATGAAGTCCTCCCTTTGTTCTTCCCACCACTGCATCTCAATACAACCCTTCTAATCCATGTCAAAAAAAAAACCCCTTTTGCCACCTAGATCGATGATTCATCTCTGTTGCTTATTGATTAGGTGAACCCTTTGACCTAGGTTTAGGGAATATGGTGATTTTGACCCCTAACATGTGTCCATGAAGCCTATCCCCATTTAGCCTTCGAGCAAGATTGATTGGTTCCTACCTATTGCTAAACTTGATGAATCTAAATCTGCTCCCACCTTGGACACCTTGCATTTAAGTGACTTATTACTTAGTATTTAAGTGATGATCAATTAGGTTTTTATGATTTTTCTATAGGGAGTTTAAAAATATATCATTGTTAGTTGTCATTATGACAACAAAAAATTAGTTACCTTATTCTTGATAATAAAATTATAAATCGTGTGAAAAAGGGTTGATCCCATAAGGAGTACTACTAATTCAATACCAGATAACTTAACATAAAGGCATTAATAAGAAATAAAGGTAATTAAAGCTTGACTTTATGCTAATTAAAGTAAATAAGACAACTTATAAAAAATACTAATCAACAAAATTGCAATTTTTTGTTTATTCACAACTATGATATTTGATGTTTTCAATTATCTACAATGTTGTATTAATTTTAGATAACAATAAGCCTTGTTACTTGAATCCTCCCTTAGATTTTTTTCTAAGTAGAAGAAGCTCTCTATTTAGACTCTAACTATTATATCCATAAAACAAGCTCTCCAGGGTTATATATTGATAACCTTAAGACTCAAAAGAATAGGTTAATTCATACAACAATCAAACAAGCTTATATTGTTTAATATGTTTTGAGTTATTCAAAACAATAAGAAGAGAACTTACCTATAATTTCTTATTGTTAATTTCTACTTGGTATTAAGAATAAAATGAATACAAAATACAATCCCTAATTCTAGTAATCAACTATTATTTAATAAATTCAATAGGCCAACCAAATTAAATAAAAAAAAAAACTGATAATGAACCCACTAGGTGACCTGCCCTAGGAACCCTTGAATCAATTTGTTATACATGTCACAAAAATCTAGGAAACAAGCTAGATTGATCATATTAGAACCCTAAGGAAACTAAGTCCTAAAAGCCCTAATCTTAAGACTTCATAAAGGTTGATCACTCACCTAATAAGTCAACACAATGTATTCTTCCAAGAACACAAGAAATCAAAGCAAAGCTTGCTGAAAAATACTTCAATCTTTTACCCATCGTTTTACACAGTCAAAGCCTTTATATAGACATGTAAACAACATAATCCTATAAAGGAAAGGTGTTTCTTAACCTACCTATATAGGAAAACTTTAATTATAAGGAATCCCTTTAATTAAGGAATACAAATTTGTCTCGATATAGGAATCCTTAAAAGAGAACTAGGCATAAAATTCAAAATAAAAACCTTAGCTAATGTATCAAGACTTAACCCTAACCAACAAGCCTAAATAAACCCAAGAAGTTAAGGGTTTTTACATGTAATTGGGCCTTCACTTAAATCTAGCAACCCAAAGCAAAAATAGGCCCTTTGATATAACTTAGCATGCAAATTGAGTCTTTTATTATCTTGGTCATGTAGCTTGGACTGGTATCATAGGCACCAAGATTTGTTCTTCAAGTTCTAAGCCTTGTCTATCCTCTTGCACATAAAGATAAGTGATTATCCTTAATGTAGCATTGGACACCTTTATAACAACCTTAAAATCTTCTCCTACAATAGTTTCTTTGTCATGCAGCTCTATGATTGAGCCTTGTAAAACCTCTTTCATCCTTTTTGTCCTTGCCCTAGTCATTGGACCACCAATTCCTTATAAAGAATCTTGGGAATACTTGCCTTGTTGCACTCCATCAACATATTATTGGCCATCACAAGCAATCATTCACTATTTAATCAAAATAACTCAAATAATTCCAAAAGAAAAGGGAACAACATAACAAAATAATCTAATTCATTAGAATACCAAAGTTTTAAAATCCCCCAAAATTATTAAAAACCCTAGTTGCATGTACCAAATTCTCCTAAAGCTATGTTTATTGTCTCATTCTATTTATCTTCCTTTTTTGCACCTTTTAGCAGCTAAAAAGATCCTTATTTATTCCAATAATCAATTTATTCCTTTGAATCTCACTCCAAAGAGTCATTTAAGATGATCCAATTGATTTAACAACACAATGACTCCTTTTTAAAATAATAGTAAGCATCTTTCATTTCCAACCTCTTTCTAACAATTGCTCCTTTTTCTATTAGCACAAAATTGCTCCAACCTTTTTTGTCTCCAATATCTTTCATTAATTTCTATAGTAATGGGTATTTTTAACAATTAGATTGAGAAAGACAATTATTCAAGAGGCAAGAAGAGAAATCATGAATTTCAAACAAGTGGAAGAAGACTTTTGGTGCATTCAAGTCTATTAGAAAGAGGCAAGAAGTAAGATTAGCAATTTGGAGCAATAATATAATATTGAGCTCCTTTTGTTTATCAGTAATAAGGTATTTAGGGCATTAGGAATGCATCTTGGTTTTCTATACACTACTTTAGTGTATATTGACATATATTGACTGTCAAATGTAACTTTTGACTTGTTTTTTTGTCTATAATTAGACAACATTGATAAGGATGCATAACATTTAGGACTGAATTGAAAAATTGAAAACTATATGACTATATTGAAAAAGTTAAAAGGTTTAGTACTAGTTTTTGGCACATCCCTCATAATATATGGTTAGCATCAATATTGATTTGTGAATTTAAATTGACTAGACAAAGAATTAATGATAAATTAAATGAGTTTAATTTATCTAATGCTTTAAGATTATAATTTATATTTATTATCACTATGTTTAGATCATAATGAGTCTACACATAAAGATAATTGAGGAAATATAAAATAAAGATTAAGTTAACCTTGATTAAAAGTTTTAAAATTTTTTGACATTAAATATATGATATTTAGAAATTGAAAAACTAAAGTGTAGTTTAATGGAAATTGGTATAAGCCTTCCTAATAGAGGTTCAAAAGTCAAAATCCTTATAAATAGTTCATTATATGACTTGTCATTACATGCCTAATGCATTGGGATTATTGGTCTTTCTCCTTATTTTCTTTTTAAAAGAATTTTAGGTTGTGAGAGTTATTTCCCTATAATTGATGTAGATCTTTGTTAAAAGTCAGATGTTTGGACAGTGGTAGTTTGCAACAACCTCCCAATTAGCCCTAAAAAAGAAACCGAGATTTAAAGATTATTTTGATAATAATTTTATTTTTAGAATATATTATAATTATATTTAATAAATATTCAATCTACTTTTAAAAATTAAAAATTAAAAAAATTTATTTTCTCTATATATTTATATGATAAATATCTATACTATGTTTAACACATTCTTATTCTTTAGATGAAGGTAATGCTGCCTATATGATGTCAAATCACTTAAATTGGGTCCATCATTGCATATCACATTATTTCATCTTCTTTTGGTAATTTCACAATTTTTGCTATTTGCCAACGTATAACAATTAAAGAACATGAAATTAAGCTAATCAATAGGATATCAGTATAATTAATAATGAATCAATCAGATTTTAGGAATTAAATTTTTAAATTTTTATTTTTTCTACATATTTGTATGATAAAAATTTGTACAATTCTCAACATATTCTTATTCTTTAATTGAAGGTAATACTACGTACAAATTGTTAAGTTACATCTATTTGGATCCACATTGTATAAAAAATTATCTCATATTTTTATAGTAATTTCATAGTTTTTTCTATTTGGAAACCTATAAAAAGAAAAGAACATGAACTTAAGCTAATAAAAAAGACATCATTATGATTAATACAAATGCATGCAAATCAATGGAATTAAAATATCAAAAATATTACAAAAACATACAATATCTTATCCCAAAATTTCAAATAATTAAAGGAAAAGCAAAAAGAATAATTACAAAGCCCTTCCATAAACATAATTACTTACCAATATTGATTCCAACTTCAAATCTTAAATGAAACACTCAATCCTTATTGGGTATTTCAAATGCAAGTTTAATGTCAATTGTGTAAACTGATTACAAGGATCAAAACCTCACCAATTTTTCCCTTCTTTCTTAAGTTCTTACATTTCTATTGTAGTTGTTGTTGAAAAAAAAATAATCAATAAAATTAGATAATGTTGTAACAAAAATAAATTAACAAAAGGTTATTGTATCTAAAGTGTGCTAAGCACTATTCTTAAAAATAGATTGTGCCTTTATAGACAAATTGTCTTAATGTAGCAAGTTATAATGATTATTCTCCCAAAATATGATAAATGTTCACACTAATGTACACTTTAAATAGTGAGACTATAGAAACAACTTAATCTTTTGATTAACCCAGCAATATGCTATGGATTGTTGAAGAAACAGTGTCTTTCATTTTTTGAAAAATAAGAGGAAGGGATTAATTTATATTAGTCATGACATAATGACTCATAAAGTGAAAGAATGTTGAAAATAAATTCTAATAGTAATAAATGACTAAAATTTATTATGATTTATCGCAATTAGAAAGAAACTCATAATAGCTAGTCTAATGGTTATATAATGCCAAGTCCAACGATTGTTAAATAATTACTTGACCAAGTTTAAAAACATGATAATTAGCCTTTACAAATACATTAATTTATAATAATCACTCGGTAATTTAAAAAAATTAATTTTGTTGAGTTTATCAATGAAAATATAACACATCATTTTTGGTACCTTTTGACTATGAATTAAAGATTAAGATGTCCAAGTTTTGATGCACAAAAGTATGGTGAAATAAAACTATCTATAAACCATAATTATTATTTTTTATAAATATCAATAAACTTACATCCTTATTATATTTTCTAAGATCATACTATTCAATGCAGTTGGGCATTGTGAGGCCATGTGCACACCTAATTTATTCAGTAATACACCACCAATAAATGTCATAGAATTCATTAAATATTAGTGAACACCTAATTTATTCTAGTAACATGCCACCATTAAGTGTTATAAAATTCATTAAAAGTATAACTTAAACTCAAATACAAATATTTTTACACCATCATCATGTGCACACCTAATTTATTCTAGTAACACACCACCAATAAATACTATAAAATTCATTAAGAGTATAACTTAAATTTAAACATTGGAATTTTTGCATCATTTACATCATAGGAAGAGACTTATAATTTTGATAGTGCACATAAGGTCAATTAGTGATTTGTTATCACCTATATAAACCTACTTTAAGAGATCTTTTATGAGATAGGTTGGGTTCCCATTATTCTTGACATGACTCTATAGGCATTAGTCTCATTCCTCTTAATATAATTTGCACTATCTTAATGATTTAGTCAAAGGATCATCTTAATTTATCCATAACCAAGTGATCACTCTATCACCCAACAATTTGTTTTATGAACTCATAAGTTAAACAAACATGTCTATTCTTTTTATTATATAATTTTCTTTTGATACAAGTAATAAAGACTTAGTTATTATAATACATTGACACTTATAATGTCGATTTCACTCATAATGAAATATCCATTAAAAAATTTATTAGCAAATTCATCTTAACATTAGTCATATCTATGGTTATAAACTTAAACTCCATGGTAGACTAAATAGTAATTATTTGTTTGATATACTATCAAGTCACTACACCTTTTTCTTTTTTTGACATAAATGAATAAGTGCCCTTTTGTTTGTTTGATATTTGGTGTTTCTATAAGAAAACAAAAGGCAAATGGAGTTTAATATTGCTATTATATTATAAAAAAAAGTCAAAAATAAAATAGATAGTCTCAATATCATATTTTATATTTTTGTGAGACAATTTTATCTTAATATGGTTATGTTTTGTTTTGTTTTTATTTTTTTTTCTATGTAAGTGGCTATGATGATTAATTTGGGAGTAGCTAAGAGATCATTGAGTTCAAAGTTGTAGGAATTGTCATTTAGTTTAAAGGACCAGCAAGACTTCATCAAGGAGAGGATGAGCTTTTGTTGGAAAAACATAATAATTTCACAAACTAAGTGTGATTAACATCTAGATTAATCTCATGGGTTATGACAATTGTGGCTATAAAGCAATTCCAATAAGAAAATTCAATAAATGTTATTTTATTTAGTAATTTTTCAACAATTTTAAGGATATTTTTTTTATATGAAAGTTTAGCTTTGGTAATCATGGTGCAAGTGTGTACATGAATTAGCACACTTTTTTTTATAGTATTAAAAAAGATTGTTAATGGCAAGATGTTATGATGTCAATGCATCATTAATTGTTGCATACACATCTCAATGACATACGTGCATAAATACACACGATTCAAGTTTGACTTTAATTAATCTGAACTTAGTATTGCTCAAGCCACAACAACTGGAGCTTAATTACTGTCAACAAACTCACTCAACCTATATTTGAATAAATTCTATTAGGTTTCAGGCAACCCCAACCCAATTGATAATCATAGAGGCTATGGGAAAGATTATTTAACTCGCAATTTTCAGAACATCAGATTCTGCCAAACATTTTTTAGCAGTAAAAATGCAAAATAGGAAGAAATTTGGGGGGGGGGGTTAACAAAAGCCACAGGTACCTTCGTCTGACTGGTAGATTAGCAACAACATAGGCACATCCCACATAACATTGGAATCAAAAGAACAGCACTGTCACCAAAATTCATCAACTAACATTCTAATAATGCAAGCTAGCACAATCATTATTAAATAAGGAACAGCTCAGCAAAATTTTTGCAGCAAAGTCTAAAGGGATTGAAACAGAGGCACCAATCTAACTGAAGTTGGGCCTTTCTGGGAACGTGCAGCCAGATCTTTGAATAATGACATTTGCTGCATAACAGCCAGCTCTCACACACAGTTCAATGGGCTTCTCTTGCACCAGCTGTGACAAAAAACCACCAACAAATGCATCCCCTGCTCAAACAGAGAAGGCACAATGATTTGTGGGAAGATCAAAATAACTAGCACTCACCTTTACTGCAAGCCTTCCTACATTTAATTTATTACTTTTAAGAGCATAATATGCCCTACAGCAATACACAAACCACTAACAACCTAAATCTGCAATTTACACCAGCCCAGGATAACATGTTTTCATTCTCCAAGAAAATGTAATGTGACCTAGTTGCTTGAAGGGATGACAGTAAGAGATAATTCCCAGAAAGCAGCAAACATTAAATGTATCATGGAGACATTACTGTATGCAACTTATTCTCCAAAATAAAGATAGAAAAACAAGTACTTTGTGAGAAAAAAGGGATCCAACTTCATATGGTATGAAATTCCAGCCAAGGTGCATTCAAAGATTATGTTAGCATTTCAAAGGTGAAAAGGTCAGCTAAACAGAATAAAGTAACTCATACCTGCTCCGTTGGTATCAACCAACTTCTCCTTGGGCAACAAAATAACAGGGAATAACTTCACCTTTCCATCTCCAGCAACTATGATAGGATCGGCACCTTGGGTGATAACAGTGATCCTCTTATGTGTCCCTGATGCCTTGGGCCACCGAGAAATCTTTATCGCAATCTCCTCAACATTATCAGTCTGATAAACAAAGAGGGTACGTTTTGATTATTTCCAGATGTTGTACCAGTATAGAATTCTCTGAGTGATCAAAACAAACATCAGAAAGCAATTACCTCCCAACCATGAGCCTTTGAGAAAGCTCTGGCTTCAGTTTCATTCCCAAAGACATAGTCCATGTACCTGAATACAAAAGGCAGATTAGTCGATGAAGTATAAATAAGAAGATTTGTATTATTTAGGAAATCATTGATATCTTAACTTTAGGTTACAATTTACTTTATTTCATTAGGCTAGTTATTCTACCATTTAGATATTCAAGGATGTTTTATTATTGAACAGAGAAACTACCATTTAGATATTTAGGGATATCTTATTATTTTTTTGTTTAGTCCCTAAGCACTCTCTATAAAGTTTACTATTATTTTTATTAGGTTAGACCTGTTATGAATATTGAAATCTACATTGATTATTAAGTTTATCTTCAGGTAGATTCCTAAGTTTGTTCTAATTTTCAAATGAATTCTCACATTGTTCTCTTGTTTTTTGTTTGTCTTACATTAGCTTTAGTATTAGGACCCAATATCAAACCAAGAACATCACAAAAAGCCCCCGTAATCACACAAAAACCCTCAAATTCTATTTTTCTGCCACCGTCATCTACTGTTCTTTCTGGGGCCACCATTGATGTCATCACACACACCGCCTCTGCCAGACAACAGTTACCATCGCAGTAAGTAATCTTTCTAGAACCCCTCCCCCTTTCTGATCTATGTGTTTTTAGGCATCACATGCTGAAATCTTGTTTGAATGGACTGGAAATCCACCAAAATTCTCTTGCCATGCACCACTGCCACTAGCTCCAGCACTCTGCTAGTCATTTTTGACAAGTGAGACTAGTCCAAGGAGCACCAGTCTCTAATCTACAGGTTTCCAGCTTCCTGGTCTTTGAAGTGGCTGTCCAGTGCCTCAAAGTTGCCACTTTACCTGTGACTCACCATGCCTCCACCAGGTTCCATCACCAAGCAGGACACGCATCATGTTGAACTCACCTTCCTCTGTTTGACCTGTTCATGCCAATTATGCACTCCCCTAGTCCATCAAAGAGCTCATAGGAGTTACAAGTCCTCTGTTAACAAAACTGTGAACAATGCTGGTTTACTTTACCGCTTTTTCCTTTCTGGTATTTTAGAAAATTTATTCAGTTTGGTAAAAAAAGAGTCAAAAAAAGAATTCTTGTGTGCCCCTTAGCTTTAAGGTTTAGTTGAGTTTTGTTCTATATATATATATATAAAGCTAACAGTACCAGACATATATTGTTTTTAGAGTTTTAAATAGTAAAACAAACAAAAAGGAAATAATAGAAAAACAACATTGTCATGGAAAGCATTAAAGACTAGGGTGTTGTTCAAACCATTTGATCATACTTATGAGAAATCAAGTTGCAGACATGAATAGTAAGATGGACTTAATCTCAAAACGTTTACACTCATATAAAAAAATTCGCAAGCCTATGCAATCCAATGTATCCTCCCATTATGCTGATGAGTATTTCTACTTAAACTTTGGGGTTGCCACCCAATAATCCTCAGAGTCCTACTAAAGGTGTGTCAAACTTGGTGTAGTCAAAACCCTTAAATGAAGTTGCTCCATTTTAAGGCATTAATATTCAAATGAGCAAAATTATTATGCATTTTAAAGTTATCATTAAATGCATACATATCACAAAAGTAATTTTATAAATTTATTTTGTTACAATGATTTTAAGTAATAATAATATTATAAATATTAGATTTTATCACATTTATTATTTAAAAAAAATCAAATTAAATAATTGATATTTGATATGTTTAAATATAAAAAATTAATTTTAAAAATAATTAATATTCATAAACAAAAATTAACCAAATAAAATTTCAATTAAAAAATTTCCAAAAATTTTGAATTTGTATTAAAATAAATTAAAATTTCAAATCTAGTTTGATTTTAATTAAGTTGGGTTGTTTGCAGTTTTGAGTTACTCAAGTTTGTTTTTTGGGTTATCTCAAGTTGAGATTATTCGAATTGTGAGCTATTTGAGTTTCGGGTCATTTCAGATTTGGGTTATTCGGATTATTCGAGTTACTAGTCATTGAATTTTTAGTCGAAATGAGTTAGGTCAAGTCAATTTTGACACCAATTAAATTGGATTATTTGAGATGGGTCAACCTATGCCGCCTTTAAACTAGACATTCTACAATTTAAATATTCAAGAATATTTTATTATTTTACAATTCTATTATTTCCCTATTTAATTCCATAACTATCTCTATAAAATGGCTTGCTAATATTCTTATTTGATAAAATCTATATTGAGTATTAAGTTTATTTTTAGGTGTATTCTTGTATTTGTTTTTATTTTTTCGGTGAATTCTCAGTGTTCTTTAGTATTTTTGTTTGTCCTACCTCATAAGCACTAGACTATTAATTGACATTATAAAAATAGAAGGGAAGATATGGTTTACGGTAGGGCTTTCTCCTGCACATCCTTGAAGAATTCACAAATGAAAGGAGCAGATAGATTCATTGAGAAGACCTGAAAATGCATCGGTAACATCTCTAAGAGTTCCAAAACACAAATGTTGCAAAGGATATGATCTAACATGCAAGCTTTACCTTCTTGTTTGCAGCAGCATGTTCAGCAACAAGTTGAATTGACTCAGGAGACACAGTAAGGAAAAACCCAGCAATATAAATATATTTTGCCTTTTCAACTGTTAAAGAGGTAAATTATTTCAATCGTGAGGCCAAGAAAATAAACAACCATCACTTAGCAAAGGGAATGAGAGAAAAGCATAAAGAAAATAGGCATAGAAACTAACTTAATGCCCAATTTTCTGGTCTCTTCAAGTGTTCAGATTTGTAACAATTTGCAGCCGACAAATTAGCTATGAGTGACCTGCACGCCAAATCATTAGGCACATGACCAACTATATAAGTCAAATATCCATACAAAAAAGGAAGAAAAAAAAGAAATTATCAAATCTAAAGCATTAATTTGAGACACTAGGTAAACTAACCTCTCACCACCAACAACACAAACAGCACATGTCCCAGTTGGAGCAGTTTCATCCTCATAATAATGCACCTGAGTGCACATTCTGGTTATATCTCCCAGTCAACATCAATTAACCAAAACTGGAAATAGAAAATGCACGGCAGCTTACATTGACACCAGCTTGCTTTATATTTTTCTTCATCTCATCTCCAAACTTGTCCTTTCCAATGCAACCTATGTACCTAGTTGCACCAGGGATTTGGAGCATCCACTGAAAGAAAAATAGGAGATCAAATAGGAAGGAGCTATGAGTACATAAAAGCATAGCTACCGTGGGTATCCAATGACATGCTTCATGTATACGAAGAAACCTGAGCAACTTTGATTGAATTCTGAGTAGCACCTAGAATAAAGCAATACTCATCAGTTGATACTTGATAGACATGAGATTATTCAGTTACCAATGATCACCTAAGCGTAAAACATGACCTAGGTTTTTTCCATCTCAAAGAAATTGTGATCTTACCTCCAGCAATGTACTCTACATTATATTCATTAGCCATTTCCTCGTACCTTCAATAATCAAATTTCATTCAGGCATCAGCACCCACTTGAAACTCATAGTAAAAGTGAAATGTGGGCAAAACAAGGCATTGACACCATATCCATACAAAAAATTACCAAATCATTATATTAAAAGGACATGCACTAGATATTCCAACATTGTGGTCACTGGGATATATAACCTTTACTCCTAGTTTTATAAAGAAGTTATTTTACTAGTCAAACCTATGACCTCCAGTTTGTGTAACCTTACCCTTAGTGTAAAGCTCAGCATTCAAAGAGTTACATCAACTTGCAAAATTAGAGATTTCACTTTCCATTAAGAAATGAACTCATAAATTATCCATATTATTGAAAGCAAAGGCCAAGAACATCTAGATGATGAACACAGGATGTGATCAGGAAAAACGTAAACTTACATGGGCAAATGCTTGTCTTCGGCAAGAATGGCATTGTTTAATTTAATGTTATACCTGTTCAAAAAATAAAATCAGAATTAAGAATAAAAAAAATTAAAAAAAAAAACAAAAGAACAAAAGAATTATCGTCTACGAGAACAAAACTACAAAAGGGCTAATCCATTATTGGGACCTCAATTATTATCGTCTAAGAGAACAGAGATATGAAGGGCAAAAAATTTCACTTCTAAGAGATTCATTTAAACATTAAAGAATTAAGATATTTCCACTCCTAAACTTTCACAGCCATTGAAACCTACTAAAATCCCAAAGTATATAACATAAAGGAAAATTCCACACTGAAATGAAAACCGTGGATCGATTATTAGAATCAAACCCACAATGCTCACTCAGATCTATAGTAACAAAAAGAAAAAATGAAACAAAGAAAGAAGGAAATAGTGACCCAAAGAAAAAAGGGTGGATTTCATTTTTCTCGGCCAACAAAACAGAGAAGAATGATTGAGTTCGGGAAATTGAGTAAGTGAAACATGGGACAGAATCACTCACTTGTTCAAGAACTCGTCGTCGACAACAGCAGAGATGTCGAGAAGTGGGTTGCCCATGCCCAACAGGATTCCCTCGTGCGCCATTTTCCAAAGGTCTCGTAGGTGGTGCGTCCAAGAGTTCTTGTTGGCTTGGGTTCGCTTGCTTTTATTTAATATTTATAGCCAAAACAAGAGAGCTGGATCTGTGTGAGATCGGAGGGCTGCAAGTTTGTTTAGTATTTATATACGAAAAAATTTAAATGGACACAATTTCAGAGATTTTATCTCTATACAAAATGTTTATATTATATTTTTATTTTTATCTGAATACATTAAACGACTTAATCGGATCCTGATACAAGTCCATGCAGCGTGCCTACTGCCTACCCCCGACCCATTTTGTCAGCGTCTGGGCGCGCAGGCACGTGACCCATGGTTGAGTGTCAGTCATTGTGTCTGCTCCTTCACCGACCTTTTCTCTCACGGTCGCCTTCGATTCGGTCCTGGTTTGTTGGCTTGGTTTCTTTCCCTGAATTTTTCAGTCCCCAATGTTTTGTGATATTTTTCAAAAATAATCGAATTAATCGTTAGCATCGCTTCTTAAATTAATAACGACTCTTGGCATGAACTAGTACATAATTTGGGCTGGGAACAGCTCTTACAATTCCAAAATTATTGTGCTTTTTAGTTTATAAGATGAGTCTATCACACCTACAAAACACATTTGATTCAAAATAAAATAAAATTCAAATTTTTGTCGTAGAAGTGTTTATCAAATTGTTTAACATGATTAACCAACTTAATCTTAACCAAGATTATCAATTGTTAAAAATTAGAGTGTGTGCCAAACCACAACTTACAGAAGGTAACAAATTTTTAAATTTGCAATTAAACTAAACCAAACCTCATTAACATTTATACGATGTACTTTTTTTTTTTTAAAAAAAAAGATGATATTCTATAATATAGACTATTGATGTTTAATTTTATTTAATGCCATTTTGAATTGCAAATATATTATTTTTAATTTTCATTTCATGTTTTTTCCACTTTGTATAATTGCTATTGTATTTTTTTTTCTTTATATTTGTATACTAAATTTCATTAAGATCAAATTTTCAAATTGCAACCAATTATGTCGATTTAGCAAATTTTTACTTTCTAGTTGGTCACTCCTAATTTCAAAATTAGTTGAACACGATGATGCATGGACATGCCTCGCATGGGGGCATATTGTGTCCCTCACTAGCCGAACACGAACACGCTTAAGAGGAAAGAGGATAAATGGGTGCCCGACCAACGAAACATATATTTTTTTAAAATGTTTTGAAAAAAATTTGACACAAATGTTGAATAGGTTGATAACATGTTAAGATATTGGTGTAAACTTCACTTAATAAGAAAATAAATAAATAAGCCTAAAAATAAAATTTTTTTTCCTATTTTCCTCTTATTTTTTTCCTTTCCTTTTTTATTCATTAGAAGAATTATTTTGTAAAGTATACAATATGAGTAATTATTTTCATTTCAATAAATTTCACTCTCTTTTTAAAATTAAAAGGTTTTACTTCAAAAATATAAATCTAAATTCTTAATCATTTAATTGTAAATCCTTAATTTTCATATCTATCTATTCTTTTGCTTTACCTTTCTCTCATATCTTCATTATGACTTTCCCCTTAGATTTTCAAGGGAACCATTTTTTCTTTTATTTTAGGTTTCAATTTATAAGTCATCTCAAGTCTCTTAAATTTAGGTTCAACCTCTATTGTTATACAAACATTAAAGGAAATTATGGTATCTAATTGGCTCTTTTTATCTTTACCTTTAAGTTGCCTTCAATCCCAATTTCTTCATATTAATTTTTCTTTTGTTTCAAATTAATGCACTACTAATCTTTCTTTTTTTCCTTTATTCTTCTTGCTTAATGACAACTCTCTTATAGTTATTAAAAATTGATTTATTTTAAGGCTAGGCATTAATAGAATGAATAGAAAACAATAGAGTAAAATTATGTATGTTGATCATCCTATGGTTATATGAATTTATAGGAGTATGTACATGTCATTTATACAATAAATAAAAATCAAACAAGGATAAGGATATGATTAAATTATGAAAAGATATTTGGTTATATTTTATCTATAAGGTTTAAATACTCCTTTTCAAACTCAAGATAGTAACACTATCAACTTAAGTTTATGAATCAAATTAAGAATTATCTTGGTGGATAAGCTTTTGTGAAAATATCAACAATTTAATCAGTATATATAACAAAAATCCAATGAATGGCATTATGTATAATATGTTGACAAACAAAATAAAAATCTTTTTTCTTGGCTTGCTCATTAAATACATCTTTATAAGCAATTTGTATGACATTACAATTGTCACAATGGATAAATGTTATGGAGGAATGCATGATGCCTATGTCTTGTAGAAGCCATCTTAGTCATAACATTTTAGACATAATGTTTGCAAAAGCCTTAATGTTCAACTTTAATACTAGATTAAGCAACAATTATTTATTTTTTACTATGCCAAGAAATGGGAGGACAGTTATGGAGTGTCTATCAATAAGAT
Source organism: Kandelia obovata (assembly GCA_021464305.1). NCBI lineage: Eukaryota > Viridiplantae > Streptophyta > Magnoliopsida > Malpighiales > Rhizophoraceae > Kandelia > Kandelia obovata. The sequence continues at coordinate 9,667,135 of CM038480.1, forward strand.
CTTTATCCGATCAACATCTGAATATGCTTGCAACTCAAGTATGACTTAGTTAAAAAATGGAGATTGTGTAAGATAGTTCCTTTAAATAGTGAAAATATAAAGACGATAACAAAATGAATGAATTGTGGAGTAGCTATAAATTGACTAACCATATGTACTACATATGCAATGTTTAGCCAAGTCTCAATGAAATACACCAAGTTGCTATCTAATTACTAATAAGTGTTAGAAACTTTAGTGGTGTGTCATTAGTAGCAATAAACTTGACATTAGTCTCAATAAGAGTTGAAGAAGTTTTGTTGTCATTTATTCTTGCATAAGTAAGCAAGTCTAAGACATATTTGGTTGGAGATAAATAATATCTTTTTTATTAGAAGGAATTACTAATCCTAAATAATAATTGAACAAATCGAGATCTTTCATCTAAAATTATTATATAAGATATTGCTCAAGTTTAGTGATTTCGCGCAAATAATCTCTTATAATAATCATATCATTAATGTAATGATATGCGAAGTTTCTATAGCCTAGCAACCTTTTATTGAAAGTTGTTCCATAATTTTAATACCATTATAACAACTATTATTGAGTATCTTAAGAAAGGAAAGTTATAGTAGGGAGAACTAATAACATTTTGCTATCATCAAGGATAAATTATGTACTGCTCTAGTGATTGATATATTATCATCAAGAATCAAATATCTTACATTTGATAAACTTTTTGAAATTGAATGTGATGTTAGCAAAGTTGGTATTGGTATTGTTCTTTCTTAAGGAAAGAAGCTAGTTGTATATTTTAATGAGAAACTCAATGAAGTTTGATAGAAGTGGTCTATATATGAAAAGGAATTTTATCTAATTGTAACAACTCTAAAACATTAGGAAGATTACTTAGTAGGATATGAGTTTATCTTATACTTAGATCACTAGGCCTTCAATTATCTCCATAGTAAAAAATAAATCAACAATGATATACATGTAAGATTGTCCACTTTCTTACAAAAGTTTCCTTTCTAGTTATTTCACAAGATAGGTTAACATAATAAGGTTGTTGATGCCTTAAGTAGGAAAGTCTCACCATTAATCACATTGAGTATTAGGATAATAAATTTTGAATCTTTTCATGAATTGTATGAGCATACATGACAATGGTGTTCTTTTGCATAAAGCAATTTCTTATTGGTTCTTACAACAAGTTAAAATCTAAAAAGTATGGTCCTTGTCAAGTGTTGAAGAAAATTAATGATAATGTCTATGTAATTGATTTAATGGAGGAATGAAGGATTTTAAGGACCTTCATTATTATAGATATTTATTCATTCTACTTAGCTAATGACACTCTTTATCTAAAGTTTAACTTAAACTTGAGGTTAAGTTTTTCTCAAGTAAAAAAGATTGGCATAAAATGGGTAGCCCAAAGTTTTATGGACTTAAAGGACCATTAAAAGTTTAGAGGAAAATTCTAGAATAGTTAATTCCCAAACATAATTCTACTATTTGGGAATTATGTGAAACTATTTAGGAATTATGTTGACCATTCAATAATTTTTATTTTCTATTTTTAAGTATTTCTTATTTAGTTATATTTTTTTCTAATTAATCATTAAAATATTTTCTCATTTAAGGCATGATATTTTCCTAATTGGTTTAGATAATTTTAATTACAGATATGCGTATAAGGTTAAAGGTAAAACCATCCTAGTGAATAAACATTTTTAGTAAAGACATCTATGTTATGTTTATCTTTTGTCCATAAAAAATATTGTTTTCTTAAACTTAATCGAGTATTAGTCTTATTTTTACTAAATATTTTGTTATAATTCTACAAAGACTAAACAACTATGTTTTAAAGATTATTCTACATTTTATGACATACAAAGGTAGTGATTTATTTATATATGATTTGATTATATGCACAAATATGATATTTAATTATTGTATTTCAATCAAATTAATATGTTGATTAATGGTTTAAACTATTTATTAATTTTCAGTAGGTTTTCATGGAATTCTAATTGCTTTTTTTTTTTCCTTCATCATTTAAACTTGCAAGAAATTTAGGACATGAAGATTCTCTTTCAACATATAGTCGAGTGTTATGGAAATTTTTTATAAATTTTATATCTATATGCCCAACATGCATGACTTTTCTAGCTTTTTACTTTCTTTATTATTGTAATTATAATTATAATTTTGATTTGATTGTATGCATAGGTGTGATAGTAATTGTTGTAAGTTAAATTAAATTGGTATGTTGATTATTGCATTTAAACTATTTGTTAATTTTAAGTAGATTTTTCATTAAATTGTAATGTGTTTTATAAACATTTTACAAACTTGTCAATAATTTGCAAGTGGTTAAGATTGTACTTTAGCATATACCTAATGTTAACCATATGATATATGAATTTCATTTATATGTACACAATATATATGTTTAATATTATGTTAAAAAAAAGTTTAATAGAAAAAAGATAATTGTTAATATGATTTTTTAATGTTAATTTTCTATAATATTTGCATTAATTAATTTATGAAATAAATTTATATTAATTTATAAATAAATAAGTAAAATTAAAATAAAATTGGTGTGTAACACACATAAGTGTTTTAGTTTGAAATTATAACTTTGATATATCTTAGTTAATATAGAAATTTAGTAAAAAACAATATTAGAATATACTTCAAATATCTACATATTCCTAAAATTGTGTAAAAGTTGTCATATACTCTTTTTTTTTTTGCTTAAAAAATTATTAAAGATGATTGAGTTTCCTTTTAATTTTGACAATATAAATATACTTGTGTGTATAAATCTATATCTATATATTGATTATGGGGCCTTAATTGTTTTCATGTTCTAATTTTTGAAAGCTAATGTATTGTGTTGTTCTTAAACTTCTTTTGGAACATGTTATGGGATAAGTTGGGAATTAAACTCTTGTTTTTAACTACTTATTATCCATAAATAATTGGACAAACTGAGGCAATGAATAAAACTTTCTTAACTATATTGCATAATATTATTCGAAAGAACTTGAAGTATTGCAACAAGTCTTTGCTTATAACAAAAGTCTTTATTTTGCTACTCATTATTCACTGTTTGAAATTATTTATGGTTTTAATTCAGTAACTCCATTAGATTTATTACCCTTACTTTATTGATAAGTATGCTAGTTTAAATTGTAAGCATAAGGCTAAAATGGCAAGGTAATTATGTGAGAATATGAGGCAATACCTTAAAAAAATAATTGAGTAATATGTTACTTAGGTAAACAAAGCATTTAAGAAAGTGGTATTTGAACTAAGAGATTGGGTATGGGTTTGTGTGTGTAAGGAAAGATTCCTAGCTCAAAAGCATTTAAAGTTGCATCCTAGAGGAGATGAGCTATTCTAAGTGGTTGTAAGGATTAATGGTAATGGCCACAAATTGGATCTTTTAAGTAGGTTTAATACAACTTTTAATGTTTCTGATCTTTCTCCTTTTAATGTAGATGATTATTCAAGGATGGATCCTTTTAAGGAAAGGGGAATGATGAGAAGATTAAAGATGATGTATGGAGATTCATGAGATCCATTACACATTCCAAAAGGTCCAATAACATGAGCTAAAGCCAAATGATGAAAAAAGTACTAAATTGGCTGATAAAGGACATTTAGGCTAACCAAGCTACAAATGGTATAAAATTAAGCTTGAAAAAGAATCAGGGTTTTCTCAATAAGATTGGAGTGCTTAAAGGGCCAATGTTAAGTTATAAAATTCACTTTTAAATAGGAGTTTGCTATAAAATTATAGCTTTTCAACTATTGTTGAGTTTCTTTCTAATAAAATATAAGTGTTTCTATATTTTAGGAATCTATCATTATCTTTTTGTTTAGGATTGTTATTTTAACATATAAATAGACACCTCTTTATAAGTTCATTAGAGGCAAGCAATAATGTGAATTAAGAACTTATCTTGAGTATTGTCTTGTAGTGTCCAAATTTTTCTGAAGTGTAGTGTCAATATCCTTCTTTATACCTTAAGTTCATATTTTTTTGAACATTAGATCTAAGTCTAATGTAATTAAAATTCGATTTAGTTTTCTTAGATTGTAATTAAAATGTTTATTTGAACATTTGATTTATTGTGCGTATTAAGTCTCTAAACGATGCCTTTTGAGGTTTGCATTAATGACTTTTGAAAATAGCCTTAAGAATGTTTTCTTCCTTCAGTCTAATTTAATGGTAGCTTGCTGCCAAATCAATTTTAGAAAACATAGTGGCTCCAATAAACTTATATAACAAATCATTTATAATTTGTATTTAAAATTTATCCTTACAAGTAAAAAATTTCTATTGCTTGTAATCAACACAAAAGTGCCAAATACAATTCTTTTTCTTCATTAGTAAGATTAATGAAGCAAATGGACTAATACTAGGTTGAATGATAGAAGAATTCAACATTTTAGTCACCAATTTCTCTATCTCAACCAAGGTTTTAAGAATTAAATTACTCATTGAACCAAAAAATTCAAAAGTTTAAGGTTTAACTAGTTTTAATTGTAATTATATTAAAATGATAAATAAAATGTAATTATATATATATATATATATTATAAGACTAAAAAACTAATTGATGCAATGTATCAGTAAATATAAGTGTTTTAAGTGAAATAAATTTAATGTAAAGTATACTATAATTTATACATTTTTATTTTAAAGTAGTCTATATACTTTTTGGTTGAAGAATAAAATAATTAAAAGAATAATTATCAATATAATATAATATATAATTTTATGTATTTTCGTAAAAATGTAAATAGATATACTATGTAAATATTTTCTTTAATTTTTATGATTCATGATTTTATGAAAAAAAATAACAAGAAAAACTTATAAAATGGTGTAACTCTTATTTTCACGAAAATCAAAATATCTTTTATAGCTTAAGTTCAAGGCTTGTAGACTCCTTAATTTTCCAAAATATCACAAACTTTTGAAGGTATATGAACTAGAAGAATTATAATTAGTTCATTATCCAACTGATTAATTCTTTAATTTGGTCACTAGTTTTTAAAGCCAATGTTTTTTGAAAATAAATTGGATTAAATGAGGGCTTAGTTCCTAATTTTACGGGTTTGACTGACCAATTTGGTTTGATTTTAAAAACATTTATCTCAACCTTTTAATAATAAGAATACTTATAAGGTTTCAACTTAACTGGATGAGCCTCAAACTTAAAAGGAATAACATGATTATGTGATCTAGGTGAAGGTATGCCTATTGATTTAGCAAAAACATTATCATACTATTCTAACACAAGTTGTAACTCCAAAGGAATTTTAATTATATCTTGGAGAACCAATGCATAAAATTGAGCTTGTACCAAAATTTCCTTCTTCTTGATCAAGTTCTATAATTGAACTTTAGTCATCATTTTAAGTATAACACCTGTCCATGTGGAGTGTCCAATAATTCAACTATTCTTCTATCCTTAACAAATGACAGTATGCAGTATATGAAATTTGACAACACTAGATTATATTGTCCCCACTAATTAACTTTTAAGATTATATTTAAAAGGTCCAAGTTCATAATCCTTAGGTTATTTTTAAATGCATGTCCTTGCATTCTCCACTTAAAAATTTCCAATCTTTTCTTTGTTAGTCACCTTAAACCCATCTCCCATAATAATTAATAAGGGATGAATAAGCACTACTAGGTATATTAAGCCTTTTGACTTGGTTAGCATTTAAGAAGTAATGAGCAATCCCTAAGTCAATAATAATTGTGAGTGTCCTAATCCCACTTGCCCTTTGAATTAGATAGTATTTTAGTTTGTGGAGCCTATCATAGCATAGATAGATATGTTACCTTATGCTTCAACTAATTCCTTCTACTTCATATCATAAAAAACCTTCACTATAATCATCTTCCATAAGTTTATCTACTTCTAACAATTTCCCTTCCATAACATGTAAGGTTGGCCTAACACACTGATGGCAGGCAAAGTACCTATCCCTCCATTTCTAACATTGTCTAGGTTGCCTAACTCTATCTGCCTGAAATTTATGTTCTGTAGTATTTGCTACAATAGTTGGAACTTTAGTAACCACCTCCTGACCTTTTCCTATTGCCTTAACTCCATTACTCTTACCAAACCCCATTATCCTCCTTTCTATCCACCAATTATTCATAAAATGAATAAAAAAAAAGCCTATAAGCATATATCACTCATTTTGTTAGAATTCAATGAAGTAAATTAATTATTTAAAGAAAATAAATGTTGTTCCCACAGCCTTGTATGAGTTATAATTTTTGTCAACTAGATTTAAGTGTGCAAGCAGAAGTGGCTCATATCTCAGGAATTACAGGATAAGACTAACATGTCAAATTACCTCGTAAAGTGATCTCCTTGGAGTGAACTTGTAAAGGGAGTTTAACATTGCTTAAGTCTTAGTGTGACAATGAGACAAGGTTGTATACGGATAATAAGTTTATAAGAAGTTAAATTTGCATGTCCGTAAACCTATCCTGAGACTAAGTCCAAGAGCAATTCCGAAGGAGCAAAATAATTCTAGGATTACGGACAAATAGGGAGTCCAAAAGAAAGGAAGGTTACAAAATTTTAACTTAGCATTTCTAGAAGATGGGCAGTTACGGGGGCAATTTCTTCTGTACATTTTTAACTATTCATGGACAATCCTAGCCATTCATTCAAGCATTCAAAATATGAGATTTCAGTAGAAAAAAAAGAGTAAGAAAAATAAATTAAGAAGGAGGATAATGCTAAATCTTGAATGGACTAATAGTATGAAGCCACATGGAGGAGCAAGAAAAGAAGTCTACCGCAGCTATGGTAAACCCTACTAGGGTTTCCATAGTGGGCAGTATATAAACCAAGGTTTATCTCTTTTGAAGTAGCGCGCATGAGACAACCTAGTGAAGACATTCTGTGAAGCTTAAAAAGAACTCAACGAATTTCCAGATTTTTTCAAGAGAGGTTAGAGAGTGTTTTGGTGATCTTCCAAGCAACAACCTATTCAAATCAAGCAGAGGAAAGACAAGTTAGAAGAAAGGTAGACACAGTAAGTGACACTCTTTGTATTGTGAATGATTTGTATTTGTAATACTGAAAGGAGTAGAAGATTAAAACATCCATTGTAACTACATTGTAATCATAGGGGATATCACACTGGTATTCTTAAGTATAGTGGATTGTTTTGGTAAATGAAGAATCCCTACCACCGTGGAGTAGGTCACATTAGCTAAACCACGTAAATCTCTTGTGTCTTTGCTTTGAATTTACATTCTGTGTTTTGAATTGAGTTATGAACAAAGCTAAAGAATCATCAAACCCATAACCTAAAAGAAGACCTAATCAAGAACAACCAATCCGTTTAATAGGCAAGGTGTCTAAAAGGAAACTTTAGGGACTATTGTGAGTAGTAGGTAACAATAGATCTACCTTAGTTAAATCTGAGAAAGAGTTCATTTCTGAGAAGAGTTTAAAGTCGTTCACCCACCCTCATATTAACAAAAGCTAAAGTATTAAAGAAGTAGAGTACTTTGGCTAAAATTATCAGAGTTTTTCAAAAGGGTGATACTGATTCACCCCCCCTTCAGTATCATAGACTAGTAGATCTTAGGATGAAGTTGGGAACTTTAATAACATAAAGTGTAAGAATATGGAATACGAAATTTTATATTTTTAAGCATACTAACCTAAAACCTATTTATAATTAAAATTTTCAATCAATGAATATGAATATTTATCATCTTTTTCTAGTTTATAAAGAAAGAAGAGTTTATGACTAAGAATTTTGTACGATGCCTAGTATAATGTTTGCCATCAACAAATATTGATAAAAATTCTAACAAAAATGACTTCAATTTTTATTTTTTTGAGAAAACTAAAAAGAAAATTTTATTTAGGAGTAATAATTTTTTTATTTTTTAAGAAAATAAAAAAGATATTGTAAGTAATTTATTTTTTCCTTTTTCTTAAAAAAAAATAAGCTTTTATTTTTTTTCTCCCTTTTGAAAAAAGTAAAAAGGAAGGAATTTTGGGGAGTAATTTATCTCTCCCCCCTCTTTCTTTTGCTTTTGTTTTCTTTAATTTGTAAATTAAGAAGAAACTACCATATAAGTAAAAATGATGAGTCCAAAGAAAGAGCACATGAAATTTTCTTTCTACTTTATCAATATAATAGACTAGATTTTATTCTTTTGTTATGTACAATTTGATAAATATTTTGTAAGCTAAGCAATTATTAAAATAACAGCCAAAACAAATTAGGAGCATATACCATAGCCTTTTGTTAGAATTCAATGGTTTAAAATAATTATTTAAAGAAAATTATACAAAATTTTAAAATATGAAATGTAAAATTTTATATTTTCAAGCATATGAACCTAAAACAAAATTATGATTAAAATTGTTGGTAAAAAAAATCTAAGGTCTTATAATTATCTCTTTTAACCAAATTAGATGAGCTTATAATCGAGAATTTTGTATTAAATTTAGTTTAATGTTGGTCATCAACAAACATTTATATTGATTTTAACGAAAAAGACTTAAAATTTTAATATATATATATATATATATATATATATATATATCCCTTTTTAAGGAAACAAAAAGAGAAATTTGAGAGTCATTAATTTTCTCTTTTTTAAGAAAAAAATAGAAACATTGGAAATGAAATTTTCTTTTTATTTATTTTTTTGAAAATTAAAAAAATTGAAAGTTTCCTGTCTATTTTGCTTAACTTACAAATTTTAAAAAAGGTTATACAAATAAAAATGATGAGATAGAAAAAAAAAAGTTGCTAAATTTTTTTCTTAATTTTATCAAAAGAAAGGGATATATATATTCTTGTTGTGTCATTGTCTATACTTTTTCAAAAGTAGGTGTCATGGTTAATGACAAGGTTAAAAATTTTAGTTAGTGAGAGTAACAATGTATAAACTCGTAACTGAGTGTATAGGCATTTTCAAAAAAAAAAAAAGGGAAAGTTGATAATAATGGCTTAAAAAGAAGAAAGAAGAAGAAAGAAAGAAAGAACAAAAAAGAGATAACTTAATTAGATATCGGAGTAGTATGCAAGGTACCTAGATGTAATGATCTTTATCAAATACTAAAGGTTGACTAAGAGGACTATGAATATTGACAATTATATTTGTCCAAAGTGAAGTGCTTTATCTTGGCCTATGTTAGAAACAAGACTAAGGGGTGGTGAACAAACCTCACTAATTTTTGAGGTTGAACTTAAGTTCATGGAAAAAAAATTAAAGTACAAGGAATGAGTGTGTGCTTTGAATGAAAAGTTTGACCAAATTGAAAAGAACAATATTTGGTGTTTAGTACAAGGAAAGGTGTTGACTTTGAAGAGACCTTTTGCTCTGGTAGCCATACTTGAAGCAATCAGAATATTTATGATCATTGTTACTTAAAGGAACTACAAAGTCTATCAGATAAATGTGAAGTATGCATTTCTAAATGGAGAACTTGAACAGAAGGTGTTTATCAAACAACCTAATGGTTTTATACTTAATCATGATGGTTCAAGTGTGTGCAGATTGAACAAGGCTTTATATGGATTAGAGCAAGCTCCAAAAGTATGGTATTCCAAGTTGGATACCTGTCTTAAGAACATAAAGTTCAGAAAAAGGAATGTGGATAACAACTCGTATATAAAAGAAGATAACTAGGGCTAATTAATTATTGTGGTCCATATTGATGTCATAATCTTTGCTACAGAAAAGGAAACCATGTGCACTGCCTTTGTCGAGCAAATGAAAAAGAAGTTTGAGATGTCCATGTTTTGTGAAATGAAATTCTTCTTAAGATTATAGGTATTACAAAGTAAGGCTAAAATTTTTCTCTCTCAAGAAAAGTATACGTGTGAGCTGTTAAAAAGGTTTATGATGGAAAATTCTAAAAAAGTAAGCACTCCCATCATGATTGGAACAAAGTTAAGTAAGGATAAAGAAGGCAGTATGATTGATCAAAAGGAATATAGGAAGTTGATTGAAAGCTTACTGTATTTGACAGCGTCAAGGTTTGATATTGTTTTTACTATAACCCTTTGTGCTAGATTTCAAAGTGAACTTTAGGAGTCTTATCTTATGGTGGCTAAGAGAATTATAACAAATCATGGGCTACTTTATGATAGGAGTGGATAGCTTAATCTATATAGGTTTACAGATACAAATTGGGCTAGAAATTGTGATGATAGAAGGTCAAGGTCTAGTGGTGCATTTTATTTGGGCAGTAGATGTGTTTTATGGCATTACAAGAAGCAAAATTCAATAACTCTAAGTACTGTAAAAGCTGAATATGTGGTTACCACTCGGACTTGTACTGAACTACTATGGATGAAACAACAGCTTGAAGATATAGAGGTAGATGTACAACTACCATTACTGATTGGTTGTGACAATTAAAATGCCATCAATTTATAAAAAAATCATGTCCAACACTCTAGAACTAAATATATTGAAATCAAGTATCACTTCATTATGGAGAAGGTGGAGAAAAATGAAGTAAAGTTAGAGTATATGCCAACTACGGAGCAAGTGGTAGATATATTCACTAAACCTTTGTTAAGAGAGATGTTCCAAAAGTTAAGACTGACTTTATGTGTTCAGCCTACCCCTAGAGGTTGAGGTATTTTCTACTTCTTCTCCCTTTTGCTTTTCTATTATTCTTTGGATTTGTTGTCAAAAGGGGAGATATTTTGCATAAATTTAAAGAAAGTGTTTATTTATAAAAAGGGAAGTAGCTTTGATGGATAAAGGGGGAGAACTTGTCATGGGGGAGAAGCATAAAAGGAGAAGTAGTAAAATATGCATGTTTTAAGGAAAGTTATGAATGATAATATGTAAGGGGAGCAGTAAATGTCAACAATTGTTATATGTGTGTTATTGGATTTAATATGTTGCCAATAAATCCAAAGGGGGAGATTGTTGAGCTCATCTTCAATGACTAATGTTGGATTTATTGTCAACACCATCTCACATAATTATATATGTTGATTTAAAATTATGAATGTTGTTGAGATGGAGAGAGGTTATTGGGAAAAACCAATGATGACAGGTCAACCCTAACATTAAGGAGTAAATGTTGATCGTGATTCAAAATTTTAGGGGTCAGTTATTAGGTAACTTGAACAATGGAATAGAATTAAAATTTTACATTTTTGCATCTCCTTATATATATATATATATATATATATATACACCTTATTTACTTAAACTCAAGTTTATCATTAGTTTAAAAAGAACAATTTCAAAATAAACTACACATTGCTTAATTATATTTTATTACAAAATGCACATAACTTCTTAATAAACCTTATTTTAATTAAGTATTAAAAAATCAATCATACCTGTCACTATTTTACAAAATATTGCTAATATCTTAAACCAAACAGTATATCATAAAATAAACTAATTTTATACTCATCACAAAGTATCATAAAGGATAATCAGTATATGATTACTATTTCACAAAAATAAAAATAAAAACTACTTTAACCTTTCTCTCACATTTAAAACTTACATTGTTTTTAATGTAAAGTCAATTGTAATGAAAATTTATTTAAAATATAAATAAAAGGAAATCAAATTTAAATCATACTTGGGTTACCTATTAAGACTTTCTTCATAAATAGTGTTACTACAACCAAAGACATAAAAAAATGCTTGAAAAACACACAATTTCACACACAAAAAGGGATATAAACACTATAATCAACTCAATAGAACTATAAATAAAAATAAAATGCAAAAATTGATAAAAAAACTCCTCAATAATGATGTTAAATTTTTTATAACTGTCATCACAAACTAAAAAAATTAAATAACTTATTCTTAATCATGGAATGGTAGACAATATAAATAAAAGTCAATCTCAGAAGGAGTGATATTAATTTTATGTCAATAAATAAAACTTAAATACACTAATATAAATAGAAGATAACATTAAATTCTGATTTTATAACAATTAAATAAAATAACTTGATTAAATAAAACAACTTCTAAAACTATCAATCAATTAAATTTTAGTTTCATATTCATTAGTAACATGATATTTGATGCTTTCAATTATCCATAATGTTGTTTCAATTTTGTTAGAACTATTAACCCTAGATAACAAGTTTTATTACCTAAATTCTCCTTTAAATATTCATTAAGTAAAAAAAAACTGTTTACTTAGACTCTAACCATTATATCTCTATAAACTCTTTAGAATTATATATTGATGGCTTTAAGAATTAGGAAAATAAATTAATTCAAGCAATAATCACATAAGTTCAAAATAAAATCGATATTCCTTTGTAATGAATGAAAAACCTGTCACTCTTGTACCATTATCACCTTAACAAGCTTATAAGGATCAATTAAGGATTAAAAATGAGAGTGAACAGAAAAGAGAGATTGATAAAAGAGAAAAGATAGTAGAAAATGTGGGACACAAGAAAAAGAGAAGAAAAAAGAGAGTTTCTATGCAAAAGAAAGTGATGTCAAAGGAGCATTTTATATCAATAAGTCTATGATCATACTTTGTACAAGGAGGCTTATTTTAACACTAACAAGTTTGACTAATCTTTGCCTAGTGTTGTTGTTGCTCTATTGCAGGAATTTGAAAATGTATTCCTTAACGATGTTCTAAGTGGATTACCACCTATTAGAGGAATTAACCATCAAATTGATTTCACCTCGGGTGTATCCATCCCTACTGGCCAGCATATAAGAGTAATCCTAAGGAGACAAAGGAGCTTCAAAGGCAGGTTGAGGAGCTTATTTCCAAAGGATATATGAGGGAAGTATGAGTCAATGTGCGGTTCCTGTTCTACTTATACCCAAAAAAGATGAGACTTGGAGGATGTGTGTTAATTATCGAGCAATCAACAAAATCACTGTAAAGTATCGTCACCTCATACCTAGATTAGATGACATATTGGATGAATTGCATGGTTCATGTGTCTTTTCTAAGATTGATTTGAAAAGTGGATATTATCAAATTAGGATAAGAGAAGGAGATGAATGGAAAACAGTTTTTAAAACTAAATACGGTTTGTATGAATGGCTTGTTATGTCATTTGGTCTCACTAATACACCAAGTACTTTTATGCGATTAATGAATCATGTTTTGCATCCATTCATTGGTAAATTTGTAGTTGTGTATTTTAATGATATTTTGGTCTATAGTAAAACCCTAGAAGAGCATCTTGATCATTTATGTTTCATTATAAGTGTTTTACATTCTGAGAAATTGTATGCTAACTTATAGAAATGTTCCTTTTGTACTAATCAAATCACATTTCTCAGCTATATTGTCAATGCTAAAGGTGTTGAGGTTGACAAGGAAAAAGTTAAGGCAATTCGTGATTAGCCTACACCTAAGTTAGTTAGTGGTGTGTGTAACTTTCATGGTGTAGTTAGTTTCTATGAACGCTTTGTTAAGGACTTTAGCACCATTACTACACCACTTGCGAAGCTTATAAAAAAGAACATGAGTTTTAGGTAGGGTATTGACCAAGACAAGGCTTTTAATTGTATTAAGGAAAAATTTAAGTTTTGCACCCTTATTTGTTTTACCTAACTTTACAAACATTTTTGAGATTGAGTGTGATGCTTCAGGTATTGGCATTGAAGCTGTTTTAATGCAAGAAAAGCGCTCAATTGCTTACTTTAGTAAAAAGTTAAGTGGAGCAAGTACTAATTATCCTACCTATGATAAAGAGTTGTATGCATTGGTATGGGCTTTGGAAACATGGCAACATTACCTTTAGCCAAGGAGTTTTTCATCCATATTGATCATGAATCTTTGAAGCACTTGAAGGGACAAGTAAAGTTGAACAAAAGACATGCCAAGTGGATTGAATTCATTGAGACCTTTCCCTACATCATCAAATATTAACAAGGTAAGAAAAATATGGTAGTTGATGCTTTATCTCGCAAGTATAATCTTATCTCTACACTTACTGTAAACTTATTAAGATTTGAACATATTAAGGATTTATATGTGAATGATCTTAACTTTACTAATATGTATGGAGCATGTAAGACGTCAACCTTTGATAATTTTTATAGGTATAAGGGTTTCTTATTTAAGGAAAATTGTTTATACATGCCTATGAGTTCTTTGAGGGAGTTGGTCGTAAGACAAACTCATGAGGGTGGTCTAATGGATCATTTCGGTGTTAGGAAAACCCTAGATGTCCTCAATGAACATTTTTTTTAGCCACAAATGAAATGAGATGTTAAGAGGATATGTGAGAAATACATAACATTCAAATAGGTGAAATCTAGAGTTTTACCCCATGGCTTGTATACCCATTTGCCCATACCTAGTCATCCCTAGGTTGATTTATCTATGACTTTATACTAGGATTGCCACGAACAAAAAGGGGTATGGATTCTGTATTTGTTGTTGTTGATAGATTTTTAAAGATGACACACCTCATCCCATGGATGCAAATTGATGATGCAAACAATATGGCTGACTTATTCTTTAGAGAAGTAGTACGTTTGCATGACATGCAACGAAGCATTGTTTCAAATCTGGTTACAAAGTTCTTAAGCTACTTCTGGAAGATTTTGTGGGGTAAGTTAGGTATTAAGCTAAATTTTTCAACTACTTGTCATCCACAAACTGATGGGCACACTGAGGTGGTTAATCGAACTCTTTCTACTCTTTTGCGTGCTATTATTCGAACAAATTTGAAAACATGGGAAGATTGTTTACCACATGTTGAGTTTACATATAATAGGAGTATTCATTCTGTTACTAGTTACTCTCTATTTGAAATTGTATATGGTTTTAATCCATTAACTCTTTTGGATTTGGTACCTATACCTGTCAATGAGTATGACAGTTTAGATGGTGAACGCAAGGCTGACATGATAAAAAAATTGCATGAAAAGGTGCAGCAACATATTGAAAAAAAAAATAGAGCAATACACATCTCATGTCAACAAGGGACGAAAGAGGGTGGTGTTTAAACCTGGTGATTGGGTTTGGGTGCATATACGCAACGAACAGTTTCTAGCTCAAAGGCATTCAAAGCTACAACCTAAAGGAGATGGTCCTTTTCAAGTTGTAGCACGAATTAATGATAACGCTTATAAGTTGGACCTTCCTGGTGAGTATAATGTGAGTGCAACATTTAACGTTTCTGATCTTTCCCCTTTTAATGTAAATGATGATTTGAGGATGAATCCTTTTTAGGAGAGAGGAAATGATAAGAACCGTAGAGATGATGGCTGGAAGGCTCCAATGGATGCAAGAGGTCCAATAGCACAAGCTAGAGTTTCAGTGGATGCAAGAGGCCCACTGCACATTCCAAAAGGCCCAATAATATGAGCTTGAGTCAAAAAGATTAAAGAAGCACTAAATAGGCTGATTGAGGACATTTAGGCCAACCAAGTTTCAAATGGTGCGAATTCAAGTTTGACAAAGAGTAAAGATCTAATTAATATAATTGGAGTACTTGATGACTCATACTAAGTAATAACATTCACTCTTAAATAGGAGTTTATTGTCTGTTTTGGAATTTTTCCATTGTTAAAAATTTCTCCAAATAAGGATTTGTCCTAAGTAGGATTTTGTGCCTCTTTAAGATTGCTATCTTTACCTATAAATAGGCACCCCTTGTAAGCCTTTGGTTCTTTTGAGGACTAAGGAACTTATCAGGAGGTATTTCTTCTTGTAGCATTCCAATCAACTTATCACTCCCAATTCCTTTTTTTTCTGGAGTGTGGCGTACATATTCTTCTTAAATACCTTAGATTCGTGTTCCTTTGAATGTTGGGTCTAAGGTTTGTGTTATTTAACTCTGGTTTAACTTTCCTGGTTGTTCTTTGATTCCTTGTATATGTTAGGTCCCTTAGCCATATCTTTTTGAGGTTTTCCACATCATTAAACAACTGGTCTAAGTTTTGGTGTCATTATAACAATTATAGGTAGAAATGTAAACTTTAATTTAGGTTTTTGAATCACGTGATTTAGAACTTTAAGGCTCAAGTTATGTCTCTTTAATAGACACTTAGTGCTAAAACTAGAATCTTACTCCAATTAGGTATAGACTTAAGTTTTTTTACTTTGTCTTTGAAGAAATGTTTCAAAGTCCAAACAAACTTTGATTCAAACTCACTATCCCAATCTAGAATATTGATATGTCTACTATAATTTCATTGAAAATCTCTTTTTCAATCTAAACCTTTAATTGATAGAAAAATTTGAAATAAATAAAGGTCAAAATAGTATAATGCTGAAATTTTGCTTACTAAAAACATAAATTCTCAAAATTTTTCCAAAATATGCCTAAATTACAAAACATATTCTAATTAATTTAAATAGGTATAAAAATTATTAAAAACAACTAAATGTAAAAGAGAATAAATAAATTCCTACTTGTTAATATCACTATAATGTCCTAACTCAAAATTACAATTATAGAGAGTAGGCCCCCATTTAAAGTTAGCTTTCTTAATTTTGCAAAAATTTTTATAGAAATTTACAAAAAAACTTGTATGCTTTTTTCTATATTTATTCAATGGATTTTTGCATTTTTGCTAATAGGATAAAGGGAGGGATGAGAATTTATTTACTTTTTGTAATTTCTTTATGTCTTTGAATTTTATTTTATTTTATTTTTTAACTTTTAAATGACACATAATCAATTTATTATATGTAGGTGTGTTATTTATATAACATAACAAAATTTATTAGCATTTATTAATGATGTGATATATTTTTGATAAAAAAAATATTAATGATTATGCTAGATGTTTGAAAACAAGCAAAATTTAAATTTATTTATATATTATTCCAAAGATAATATATATATTAAAAGAAATTATTAATTTTTAATATTCGTCAAAAATGTCTATTATATAATGTTGATACTTATCTAATTTTTTCACAATGATAAGAGCATTATAATATTAGGCCTTCAACCTTGCACATAAAAAATCTTTTAACTCAGTTTTCTCAAACTTATAAGAACCAGCAAAGGAGGAGAACTTGTATGGTGCAACCTGGAGACTTGTGGAGGCTAACTTGGCCAAATAAACCCTTATCTAATTGGCATATCACTCTAATGTTCATGACATGTGTCTAGTCAAATGACATCCCCCCACTTGTTCTAGAATAGACGTCCCCAATGGCTACTATATCTACTTAATTTAGTGTTGTTCCACTTATTTAAGAATATGTTAGGGAGGCATGCAAGCTTGGTTTATACCTAACCTTTAGGCAATAGGAGCCTTCAAATGGTCATATAAATACTCAATGCCTCAAAAAAATCCAAGGTAATCCATCTTTTTCATATTATACCTCATCTTTGTCTTTTTTATCCTTATTAATTTAGGCATCAAAGTGTTAATGTTGGGTTCCAGACTGACACCCCTATTCATTTGTTGTCTTACAGGTATTCAACTATTAATAAAAAAACTCCTTATTATTTAGCATCTTCCATGAAAACAAAATATTATATATCCCTTCCCTTTCCCTAAAACACCTCTTTGCCCACTCTTAAAATCACTTGCTAGCCTTAGGTATAAAAAACATTAGAGATGAATATACCTTACAATACTTTAACATATCACTTTTAACCCTATAACCAATAACCAAGCTTTAAACTATATGAATCAATTATATGCAATGGCTCATTAGATCCATGCACTTACAATAATAATGACAACTTCTATGTATGCCTAAAAGAGCTCATCACTCAAGACATTAAAATTTACTTAGCCATAACAAGGATGGTAGCTTGTAAATCCTATAGTGTGAATGTTAAGAAATGATCCAAATCAGACTTTTAGAATTAATAGATATGGTAACATTAGCCCTTTGAGGATAGGAGAGACATAATTATTAACTCTTTTAGATGTGTCATAAAGTGAAGACTATTCTTTCCACTACTTAAATGGTCTTGCATTAACTCTCTTATAGACTTAAGAAATGAAAGGCCTATAAGCTCTTCTCTAACCTTTCATTAACAAACTCCACTCACTATAGGAAAATCATAAGCAACCCCTCCTTGAAGATAATAAGGTTGTCAAATAGCTGAAAATACTCATGAAATAAGTAGTTATATTATAGAACATTAAAGAAATTGCTAAGTTAAAAGAGGGTGGCTTTGAGCTCATTTTATTTAAAAAAAATCTCAAACTTACCTATCTAAGAAATTTTTAAGTTGTGTTGCTTAGAAACTTATGATGTTATAAAAGACATTATAGACAACTAGATTAGATTCTATACTTTAATGTCCATCCTTGGAGCATCTAATCCCATAAATGTGTAAAATATCTACTACTAACTTGAAGGGCATAACTCATGGGTGATGTACACAACTTACACTATATTTTATTTTAAGCTTAAAACATTTTGGTGAGTAGTTTGTGACTTAGTTTATTACTAGTAAGTGATAAAAGAATGCCCCCACAACTTTTTTTTACAAATAAGTGCAAAGTATAACACTAGAAAAGATGCCCAAGCAAAAGGTGAAAGCTTAAGAATATAATGATTCCTTTGGAAGTAGAAAAAATGATTATTAGAGGACCTTTAGTCAAGGTAAACTACATGGCTAGGAAATAATATCTAAAGAGAATCTTGAACTTACAAGGCAAAAGGCCTCATGATAAAGAAGACACTCATATCATCTTCATATAAAACAACCTAGAAGTAATGGAATACCCACATGAGAACTCTTCGGTGATAAATGTTGAAATTGAAAAATTCAATGTCTAGCACGTGTTGATGGAAATTGATAACTTAGTAGATATCTTGCACTTCAAAGCTTTCACAAAACTAATATTTTCAAAAAAACATGTTGAAACTAGTCACTTTTCCACTATATGGGTTTTTAAAATAGCTTATCATGCCCAAAGGCTTGATTGAATTCTTGTTCACCCTTAGAGACTTGTTCACCCTTAGAGCCCTTTGATGATGTGTTTATTCATCAAAATTTGAAGATAAAGTTCCCCATTCTAGCTAGGTTGAAGAAATCAAAGGAGACTAAGAATAAGCTAGTGAGCTCCAAGTCACACAAATAAAATAAAATTATAAATAAACTAATAGAAGCATGGCCAACCTAAATTATAAACTAAAGCAAGATAAGAGGCACATTAGTTGAAGGCTTACTCTAAATACTCTTAAACCCTAAAAAACAAGAGATTTTAGTACATATAGGAAAGTGATTAGCATTTGGGTTAAAAGAGGAAACCATCACTTTCCTAAGAAGTAATATGACAATTTTTGAATAATTCCTAACTATCATGATTGGAATAGACCTTAAGGTATCCACACACAAGCCCAACATTGACCTTACAAGCCAAGTTTATAAGAGGTTCTCCATCTCGACTAGCTAACCAATATGCTGATAAACATGAAACATAAATGACAAATTGAAAATGTGCATCAACTTCACTAACTTAAACAAAGCATTTCCTAAGGAAAATTGCCCACAGATGAAAAATCAGGCTATGAAGTGCTCACATTCATAGATTCTTTTTTAGGCTATAATTAGATTCCTATATATAAGTCATACTAAGAGAAAATGTCCTTTATTATAAAAAAAAAAAGAATAAACTGCTATATAATAATGCCTATTGTCTTGAAAGCTACAAGGACTATGTATTAAAGCCTAGTCAACAAAATGTTTAAGCATAAAATTGGATGAAATGTAGTGTTATACATGGATGGCATATTGGTAAAAAAAAAAAAAACTTTGGTAGCCCAAGAAGCAGACTCTTAAAGAAATTTGATACCTTGAATAAATATAACATAAAGTTGAACTCAACAAAGTAAACCCTAAAAAATAGAAGCAATATAAAATTGGCATCTCTAAGAAACATTAAAGACATTCAAAGTTTATGGGAATGCTAGCTTATATCAACAAATCAAAAAATAAACAATTGCAATTCTTTTGAGATGTAAAGAAATTCACCTTTTTTTTTAAACTAAAGAATGTGAGAAGGTCTTTAATGAGTGGAAAAAATTACACATCTTCCTTACCCTACCTCAGTAAATCATTCTAAGGTGAGGAGTTATTGATTAATTTGGTCGTAAACAAATCAAATATAATTTTTGTCTTGATTATGAAAGAGGGCCTGAGCCAGAGATTAGTGTATTACATGAGAAAAGTCTTACAAGTAGTAAAGTTATGATATATAAGATTAAAAAGTTAGTACTTGCTTTGATTGTCTCCACAAAAAAACTGGGGTTGTATATTTATGCCCAAAAGATCACACTTCTCACAAATCAATTAGTAATCAAATATAAAAGGACACTACTCCAATGGTTAGTAAAGTTAGGAAATTTGACATGTAGTTTCAACCCAAAAAGGCTTTACAAAGTCAAGAGCTTGCAAATTTCAACAACAAATGCTCATACTTTGAAACTAAAGAAGCAATGAACAAGCAAATTATTGAATAAATGTTACATGTCAATAAATCTTTTATCTAGTAAAAAGAGATATAAAGTTGACATTATCCTTGAATAGCTTGGGAATGTTGTGTTAGAATATGTAAATTAGTTCAAATTTCTAATGTAAAACAATGGAGCTAAATATAAGGTATTAGTCACAAGCTTAAAGATGGCCAAAGTAATAGAGATTAAAAAAATAAAGGTATACAGTGACACACAATTAGTGGTAATTGAAGTGCTTGAAGTACAATCAAGTAACTTAGAAAAAGTGAAATTAATCAAAGCAAGTTTTGAGTAAGTTGAAGCATACTTTAAGATGATCAATAATATTCTAATAACAAAAATATGCAAGCAAATAAGCTATTAAAGTTTCAACCATCTTGCAAATTATGAATAGGAAAATGAATAAAGATCGAAACCCACCAACACCCAAGTTATGAAATAGAGATGGACAAGATGGTAGTGCCACAAGCCAACCCATCATGAATAGACCTCATTATCAATTATCTGCAGACTGTCATATTACTAGTTGAAAATTTGAAAGTGAGGCTTATTTTATATAGAGCATATGATACATCCTCCAAAATTGGAAGTTATATAAGAGATCTTTTACTTTCTAACTATTGAAATGTTTGACAAAAAAAGAAGGGAATTATGTACTCAAAAAAATTTGTGAAGGAATTTGAAGAAACCACATAGGTCGAAGGATTATGGCTTCAAAAACATTGAAACAAAGATTCTACTAATTCACAATAAGATAAGAGCCATTAGAGGTTATAAAAAATTATGACAACTACTAACAATTTGAAAATTTACCTTAACTCCTAGCTTTCTAGTTGACTCTTATAACCCCTTGGCCTTTTGTACAATCAAAATTAGGGTTGATAGACCCATTCTTGTAAGATACATAGGTGAAAGAAATATGTAATTGCAATAATGTATTATTTTACCAAATAAAGAAAAGCAAAATTCCTAATAATTATTATAAAGTATAATGTTAAAATATATATATGGAAATCCATTATCTACAAATTAGGAATTTTCCAAGTCATCAACATCAAGAGTGGAAAGAAAATTCATAATTCAAAATTAAGAACATTTTATCAAGAAATAGGCATTAATTTAAATTTTATAGTGATTGAAATCCTAAAACTAATGATTAGGCTATGATCACCAATAATCTATCATTAAAGATTTCAAGTAAAGGCTAGGTAAGTAATAAGGTCAATGGAAAAATGAGTTACCTGATGCCCTATAGCCTTATAAGGCTATTTGCAAGTTAACTATTAGAAAAATAATCCCTCTTACACTCAAACTTGGCTTGGAGGAGATGATTCAAGTTGAAGTTAGGCACTTGGGCTATAATTTTAAGCAATTCAAAAATGATGCTAACAACAAAATTATACAAGTTAATCTTGACTTGTTTAAAGAAATAAGGGAACAAGTCTTTGTTCATACAATTACTTATCCACAGATAATAATTCATTATCATAACAAATGAGTTAATGAGTTCTTATTTGACAAAGATAGTCTTATCCTCTGTAAATGGGAAGTAAGCAAGATGGATGAAAGAATGGAATGAAAAGAGGACCACCCCCTCATATTTATAATAAATAAGGGCTAATCATTTATACTCATAAAGTAGGTACCTTAGATATTTAGAAATTTCAAAAAATGCAACAGTCCCCCATATTTGTGAAGGTATGTTGTTCTTAGTGCATTAATTAAAAATAAATTTAGAAAATGACTATTTTGTATATTCAAAAAATAAGGAAGTTAATGGGTTTAACTTAATAACAAGCAATAATGTTAAAGGAGATAGTCTTATTCTTTAACTAGCCAAAAGAAATCATATTAGAAGACATTGTGACACCTGTTTGGTTGGTATAAGGGAAACCTCATTCTTTACATGGCAAAGGAACCTAAAATAAGGAACATGTAAAACATTACTCTTAACAATAGGAAATAACTTTGTTATGTTTTTATAAAACTAGTCATACTAGTAATTGCTAGAAATTGGGACCCTCATGATTACATCCTTCTAGGAAATATATTCCTTTTTAATTGACTTAACTCCTACGTTAGTTTCTACTCTTAATTCTTACCAACTTCTCACACTAACTCAAATCTAGCTAATTGTGCCTTAATGTTAATTTCCTACTTCGAGAAGTTGCTCTCTAACTACCACCGACCAATTCTCTTCACTTCCAAAATTTTCACAACATAGCATTGGTATTAACAACAAGTACTCAAGAAGTCAAGTTAGCTACCTTCTTCTATTATCCTTCAAACTTTTGCCTCTCTTTCTCTAACTTCTCTTAAAGTTGAGGAAAAAAATTATTAACAAGACTTTGTAGCCTAACTAAAGTTCCTTCTTTTCATTATAAGACTTAGTGTTGTTAACACCATTACCAATTCATTAAAAATTTATATAATAATTTTACAACAGTATTTTCTCCAATAACAACAAATATTGAAAGGGTACAAAACTTATGATATTAAAGTATTTTTGTTGTTAAGGAGAATGTTCAGAAATAAAAAATGTCAATTAAGTATAACATAATTAATTTTATAATAGTAAATTAATATGAAAGTTTCCAAAAAACATTATTTAACATATTTTTAGAATGGACTAATAAGAATTAATGATGTATGATGACACTTTAAACTCATATATGTATTTGTGATATATATTATGTATTTTTTATTATTTTATAATTATGTACAAGTTATTATTTTAAATTTAACAAAAAAATCTCAATAAGACATTATTATAGATCATTATGAAATTATATTTTTACATATATATACTTTATAGGTTTTATATGGTAAATTAAAAGTATTACAACATATAAAAAAGAATGTTTTGAATAACTAAAACATAATCTTTACAACTCATACTTAATAATTTATTATACTATGACATTCTAATGAAATTGTAATAGATTATTCTTATTATCATATGTATATAATAATTAATGTAATAAATTTTAAACAAACAAAGTGAAAGAATATTTAAAATTTTTAATTAATAATGTGAAAATAATTTTGAATAATATTCTTATTAAGAATTTAAATATAATGAAACCTAAGTAATGAAAAATAATTTTGTAGATTATTACACTATTAAGAATTATAATTTTTAACTTAATTTAAGTATTAATATATATATTTAATTTAAACTATATAATTATGTGTATATATAATCGCTCATTTTTTTTTAAGATACAAATTTTTTATTTAAAAATTTGTAATTATAATAAAAATAAAAAATAAAATTATTATAAATTAAAACCAACTCTTTGAATTATTTAATATTTTTTAACTCAATGTATGTTATTTAAAATATTATTCACGTTTACATTAAAAAAAATAACATATTTTAAGATCATAAATTAATTAAAAAACTGTAAATCGAAAAAAGATCACTGCCAAAACATTCTGCCCTCTAGTTTCTTAAATGACTGTGGGATGTAACAAATTATGGCACTGACACCTAGAAATTGCTGTTTAATTTAATACGTCCACATTAATCAATAAATTAACATGTTATGTGTTATGTCAACGACGACACAAGCAGTGATGCTTTTGGGAGTCGCATAAAATATTTTACTAGTTAGCCACAATTTTCAATATTGGGAAAAAAGAAAAAAGAAAAAGAGCATAACCAGTGGCAATGTTCTTTGTATCCGAACAAACATCGAAACAGAGAAGACAAAAATACATGTTTTCCAACTGGAGCAACAGAATTTCATCTATTATAATTCAAGGACACTTTGAGAAAAAAATTTAAAAACTATATTTATTTTTAACTGTTGTCAAATTTTATAACATTTTTTTTATAAAAATTATAAATTTATCACAATCAACTTATAAAAAGAAAATGTAATTGGATTCACTAGTCACCAGTCGACTTTTTCTTTTTTTTATATATATATATATTTTTAAGGATTAATCTAGGAAGTAAATGGAAGTTGCAACGATAAAAGTGGTGCTAATTATCTCAATATATACCTATAAGAAATTTTGGCATCAGAAAGAACTGTCACCCGCATTTTTCACACTTGAATCTACCCGTAATTAAACACATAAACATTTGTTAGGATGAATCACTCTAGTAGTCACATATAAGTCATTAATCGACAGTGCAGTCATGATATGGAAATCCCTGTGGCTCCATTACACTAAGAGGATTGAATTATTAGTATTTTCGTTACATTATTTTTCAAAGAAGAAGTTCCCTATGTTTTTCTAACATTCTGAAGGAAAGTTGGTTTCTAATTATTTCCTTCCCTTGCTCTATCAGAAGTTGACGAAATTAATTTCTATATTCCGTTTCAGACTTTGTAACCTTTGTCACTATTTACGTGAGATGAAGAACTAGAGCCCAGGAAAAGGGAAGACTCTTCGCATTAATTATGATCATTTATGTACCGAAGCTATGATGAACATGATAATAAAATAATAATAATTATTAACAATTTGTCATGACATGAAATATTACGATAGAACCTAAAATGGAGAATCGATGGTGTTGACAACAAATTGAATACTTTAGTCCTTACATGTAATTATTCAACTCAAATTCGTGCTGCTATTCCTGCATGAATTCGCAAACTTGGGTGCTTGAAAATTGATAACAATGTATGAAATTTAATGAAAAAATATCAATCCACCTCACTTGATTAGAAAAACTCTTAATAAAGTAGGAAAAACAACCCTAGCATGACTCTTTTGTTTATGAACAATTTTTGTTGGGAGGCTGCTCTATTGGAATAATTTCCAAATATTGGCCTTCCGTTAATTTGCTTAGTGCTCAAGACAAACGTAGTATCGTTTAATACTATGTGTTGTTACTGAGCTCTATCTGTTATGATCCTAATTTTATTTAGCCTAAATTTGTACACGTGACTAGAGAGTAATTCTTACGCGATAAACCCAAAAAGCATGTAAAGTACGATGCATGACAAGCATTTCCACATATACATCGATACATGTCATTTTCCATTGAATTTTGCAGATAATAATAATATATGCTAGATGACAACTTGAGGCCTTCCTTATTTTCTTACGGTGTACAAATTGCAAAACTAGAGCCAAAGTTTTGAACCCGTAACCAACTTAACAGGTTGTCCTTTTCAATTCGCTTAAAGCACATGGTGATCCATTTGAATATCTAAAAATGAAAGCAAGAACGAAATCGTCCACGATTTGTAAATTTCCACCAAAGAATCAAACCAAACTTGTTCAGTTTTCTTATCTTCTATTTTTACTTCTGTCTCATTTATCATGGCTCTTCCTGTGGTTCGGTCGGATTTTAGCTGGACTACTCTGCTTCTAATATTGCAGCGTAAATCAAAGCATACAGGATGGAGTCGAACTGTTCTACATTCCGTTTATTAGTCAACACACTAGTGACAAAATAAAGAAGTGTGTAAAGACACCTAGGAAGCAACATGTGACCAACATAAAAGGAACAACATAAAAAGAACAAAGAATCGAATAGGGGTGAAGATTGCTACTTACCCAAACCCCAAATTTTAGCTAGGTCTGACAAAATGTGTGTCTCAATGGAAGCTTACAGTAGAAAAGGGCTTCCTTAGAATCTTTAAGTTGGTGGTGGGAGGTAAGCCGCTACGGGAGACTAAATCTTCGCCGACTAATAAGTAGATCTTGTCTTTGAAAGCGGAGAAGCTTTTGTTATCATACCGCACAGAGGAAACAGAGATGGAGTGGCTTCAATGGTTTGCAGTGGGGGTGGCTAGAAACCCTCAATTTATTGATTCCATTAACATCCCACTCTAAAAGGGCAGCATCTTTCCCTTTAGAGTCACAACTCTTGGCTTCTCACTTTTGATTCGAAAGAACAGATGCTGGCTGTCTTGGGTAGTGAAGGGGAATGGCTAAAGAAACATTTTCTGAGTGTGCATCCTTGGTCTCAAAGCAAGGGCAGCTTTGATCGACGGGTGTGGGTGTTGGTAGAAGGCCTACTACTTCAAGCTTGGAACGCTGATTTTCTGTCGAGACTTTGAAATTATTGGGGAGTGTTCTTGGGGATTGATACACAGTCAGAGATGAAACTGAGATTGGACGTTTTCCGATTTATGGATTTGAGGCACCGGGAAGAGTAAGGGATGATGGATTTTATAAATGACGGTGCTTCACTAGAAGAGAGTCAAAGGGTGGGGAACGGACCGGAAGAATTCGACTAGGGCACTCCGGCAACAACGCGTTGGGTAGAGATTACTGTCGGGGCGGTGAGCGACAGGTCTCAGTCAGAGAAGCTGCTGATTGCGGACATGTATCCGAATTCAAAATACATGGTTTCAGCAGCGAAGTGGCTTGGGGAAGATAGAACGAAAGATGGGCTGCGTAAAGCCCAAGCCCGAGGTTTGACCGAGGAGAAGTTGGGCTCACTAACAGAGCTTCAAATCATGGACTTCTTATTAGCGGGCGCAAAAGGCTCTTGGACTTGAGCAAATAGACTCCCAAATACTAACCAAGGGGGTCAAAAGGCTTTTGGACCTTAAATCAAATGAGCCAAGTAAGCCCATAGGAGGATTGGAGAGCCCAATCGAAATTCAGGTTGAGTTTCAAAAAACAAGTTTTCCAAGCTACTCTGTGGAAGACCCAAATCTTCAAAATAATTTATATTGATAGGGTACTGATGGAATCCATCTATGCGAAAAAGAGGAACGACGAAGGAGAATCCTTTATCGATGACCACTCCAACAAGTCCCAAAGGTCAGACTAAAACACCCAAGTCACGAGAGGGAAAGAGGAAGGTTGTGGGGGTGAACAAGAAATCATTAACCAAGACATTGTTAAAGAACAGGGAAGTGACACTAGTTAGAGAAGTGCACTCAAAGAGGAACGACGAAGGAGAGTCCTTTATCGATGATCACTCCAACAAGTCCCAAAGGTCAGACTAAAACACCCAAGTCACGAGAGGGAAAGAGGAAGGTTGTGGGGGTGAACAAGAAATCATTAAACAAGACATTGTTAAAGAACAGGGAAGTGACACTAGTTAGAGAAGTGCACTCAAAAAGGAACGACGAAGGAGAGTCCTTTATCGATGATCACTCCAACAAGTCCCAAAGGTCAGACTAAAACACCCAAGTCACGAGAGGGAAAGAGGAAGGTTGTGGGGGTGAACAAGAAATCATTAAACAAGACATTGTTAAAGAACAGGGAAGTGACACTAGTTAGAGAAGTGCACTCAAAAATTGGATAACTCAGATGGGCATATCCATTTTAGAAATCAAGTCCTGTGTATGGAAGCGGCCTGGGTATTAGAGGTTGGAAAGTTGATAGAGCTCTAGGCATTGGGGGAGGAAGATGCTGTCATTACTCGACTTGCCTTGAGGAAGAAGAACACAAAAAATAGCCTTTTATATATATATATACCTTTCTCAGGTAAGGATTTAATTTAGATCATGATTCTTGTAACTATAAATGTTCGAGGTTTAGGTAAAAGCATGAAAAGACAAGCAATGCATAAATGAGTTTTCAACTTTAATTCAAGAATTTTATTCATTCAAGAAATAAACTTGCATGTGTTACCAATGCATTGTTGAGGTAGGTATCGGGAGGTACCGTATTTAGGTTTTGGCAACTAAAGCAATAGGGGTTATTGGTGAATTGGTGACATTATAGGATTCAACGGTATTTCAATTACACAATAGATTTAGTGGTTGATCAATTTATTATCATGGACGATTTAATCACTTTTTTGGAAAAAAGGCAGTGTTGGTGAACCTTTATGCACCAAACAGTTTTATGGAATAAAACGGATTGTAGGATGAATTGAGATGTTTGGAAGAAAAATTTAAGGGTTAGTGGTGCCCAGGGGACAATTTTAATACAATATTGATGAAAGATCAACAAGTGTGTGTGTGTTTAATGATAGATTGGTTATCCAACATTTTAATGAATTTGTATATAACATAGAGTTGATTAATATGTTGATGCATGACCATAGATTCACCTAGTGAAATTTTAGGGAAATTCCTTCTGTGAGTCAAATAGATATGTTCCTTATTGATGCTAAATGGATGAGGATAGTGTTTCGCCTCACCTCAAACAATGAGGGGGTACATTACAGTTTTTGTAATCACTTTAGTGTGTGCCTCAACGTTAAGAATAGAGTTTAAGACCCTGTTCCATTCTAATTATTCAATCATTGGTTGAATGATAAATAAGTAAAAGAAAGGATTGAGAATGTTAGGGAAAAATCTATAGTTAGCATAATTCCAAGACAAGTCATTAATGAAAGGCTTAAGGCTATTGAAAATTACTTGAAGACATGGAGTAGAAAGAGTAGTCATAGAAAGAGGTATGGTTAAAAATGGCTAGTGGAAGAATGAAGTAGCTTAAACTTTAATAGATGTGTAGTCATAGAGAGAGGTATGGTTAAAAATGGCTAGTGCAAGAATGAAGTAGCTTAAACTTTAATAGATGTTGAGAGAACCAATTTAATTAAGTGCAGGAACATATACTGAGAATCTTTGTAAAAAGAGAAACTTGAATTACTTAAAAAATCTCGATTGAAATGGATGGTGGATGGGGATTGAAACTCTAACTTTTTCCATATCATGGCTTATAACAAGGGACAAAAGAATCTCATAGGCCATGTTGTTGTAGAGATGCAATATAGACACAACCAGAGGAAACCAAATAGGCTATTTTCACCCATTTTAAATAATAGTTGGGGATTTTGTGTAACCAAGCTTAAAAATGGATGCTTCCCTTTTCATGTTTGATAATCTAATTTTAGAAAGTCATTTTTTGATGATAAAGGTTTTGGGATATAGTAAGAGATTACGGTGACAACAATGCATCAAGACCAGATGGATTTAATTTTAGTTTCATCAAATGCCATTGGAAACTGGTGAAACAATAGGTGATGAATTTTCTAACGAATTTCTATGATAATGGAAAACTTTGTAGATCTTTTACAACTTCATTCATAGTATTTATTCCTAAGGTGGAAGCTGTAGAGTTGATGTCTCAATTTTGACCTATAATTTTGGTAGGTTATATCTACAAAATTTCAGTTAAAGTATAGACTAAGAGATTGCATTTGGTGATCAGGAACATGGTATAAAAAGTTTAGTTAGCTTTCCTAAAAGGGCAATACATTATGGATAGTATTTTGATTGCCAATGAATATTGAAGAAATGAAGAAAAAGAAAGAAAGAGGGATTATGACTTATGATACGATGGAGTGGAGTTTCTTAACAGTGGTAATGCAATACATGAGTTTTGGCAAAAGATGGAGACGACAAATATAAGATTGTATATCAACCCTTTAAATGTCCATTTTGGTTAATAGATGTCTTACCCAATAGTTTCAGATGGTGAGAGGCCTACATCAAAGGGATCCTTAGTCCCCCTTTTTATTTTTCCAGATTATAGAGGGTCTAAGCTCACTTCTCAAAAGAGGCTTAGACTTGGGTTTGATTAAAGGTATTGACATTGGACAACACTTATAATTTTCAAATCTTTAGTTTGTTGATAATATTATCCTTTTTAGCTAAGTTGAGGATGAATCCATATAAAACTACAAAAAGGATTCTTTGATCCTTCTAGTGTTGCTCAGGTTTGAAAATGAAGTTTACTAAAACAACTATGTATGGAGTCAAGGTAATTGAAGCGAGGATCAAAACTTGGGCTACCTTTTAAAAGTAAAAAGTAAATTCCTTTCCAATAAAATATTTAAGACTTCTTTTAAGGGTTAATATAAGGAACAAAGGCCTATGACATTTTATCATTTAGAAAATGGTGACTTAACTAGCTAAATGGAAGTCCCACTTTCTTTCAAAGACCAGGTAGTTAGTGCTGATAAAATCTTGCTTACAATCCCTTCCTATTTATTTTGTCTCTTTTAGGATGCCAAAATGTGTAGAAGCCAAAATAGAGAAGATTTAATGCTCTTCTTTCTAGGGTAATGATGTTGGAAGTAAAAAGATTCATCCTGTAAGACGGGTTTGTTATGCCAAGTAAAGTCTCATGGTGTGTTGAGCATAGGTAGAATTAGAGATTGCAACTTTGGTCTTCTAACTAAATGGTTATAGAGGATAGGGAATTATAGCCACGTAACGTAGGTGAAAATGCTCCGAGCAAGGTATGAAGACTGCTGATATTAACTGTGGGAATGACATATCAAGTTGTCAAATATGTCACTTATGTGGAAAGGAGTATGTTCTATTTTACAATTGAATAATAGGACCTTTAAGGATGTCAAATCCAATTTCAGATTTGTGCTTCGAGAAGGAGATAGAGTAGATTTTTGGCATCATATCTAGGTAGGAAATGAACGACTTCGATGGAGATTCCCAAGACTTTTTCCTTACTAGTGAATAAATCAGGATAAGTTAGGAGTTTTGGAGCATGAAATAATGACAAATGGGAATAGTGAATTGAGTGGTGACAAAATCTTTTCAATTGGGAACAAGAACAACTAGAGAGTTTATTCAATACATTGAATGCATGTTGTCTTTCACAAAGAGAACTGCTCAAATTTTATTTGGCAATGTGACAATAACGAGTAGTTGACAACAAAATCCTATTATGACTTACAGGAAAGGCCTCAAGAGGTGACTCTCATTTTGACACTGTGCATTTGATAAGGTTTGATTCCACCAAGAGTCGAGATATTTGGCTGACAACTAATAGAGGGAGGCTACTAGTAAAGGAATCTATAGCACAGATAAATGGTGATGACCAACAGGATATAATGTGCCCCATTTGTTCCTTGACCTAAAAATCTGTTGACCATCTATATCTCCATTATAATTCAATTTGGTAGATTTGGTGTTTTTGCTTAAAATGTTAGGGAATTCATTAGGTTGCTTTAAAGTCTATAAATATAGTATGAGAGATGTGGCTGAATATTGAAAAATGTTGTAAGTTAAACAAATTATGAGTGTGGGGTTTTATACAATAATTTGGTTCATTTAGTTAGCCATAAATAAGTTAATATTCAAAGGCAAACATTTTGTAGTGAAAAAGAATTATGATTTGATTTATGTATGTATGCTGTGGTGGTTTAAAACTAAATGACCCCATTATTGCCTTTAAATTAATGACTTTGTGCTTTATATGACAACGATCTTGCCTCCTAAGAGAAAGGATGTTTATAAGGGAGGACAGGGTTGGGAAGTATCTCTAACAAGCTATTAGTTTTCTTGTCTTTGTAACTAATGAATTCTTTCTTTATTATATTGCTTTTTAGGTTGTCCTTATTGAGACAACTATGAATAAAATACTTTTGTCATTTTTTTTTAAAAAAACTTTGTTTATTAATAAGATTAAGTGAAATGTAATTGGTTTAGGTTTTTTGTTACTATCATGTTACTTTTTAAATGTTTCTTTCTAATTTTTCTTAATAAAAAATTTAAGGGTTAAAGGGAAGGGGGGAAGCCAAGCGAAAAAGAAAAAAAAAATTATTAATTCCTACCCATTTTAGTTTAGAAAAAAAAAACATGATACAATTAGTTACAATTAATTTATTTGGGGGTAACAAACTGTCTTAATCTCCTTGCCTCTCTTTATTTCAATCGTGCATAAATGAGATTAAAGATTAATTGTTAAAGCCCAGTATTAAATTAAATTTTTTTTATCTAGTCCATTTAGATGGAATGCTTAATAGGAAAAGAACCATATAAATATATCAAAGCCATCCAAGAACCTTGCATACAATGGTCAACCATAATTTAACAACTACATATTTGTTGGAAACCCAAAATTATATACGTGGGTCATCAATTTCTAGCAATGAGCTTGACACTGAATGGTCTGATCTAGAGGTAATAAAGTGAATTTTCTGCAAAGATTATGAGTTTAAGTTACTTTCAAAGGGGTTTGGTAAGAGTGAACATACTTTTTATAAGAGTATGAGCTAATGTTAGGATCACCTTTAAAATGCATTAGCAAGACAATCAAGTCATTATGTAATATATGTGTATGTATATAAATATACATATACACATAATCTCTCATACTTTGTCTTCTCATTTAGATCAAGTATAATTTAAAAATATTATTATTATGTTAGGAAGGCTAAGAGAGTTTTCTATAATCTTAATTACAATTTATGATAAAATTATTTTGTGTTGATATTAAAATGTTTAATAGTTGTCATTAATTTCTCATTACTTATAATTTACTAGTTCGTTTTTCATGTAGCCCACCCTTGACATGTTTACATCCATATTTGTAAATACTTGCTTAAATATCCATTCCTTTCTATGCTTATTTTCTCTATTTGATTCATAAAGTGGTTTCTCACTCTCTTTTAATGGATAAAACTCAGGAAAATTTGATGCCCCACAATTATGTTTGTATATCAAAGAAAATTATAGAGTATTGTTGATGCCTAATATTGATGTATGATTTATACATCACTCTTAGGCAAATATACCTAATTGATTATACATGAAGGATTAGTATGATATTGTTCCCATGAAAACTATGATGTACTACCAAGTCAATTGTAATGTAACCTTAGTTAAATTAACCAATTAATAAACTGAATTAAACTAGTCAAATTAAATAAATTTATAAAAGAAAAGAAACTATAAATGTCATAACACTAAGATTTAAATTTCATTTAATTTTTGTTATGAGATTGATAAATTAATTTAATTTATAACCAACAAGATTTAGAATTTTTTAACAATTATTACATGTGAGGACAAATTTTCTTTCATTAATTAACCTTTTTTTTTCAAGTCAAGTTAATCCTTCCCTTACCTATTAAATTAATCATAACTCTATGAAAACAAGCCATGACTACTAAGTTTTGTAAAAATCTCTCATTTAAGAAAATGAAGCTCCTAATTCTTATCTTTCTTAATTTCCATATGTAATTCTAATCAGCTCCCAATCTCGTAGTCTAACACATAATTTTTATTGCTATTAACCTAATTCATACAATTATTTCTCATGTTTATGTATACATCATAAGATCATGAAAAATATGACTAAACTTTTGAAGAATTAAGTTTAACAATATAAACTTATCATACAAATAACAAATTAGTCTTGTATTAAACTACAAAATCAATAACATAGCTAAATATCAAACTACATCTAAACAGTAGGTTAAAACAATTTACTTAGTCATAAAGAAATTCAACAAATTCATGAAATTTAAAGAAGAGATCTAACAAGAATAAATGAAAGAGTAAGTCATAAAAATGAAGAAAAAAATAGTATTTAAAGATATAAATACAAAGTCGAAGCTATTGTCTTCTTCCTTAATGTTTGAGAGTTACTTTTATCCCAATTGCTTTTATTCCTCCATGCTTGCAAGTTGCTCTTTTCCTTTCCTATACGTTCTTCTTTCTTCTTAGCTAGCTTTTTCCTTATTTTGCTCCATAATCTTTTTATTTGTATACTTTTTTTTGTGCCCCTTTTATAATGTGATATCTCCTTTTCTCTTTTAGGTTTTATATTTCCAGTTAATCTCAAAAATTTGTCTAACCAATATCTTATAGCTAAATTTTCACATGTACAAAAAGTGAA
This sequence comes from Kandelia obovata, assembly GCA_021464305.1. Taxonomy (NCBI): domain Eukaryota; kingdom Viridiplantae; phylum Streptophyta; class Magnoliopsida; order Malpighiales; family Rhizophoraceae; genus Kandelia; species Kandelia obovata. The sequence continues at coordinate 9,701,094 of CM038480.1, forward strand.
TTAGCCTTTAGCGCAAATTATAGACTTAGAGTCATCTTTTAGTTTTCTTGTTCTATAAAAATTACCTAATTTAGAGTTGTAAAACAAAATTTATACCTGAAATACTGAGTAGTACTCAATTAATTATGAGACAAAACATTGATTAACATTGATTTCCTATTCAGGATAAAATTTCTCTTAAAAAAAAATTTCAAATTAGACAAGAATATGTAAAAAATTTCAAATTGTTAATACTTATTCTTTTACAGTCCAAATTTGATTCTAATTATTAACTTTGCTTTCTTCTTATATAAAAAAAAAGTAAGAATATGTAAAATATGTGTAAAATCAAATTTAGGTAGGAATAATAATATAAACTTGAGATGAAATTTGGATAAAAACATATATCAAATTAGAGCCTATAAAATAGCATCCTTAGTCAACAATTGGATCTATCACCATGTGAATTTTATACCTCAATCCATCAATTTGAGTTACAATGTTACGTAAATTACAACTTTTATCTTTGTTGGGATTTAAACCTTACAACAATTCAATCTTCACCTTTTGTATGAACCTTTGTTGCAAGATATAAACTTCCCCCAATGCCTACTCAACTTTAAAATAAACAAAAAGTTCCAAGCCCATAGCAATATCCCTTTTAAGCAAAGCCATACTAGGCATCTGGAACAAACACTCCACGACTTCCATGGTCAAAAATCCAAGGAATACCTTTTCAAGCACTTCTTCCTTTATAGTAGCCTTGGCACCATATCCCTATTAAAATCAAAAGTCATGAGAGCCATCATGACCCCTTTAGCTTTATTAAACACAATCAAGCTCGTTTTGCATTCAAATACTTTGGCAGTAATTCCATAAATTAGTATACCTAACTATATAGTTATAAATGATTAAATTAAAAACTTAACCTAGTTAAAGTTTGACTTAATTAGGCATCAGTTAAGTTGCAAGAAGAATTAGTACATGCGAAAATAAATGATGGAATGATACATTTTAACATAAAAGAGATTTTTTAGAGAGAAAATATATGAATTGTAAAAAGAAAACAACTTGCAAGCATGTAATTAGAGACATAATTATAGATGTGTTGATATGACAAAATATACAATAGACAAATAAATAACTTATTATTAATCTAACAATTTGAAGTTTGAATTTCCCTAAGTATTCTATAAAGTAAATGAAAGTTGTTATAATGAGGTTGTCCCAACAACTCTTAGATTTGTTTGTAAGAGATTCTTACTCATAAAAAATAATTTTATGCACAAAATATATGGTTTAATTATTAAACCAAACTACATAATTAAGTTACACAATTAAAAGGATTTGATGTAGTTGAAGTTTAGACTTAATTAAGTAAATGTAATAGTAGAATTAGTCTTTGTTGAGGACTTGATCAATAACTACCCTCCACTTATATTATTCAAAATTCAAAATTTGACAATTAGCCTATATCTTGCACCTCACAAGTAACCTTAATGATTTTTCTAACTAGCTTTACCAACCTTAAAGGAAACACATTGGTGTGGTTAGTGATGAATGTGACAATTGCCTAAGCATAATATATGATAGTTGCTTTTCATAATCTTATTTAATATAATGTTTTTTTTTTGTAATTACTATGTCATTTGTAAAATCTATTAGTAGCTACATTATTACACCCTTGCATTCTACCGAAAAATGATGCCTTCATTTATTTTTCTGTATTTTTTAAGCACTAACCCCATACTCAAAAAATAAATAAAAAAAAGGAATTGGTTTGACCCCTAGAAGGCCTTACATCTAAGTGCCGAAATGAGCTATAATATTCAGGCTTCTTTTAGTGACTTAAAAGTAAGTATCAGGTCTCTTAAAGATTCTTATCATAAGCCTAAGAGCTAAAGATGCCTTATCTTACATATCTTAATGGTTGGGCCTCTTCCTTTGTTACATCTCCACTAAAATCCACTCATTATAATGTCCCAAAAACATATAAATAGGCCTCCTTTACCAAGAGGTAATTATTCTTATGCCATTCTTACCTTATTCTTTGTCTCTTGTACTCTTTTATTCACTTAATTGTCAAAGTAATAATGTCAGGGGCATCCTTTGGCCTTAGCAATATATTCTTTTGTAGGACTTCAACCTATATAAAGTTTAACCTTAAGTATAACAACAACATCAATATTTGTATTAATAAATCTCTCATTAGTTAGTGTCATTTAGAAGAATGACATGTTGTGTATTTTTGATTAAATCATAATTTTTAGGATACCTTAAATGTTAAATTGAGGTGGAGCACCTTTAACCTCAAAATTAGACATTACAAGCAAATCATTTGCTTCCTTCCACCTCAATGATGTTCAACCTTATCAAGGGAAAAAAATTTATGAACATGCCAAACCTATATGGGACATAAGCTACACCAGACACCAATTTGGTGGTCATAATGAACATTAGGTTCATCTTGTTTGTGAGCTAAGTTGATACCTTGGTAATGATCTTACGTTCTTAATAGCCTAGGTGATCCCTTTACTAATAATAACATCACCTATCAAAGGAAAATCAAAATTATTGCCATCTTTCAAACTCTAGGAGAGAATCGACAAACACCTTCATCCCTTTAGGAGGACTAATTTGGTGGCACCCTTAGAGTTAATACTTAGAAGGACCCAAAACAAATGGTGAAAGGAAATGGTGAGAATGCCTTTTAAGAAAAAGCCATAAGAGAATCCTTTTCCCTAGAAAATGTGTGGTGCCTATTGCACTTAGTTGCTTCCCAAAATGGGAGGTCATAATCATGAAGTCATTCCCTCTCGTCCCAACTTAGTAAGCAATTTGTGTGAAAGTGGCTAACATCCTTAGTGAAAAGAAACGTGCATGAGGAAGTGGCCACCCTCAAGATGCAATGCCTATTCTCTCTCATAAGGGTAGGGAAGGGTGTAGGGTCACCCTCTATAAAAGAAGTGTAGGATACATTGGTGCTTAAAAGGTTTAAGCCTGGTTTAGGATGCTAATGTCTCTTCATTTGGCCTTATACATGACCACATGCAATGTGTTCACCATAACCTTTAAGGATGTGGCTCAACTGTGGTACTCTAAAATTTCTTCACTATTGATCAAAAGTTATGAACAACAGGGAAGCTTCTTTATCACACTATCTATCATAAGTTAGCAAAGGAAGAAGTGTCTAGGTATCCTTATTGCCATAAGGCAAGGTCAAAACAAGTCATTCTAGAAGTTCATGGTGAGGTTCAATATAAAAATGTAGAATGTCAAAGGACTAAATTGCAACATGGTGCTAGCCACATTCTTAAGTAGCTTGGTTAATTCTCCATTCTCTTGTTCTCTAGATAATAAACCCTAATAGACTTGACTAACCTGATGACTCGAACCAAAATATTAATTAAGTTGGATAATAAGGATGCTAGAAAAGAGATACAAAATAGCAAAAACTCAAAAGGAGATGCCTTATGAGAAAAAAAAAATAGAAAAGTAGGCTAAGGGGACAATATGGGTGGAGTTAAAGTCCACATCTTTAGTGGAGGTGGCATAGCCTTAGTTAAGGTGCCCCTAAGAACACAAATTACATGTCCTTAATAGCTCCATAAGCCCAAATTATGGTGGAAGTCTAAAGAAATGTTTGCTTTCAGTAGCCCATAAAAAGGAAGTCCTTGCTAGATGTATTAGACATAAGCAAATATTATGAATGCTATAAAGACCATGAACACTTAATTGAAGGATGTAAGAAGCTAAAGGACGAGATAGATAGATCAATATAAAGAGACAAGCTTAACAAATATATCTAAAACCCAGTTTACTTTAATTATTAGTAGCCAAATTGTGATTGAACAAGACCTTAGGCCAAGGGTGCCAATTGCCTTATGAATAAGCAAATGAGACTATGCGATCAAGTTCTAGCAAGAATTTAAAGCCACTAAAAGGAACCATTCATATGATTATAAGGGGTCCATCACTCGAAGGAGGTTACACAACATTGAAAAAGTCATGCTAGTAGAGTCCTTAATATCGAAAGAAAGCAACCTTATGACAGTATCTTTATTGCCTTTACAAATAAATGACTTGGATGGAGTAGAATGCCTCCATAAGGACCACTTGGATATAAAACTACAATAGAAAATTTTAATATCAAATGGGTATTAGTAGACATTTGTACCTCAATAGACATCCTATGCTTAAAAACATTTCTTAAGATGAAATTAACAAATGATCATTTGAGGCCCACAAATTATCCTTTGTATGCCTTTATAGGGGAATCCATAATTGTTGAGGGCACCATTGAATTATTAGTAATAGTTGGTGTAATGTCTTAAATAATGAACATGATTCTTAAGCTTGTCATTGGAAACCTCCCTTTCTCTTAATATGATAGTAGGAAGACTAAAGTTTAAGGCCCTTGATATCATCTTATCAATCAAGTAACTTAAGATGAAATTCCAACTTAAGTCAGCATGAAGGAAGTTTGAGCCAAAAAATATTAGGTTTAAGAGCTATAAGTAATTGGATAAAGGGGAAGAAGAAAGTTCCCAAGTAAAAGTAAAATGGCTTGACTATTGACTTGAAGACTAGCAAAATGTAGGTTCCTATAAAAGGCTTAGTCTAAATTTTATTGAACCTTAATGACCCCTCCGAAAAGGTCTAAATTGGAGATAAGTTGGAATGAGAATTTAAGGGATGACATCATTGAATTCATGTGAGAACACTTATGGCTTTTCACATGGGTCTCAATAGATATGTTAGGAATTAATCCATATATGACATCTCACCATCTTAACATGGATCATAAATAGCCACCTGTTAGGCAAAAGAAGTGCAACTTTGGTTTGAAAAGACAAATGGTTGTGGAAGAAGAAGCAAATAAGCTCCTATAGGTAGAGATCATTTTAAAAGTCACTTACCTCAAACGGTTAATAAATGTGGTCATGGTCAAGAAAGTGAATGAAAAATAGCACTTGTACTTAAACTTCATATACCTTAGCAAGGAATGCTCGAAATACAAGTACACACTACCATGGATAGATCAATTAATAGATGAAACATTGGGTCATAAAGTCTTAATATTTATGGATGTCTTCTCATGTTATAAACATATTCCTATATATGAACATGACTAGGGAAAAGGTCCTTTATAATAAATTGAGACATATATCGTTATAAGGTAATACCATTTGGCTTTAAAAATTTAGGAGTGATGTACCAATAAATGATGAATAAGAAGTTCTTACACCAAATTAGAAGAAACATTAAAGTTTATGTTGTTTTTATGTTCGTGTATAGTAGAACAATGAAAGACCATGTTGTGCAGTTAAAGGAAATCTTTAACACCTTTAATTGTTATAGAATAAAGTTTAACCCTAATTAATAAGGACCGTTTTAGGTCTCACACTGAGAGGGGGTTGAATAAGTGTGAGATATACCCTTTTTACAAATTGATCAGGATTTAATCTCAATGACTTATTAGAGACGATGATCCAATTTTTTTCTCTTCTTTATGTGAGAGTGATCATACGATATCAATCACATGCAAGTACCAAAGAACACATGATAATTTTTATGTGGTTCACCTATAATGTGTGAGTTACATCTACAGTGTGATAGAATTACTCCTAAATCAAACAATTAACTCTCGTTATGAAGGGATACAATCTGGTTGTAGAAGGATCACTCCTTAACCACTTGTGGAAAGATTACTCCTTAACTACTTATAATGATCTCTCGATCACTTCAAGGGTATCCTACCTTGTTTTTTAATAAATTTATCAAGAGTTTATGGTTAAACCTTTCCTAAAGAATGATCACTCAATGTGTACATACTGTTAGAGCATAATATAAATCTTCTTATTCCTTTGCTGTCAGTGTTGTTTCACCTGCTGTCGATATTGCCTGCACGTGATCCTAATGTTGTTTGTATGTATTGTTGTTGCTATCTATACACACTACTAATGCTATCTGCTGTTAATGTTGTCCACTGCTAATGTTGTTCATATGAACTGCTATTGTTGTTCATGTGCGTTACTAATGTTGTATGTTGTTATCTACACGCTCTATTAATGTTGTCAGTATATGTTATTAATGTTGTGCATATGCATTGCAATCCATAAACGCTGTCGGGTCTGTTTGCTATTATCTGCATGCATTATCACTTATGTCTGTTATCTGCATGCATTGTACTTGTTGTTTGCACGTGCTATGCCAATTATTTATATCCACTGTGCCCACTATCTATACAAGTTGTGCCTTTTATTCCCACATGCTACGACTATTATTCATACACATTGTTCCTATTACTTGAGTGTGCTACTACTATTCAGTCATACTCTTATTGTTTACTCGTGCTACTGTTACTATCCTGCACACTGCCGCCATCCGTTAGTGCACCATCTATACTGTTGCATTAGTTACTGATGTAGGACTATTGTGCTGCTATTCAACTCTTTTTGGTTTGTCTTCTTTGGTAGTTTTGTTGGTTTGCTGGTGTGTCTATTGTTTTGGTGATATTTACTAGTATGACTACTACCTTAGTAATGTTTACTGGTGCAGTTATATAATCCTTGGTACAAGGAAACCTCTTGTATGTGTTATTAGTGCTAGTATACCCTTTTAGACTTATAAGAACGTTTGTTGCTATTGGTAGTAAATATTTTAAATTTATCAAATTAAGATTATAAATTTAAATTCAAGTTTATTTAAATTTTAAATATTATTTTAAAAATAAAATAAAAAACTAAAAAAAAAGTAAAAATCATCTATAGCTTTTTTCTTTGGTATCAACATATACGAATTTTGACAAATTGACTTAAATAATTTTTGACGAATTAAAAGGTGTATTAACGTTTACCTCGGAAATGACGCATGCAGTGTGATTTTGGGCTTCAAAGCAAAGCAAAGCGAAGGGCCAGAGTCACAAATTGGACGGCATGCGATAGTTAAAGACAACGTGTCTTCTGTTTTTGGCGGTTTCCGTTGCCTTTTTCTTTCTTCTTCTTCTTGTTTTTTTTTATTATTTTTTTTCTCTCAGTCCTTTACGTTTCCCCCAAGTGTTTAAACATCTTTGTCTTGGATTTTTCTCGCCTACCCTTTCTACCTTCTTCCTTTTATTCCTCCTTTTTTTTTAATTATTTTTTCTCTAAAAAGTTATTTCCTTGAAAATTCTTTCATATATATTAACTCCGCTTTCATTCAGCTTTCACCATTTGCTGTCAAATAATGTCATATATGTATATATTCATCTTCCAGTTCTTGATTCTTTGAAAGAAAAATGGGATTGTTTAGTACTTTCTTGGGAGTTATTGGTTTTGGATTTGGACTTCCTGTTGGACTCTTGCTTGGGTTCTTTCTCTTTGTTTATTCCCAGCCTAAGGATGTTAAGGTAAGATCATTTCCCTTTTTTTTTTTTTTTTTTTTTTTGTTTAAATCGTGTACGTTCAAGATTTTATGGGGCTTTTGTTTAGAGTAACTGATATTCCAGAAAGTTTTTATGGAGATGTAATTGGGTATTTTTTTTTAACTGATATTTAAGTTTATCTCTCTGTTTAGAGTCTTATGTGGAAGGAGACTTAGATGGAATTCATGATAGAAATGAATATTTGTTCTTCTTGTTTCTGCTCATGATCCTTCTAGATTGATTTACTGTAGCCTAATCATTTTTCAAGTACTCTATATCCAGTCTGGATTAAACACACGTGATGCATTAAAGTTGCAACTTGCAATATGAGTGTTTGATTGATTATATTTAGGAAAAATAGCCTTACTTTTATTTGATTCAATTGTAAGCTTACAGAAAGAAAATTGCTTGACATTGTAAATGAAAATAACAAACATGAATCATAAGCCAGTGACAGTTTTCTGCTTATCCAGTATGAATTTCTGATGCTGGACTGTGAGGTGTGTAGGATCCAGTTGTTAGGCCACTTCGTGAGTTAGACACAGATGGCTTGCAAGTCATTCTACCAGAGATTCCTGTATGGATAAAATGCCCTGATTATGAACGGGTAAGCGCTGCCCATCAGTGGGCACTGAATTTCCTTGTGTGCTTATTGTTTTTGCCTTATCACTTAAAACTAGTCCTTGGTTATTGTATTCTGTGGCATCTCAGGTAGACTGGATGAACAGGTTTCTCTTGGATATGTGGCCTTTCCTTGATAAGGTGATTGATAGCTTGAAATTTGAATACCCTTGGTCCTGTTGATGCATTGCCAAGTTTTGTGTCTGTTATCATGTGCAGGCAATTTGTGCTACAATAAGAAGCACAGCAGAACCCCAATTTGCAGAGTATATAGGGAAGTATAAAATAGAAGCCATTGAGTTTGAGCACCTAACTCTTGGAACTCTTCCTCCCACAGTTCATGGTAAGAGCTTCATAGTTATTTATGACAAGTTTGGACTCATCTGGATTGTATGGGAACATTTGTCTTATGTCTGTTCTCTTCTTCTTCTACTTTTGATAAAACAGGGGCATTTTCTTTCTTGCATGGTTATGCAATAAATTAGAGTTAATCTAATCAGATAAGTTATGCAATATGTGTTATTGTTTTGCAGGTCTGAAAGTCTATGAGACTAATGAGAAGGACTTAGTCATGGAACCAGCAATTAGGTGGGCCAGCAATCCCAACATAGTTTTGGTGTTAAAGTTAATGTCTTTAGAAGTTAAATTTCAGGTCAGAAAAGCCTAAAGGCAAAAACTTTGGCAAAAGAATAGTATTGTTAATTCTGAAAATAAGATGCAGATCTTTGGAAGACTGACATTGCTTCTTTGCAGTTGGTGGATTTGCAGATAAGTGCAGCCCCTCGAATAACTCTGAGACCTCTTGTGCCGACCTTTCCATGTTTTGCGAGCATTGTGGTGTCCTTGATGGAGAGGGTAAACAGGACCTTATTTTGGTAAATGAAGGTTATTTTAGATCTTTGGGCAGTCGGACAAATGTTTATTTGTTTTTGCATTTTTATATGCAGCCTCGTGTGGATTTTGGACTGAAAGTGCTAGGAGGGGATGTAATGTCCATACCTGGCCTTTATCAATTTGTTCAGGTACTTCACTGCTAAATACTTTGGTAGGATTTGGGCTGTGATTTATTTGTCAGAAAATGAATCTTCTTTTAATCACTTATGGTAGATCCAGATATAGATGGACTTGAATCAATTTACTACTCATGGTTTTTGCAGGAGACCATAAAAAAACAAGTAGCAAGTCTATACCTCTGGCCCCAAACTCTCGAAATACCTGTCCTTGAAGGTTCATAGTAAGTTCAAATTATAATGTGATAGCTCTCAGACATTGTTATATCCATGCTGTCTCTCTTGTTTTATTTATTACTGTTTGGTTCATGTTTTCAAGAAATGCTTAAGAGATGCAGGTACTGCAGGGTATAATGGATATTAAGTCTTGTTTGATAAAGATTTAGCACCATTATATGTAATTTGGAATTGAAACAAGTCCTATCAGTGTTTCCCATGTCAAATGTGAAGGTTTTGCTGCATACATGATCAGTAGATATTGTAGGTCCATTTTTAAGAGGATGGTTGAGCCCTTATCTGGATTCATGGGAATATAACTATTCAACTAAGCAGTTGCATTGAGAATTTGAGGTCATCCCTTTCACTGCACTCATAATCAAATACTTAAATGGAATCGTTTATCTTTTTTACTTAATTCCAGTGTGGCTAAAAAGAAGCCTGTGGGAATACTGCACGCAAAAGTAGTGCGGGCAACAAACCTCTTAAAGGCAGATATCCTGGGATGTTCTGATCCATATGTTCAGCTCAGCCTCGCTGGAGAGAAGCTTCCTGCAAAGAAAACCACGATCAAGAAGAAAAATTTGAATCCTGAATGGAACGAGAACTTCAAGCTCATTGTCAAGGATCCTGAGTCTCAAGTCCTACAATTTCAAGTGTTTGACTGGGACAAGGTTTTCTTCTTAGACGTCAAAATACTTATTTTTATTTTCTCATCTCCTCAGCATTTTTCATCACCTAAAACAAGCCTTAGCCTAGCAGCTTAATATTCCCAATGTGTTACATAAGGCATATACTGTATAATTGTTAAAACCTTGTGTGGAATCAATTATGAAATCGTGATCAGAAATTAGTTTGAAATATAACAATTAATATATATTTACCACACTCTTTTAAAGATGTTTAGGAACATCTGAATATTATGGAGAGAACATCTTCAGTCTGGTTAATTATCGAGAAAGACCATGACACCCAACACAATTGCTTACATTATGAAGCCATTAATACAGGTTTTAACCACTGCCACTAAATCTCAAACATTCTCAGTCAATTTGATTCACAGGTCGGCAGGCATGACAGACTGGGAATGCAGGTAGTTCCGCTTAAGGCTGTCTCTTATACACATCTAGATGTGTATAAGAGACAGCAATTATACAGTATGTGCCTTATGTAACACCTGTCTCTTATACACATCTAGATGTGTATAAGAGACAGCTAATCTCCTCAGCATTTTTCATCATCTAAAACAAGCCTTAGCCTAGTAGCTTAATATTCCCAATGTGTTACATAAGGCACATACTGTATAATTGTTAAAACCTTGTTTGGAATCAATTATGAAATCGTGATCAGAAATTAGTTTGAAATATAACAATTAAAATATATTTACCACACTCTTTTAAAGATGTTTAAGGAACATCTGAATATTATGGAGAGAACATCTTCAGTCTGGTTAATTATTGAGAAAGACCATGATACACCACACAATTGCTTACATTCTGAAGCCATTAATTCAGGTTTTAGCCTCTGCTATTAAATCTCAAACATTCTCAGTCAATTTGATTCACAGGTCGGCAGGCATGACAGACTGGGAATGCAGGTAGTTCCCCTTAAGGTGCTGATGCCCCATGAGACAAAGGAATTGACTCTTGATTTACTTGAGCACACAAATATTTCTGATCCTTGCGACAAGAAGCAAAGAGGGAAAATTGTGGTGGAGCTGACCTTTGTCCCTTTTAAAGAAGACACTTTCAAGTCCAGTAGACAGTTGGACAGTCATAGCAGAAAGGAAACTGAAGTTGGGAGGTCTTCTGACGACGAGACATTGAGTGTAGCAGGCTTACTTACTGTAGTTATCGAAAGTGCTGAGGATGTGGATGGTGAGCGACACAGCAATCCCTATGCCATTGTCCTTTTCAGAGGAGAAAAAAAGAAGACAAAGGTGAACTTTCATTTGCTTGTAACACATGGAGTAATGTTAGCTCTGCTTTCTTTTCTAGTTTCGTATCAAGATGAGGAAACTCAGTTGAAGTTATCCCTTTTCTTTTTATGGTTTCTAATAAATAGCATTACAATATCAAATGCTTACAACTGAATTTTTTCAGATGATTAAGAAAACTCGCAACCCACGTTGGAATGAGGAATTTCAGTTTACGCTCGATCAGCCTCCTTTGCGTGAGAAGATCCACATTGAAATTGCCAGCAAGCGGACAAGCTTGAGTTTTCTGTCAAAGGTATCATTATTAATCATGATCAAATTTCTTCCCTGTTCATTCTTAATTGTTTTGTCGTTTTGTCTTTATCATCCTTTATTACGTAGGAATCATTGGGGCACATGGAAATCAATCTAGATGATGTCGTGCACAACGGACGGATCAATGAGAAATACCATCTACTGGATTCAAAAAATGGAGTTATACATGTTGAGCTCCGGTGGGATACCGTTTGAAAAAATATGACAGCATATTGAATGGATTGTAACGTGCATCTTCTTCTTCTTGTTTTTCTTTTTTTGTTAATACAGTATACAGGATTGTTGGAAATTTTTACTGTACTAAGATGAGAATGAAACCTTTATTCTATTTGTTTTTGCACCGAACACAATTTTTGATCCTCCGAATGGTGTCAAGAAAGGACCAAAGATAATATGTTACGTTACGTTGTAGTTGCCGTCCATATGTTATTAATTTGTTTCCAATCGCTCTTGTAAATTTTATCAATCAAATAATTTCTGGGTTTTTTCGATGGGCAATAAGTCTGGGGACTTTTCTTTGGACAGGCCGGTTACAGATCAATCACTGGCCCAAATCAGAGGTGTGCAGCCTGTAAATTCGGGCCATGGCTAAGCTCTGATAAATTCGTTTCCAATGGACAAAGCCTCGTATAATGTAATTTGGGTTCAATGTACAACAAGGACATGTGCTCAATTTTACTATCTTATTGTAGAGTCGAATAGATCGGGCCGACCCATGAGCCGCAACTGAGTGAAAAGTTGCACATATGATAGTCTTTCAAGAGAGGTTGCGGTTGGAACAAATAAAAATTTTATAAAATACTTTTCACTTTTTGTTTGGGTTGTATAAAATTATAACTATCTGTAGAAATAAACTAAAGAAAGAATAGAACAGCAAAGTTGAGATGTTAAAAAATAAAAAATAAAAATCATCCGATATCATCGAGTCACTATATCATAAAGGTATTGCGCATCATTAAGCCACAATTTCTTAGTAAATTTACATCTTTTTATTTGTATAATCATATCTTTAAAGAGATGGGAAGCTCTTATTTTTCTACCAAATTGAAAGACTACCATATGTGCAAACAAATAGGCAATTAATTATAAGGATCGTCCTAATTGAAACACACTACAACAAAAACATATTTATTATAGTGATTTTAAATTGTTGCTCTAAAGGATAAATGCAACGGTTTTTGTGTCCGTATAAAACAATTTGGCAGAATAAACATTTTATAAAACACTTCTTATGTAGCGGCTTTAAACTGCTGTTATATAAATCTTTCAAGCAGTGATTCTGATTTTGGTGGTTGCTAATTGTTGCCGTAAAACGATTTTAACCAATAGTTTATGAGCAGCGATTATAAACTATTACGAATATAAGTAACAATTGTTAAAGCGTTCTACATAAGTAACACATTTGAGACGACAATTCAAAACTACTGCCTATATATTCTATATAGGTAGTGATTTACGTATATAAGTAGCAGTTTTGATTTTCTTTCTTAAAAAATTAATAATTAAAAAATACCGTTAGATAACTATATATATTTTTTAACAAAAAATAACACCATGGTGATTTTATGTTCTATCTAATATCTTTCTCACTGGACTCTAACATTCATGTATTATCTCTTTTGATCGGTTTTTTTTTTTGGCTTCTACAAATCGAATTGACAACCAAAACCTAAAAGTCCTCACTACTTCTCTTGATTTCTCGTTCGGTTAATTCAAATTGAGTTCTTGTTCTCACTGATTTCTTGCTCCCACTATATGCTTCTACTGTTAAGAATTGATTTATTTATCATACTCTCTACTCTCATTGACTACATCTGCGGTCTATAATCCTCTCATTGATTTCTCAATATGAGTATTTATGCCATGCAAATTTCAAACTTTGTAGAGAGTATACAACAAAGAGATATCCACGAAAAAACAAGAAACAATTACTCTTCATATTCTTGTTTCGTTCATTCTTGGTGACATTGTTCTCTAAGCCAAACTAAAGGAAACAGTGGTTAAAAAGAGAAAAAGGCAACTTTTTCTCTTCTCATCATTATTACAAATTCTGAAGAGGTCATTGTTGTATTTCTGGGTAAGCCCTCACTCTCTCATTATATCTTTTTTTTTTTTTTTTTTTTTTTTTTTTTTTTTTTTTTTTTTTTTTGTGTTTTGGTGAAATTGGGGTTTTCCACTAAATCTCTTATTCAAACATTAGATGTGAGTGACTGTCCAATGATAGTTCCAAATGTTGTGCTTTAGTTATTAAATTAGTTTGTCAAATAGGTTTGTTTCAAGAATAAAGTAAAGGGCGTGCACTTTTGATTAATTTGTGATGGAACTAAATTGCTTCAAGTTTTGAAAAAATGAAATTTTGTAAATCTATTGAGGTTGATTTGGTCCTGAATTGTAAAGATTACCCCAAATATGAAATGTGTATTCTTTCATTACATTGTTTAGCATATAACTTATCCAGGTCAAAATGTGTATTCTATTTGCATATTATATTATTATACGTTTCTAGCCAATCCTCATTGGAATGACCCTAAACATTAGTTGTCTACTTTAAGGACTTCCTCTGGCAGAATGAGATAAGTGTGGCATTACTTCTATGAATTTTCTTACTTCTTTCTTCCTATTTTAACTTCAAGAGAACAGTAAGAAACATAAGAGTTGATTGGGTAAATTAAAACATAAGCTTCCACTAGCATAAGTTTGTCGGTAGTTTAATAAACATTTTCATTGTGATACTAGCTATGCCATTATTTGTGGGGTTTGACTTCCCTAGTTTTTGTTTAATGACCATTCTTTACAAAGAAACCATCAATTTTTGGGTGTTCCTTTACTTTGACAGCTCATAAACTTTTATTTGCTATATGATTCTGTTTGAGGATTTGTTTGTGTTTTGTGCAATGCTTGTTGTAGTAGTGTTGGCTTTAAGGTAGTATGTTGGCTTTGATTTCTTTCTTGGTGGATTGAGAGGCTAAAATTCTTGGTGAATTGAGAGGCTAAAACCATACTTATTCATATCGATTTATGATCCCTTTATCTATTTTGTTTTATAGGGAGTTCTTGGTTTTGAAAAATTATTTCTTTGTATATTTGTTGTTTGCCGTATATTCAATTCATGTCTTTGGGACGACAATTTTTAGGGAGGAGAGGAGGACTTGCCTTGCAAGATAATAGTCATTTTATTGTACTTGCCTTGCCTTACTGATCTTAGTAACCTTCTTTTTCAGTAATGAGTATCGTTTGCTTGCCATCTTACAATTTTTTTTTTACCTTTTTTGCTTTGTTGCTTTTTTAAATCTTGCTAATGGGTATCTTTTTGACCTCTTTCTCTTGTTTTTTTTTTGTCTTTTAGTGCTGTGTCTAACTATATATATTTCTTTGATTTATGTTTTTTGATGAATGTTGAAGATAAAAGTTGGATGCATTTTGATAAATTAAGTGATCTTGAATAAGATTGATCATTTCTTGAATAAGCCATTGGTAGAGCTACAATGGGAGATAGAATTTGCTGTCCTCGTAGGAAATCTTATTATTGGATGTATTGTAAAAATGTTGAGTATGAATATTTAATTGTTGAAGGTTTTATGAAAGGATATACCGAATGGACCTTCCACGATGAAGCTTTCACAAAAAAAAATAAAAATGAATGATGATGAAATTGAAGTTGACATACATGATGTTATTGATGGGCTCTTACATGACACATTTTTTTGGGAAGGGCCAAATGTAAAGGTGAGGAAGTTCTACAAATTTATGGAAGAAGAATAACAAGAATTATGTGCTGGTTGTGAGAACTTTTTTAAGTGTTTGTTCACAATTGGATTGTATCTTCTTAAATGTTTTCATGACATTAGTAATGTAGTATTTAGAAATATTTTGTACTTAATAAAGGAGACATTTCTTGAAGTAAAGGTACCTAGCTTATTTAATGAAGTTTAAAACATGGTGAAAGATCTAGGCCGTGATGATAAAAAGGTTGATGCATGTTATAATTTGATGAGAATCGTAGAGATGATAGCTGAAAGGCTATGGATGCAAGAAGTCCAATAACACAAGATAGAGATTTAGTAGATGCAAGAGGTCTATTGTATATTCCAGAAGGTCCAATAACACGAGCTAGAGCCAAAAAGATTAAAGAAGCACTAAATGAGCTGATTGAGGACATTCAGGCCAACTAACCTTTAAATGGTGTGAATTTAAGTTTGACAAAAAGTATAGGCCTAATCAATATAATTGAAGTACTTGATAACTCATACTAAGTAATAGCATTCCTAAATAGGAGTTTATTGTCTATTTTGGAATTTTTCCATTGTTAGAAATTTCTCCAAATAAGGATTTGTCCTAAGTAAGAATTTGTGCCTCTTTAAGATTGTTATCTTTGCCTATAAATAGGCACCCCTTGTAAGCTCTAAAATTAGACAACTTTGAGTGAAATAGAAAGTAAGGGTTTTCTCCCTCGATTCTTTTGAAGACTAAAGAACTTATCAAGAGGTATTTTTTCTTGTGGCGTTCCAATCGACTCATCATTCCCAATTCCTTTATTTTTTGGAGTATGACGTCCATATCCTTCTTAAATATCTTAGGTTCGTGTTCTTTCAAATGTTGGGTCTAGGGTTTGTGTTATTTAACTCTGGTTTAACTTTTCTAAATGTTCTTTGATTCCTTGTGTGTATTGGGTCCCTAAGCAATGTTTTTTTGGAGTTTTCCACATCAGTTGGTATTGAAGTCTGTTTCTAAATCAGGTTGAGTCCACTCACTTTTCAATTTTTACCTTATGATTTATTTATTGCTGTTGAGTTTTTCTATTATGTGCATTACCATTCAAATGCACAAATCTGTTTGGTTGCAATCCTTCTCCCTTTGTTTGTTTGTTAAGCTCATAAACATGCCAATTTCAACAAATGTGGTTGAGTTGCAACATTATGTGGAATTATAAAACATGATGCACATGACAATAAAAGTTGAAAGGCAACTTAAATGAAAGGGTTCCATATAGTTTGTTTAGAATTCAGTTTCTATCTCATCTTGAAAGCGAAATGGGAGTAAAAGGGATGAGATGGTCAATTACAAGTCCAAAGTAGAGCTATCCAAGCATAAGAATGTGGGTTCTAGCAAGGAGGCAGGTAATTTTGAATCCCAACCAAGTAGAAATGAAGATGTTAAATGTTTTTAAGTGTTTAGGCAGGCGTCACATTGCATCTTAATGTCTAAATAAACGTGCAATGATCTTGAGAAGTGATGGAGATATTGAAACTAAAAGTGAATTAGACGATGATTCTGTGCCATCATCAGAGGGTGAAAGTGATGGAGAGGAGTATCCGGTTAATGTTACAAGGCGAGCATTGACTGTACAAGTAAAGGAAAAAAATGAGGTGCAACGAGATAACATCTTTCAGACAAGGTGTTTTATTCAAAGTAAGGTATGTAGTATGATTATTGATGGTGGAAGTTGCACTAATGTTGCTAGCATAACTATGGTTGAGAAGTTGAATTTATCTACTATGAAACATCCTAGGTCATATAAGCTTCAGTGATTGAATGAGAGTGGTGAAGTCAAGGTAAATAAGCAAGTGCTTATATCATTTTCTATTGGAAGGTACCATGATGAAGTTTTATGTGATATTGTACCTATACATATGAGTCATATTCTATTAGGAAGACCATGACAATTTGACAGGCGAGTTATGCATGACAGCTTCAAGAATCAATATTCCTTTGTAATGAATGAAAAACCCGTCACTCTTATACCATTATCACCTCAACAAGCTTATGAGGATCAATTAAGGATTAAAAATGAGAGTGAACAAAAAAGAGAGATTGATAAAAGAGAAAAGAGAGGAGAAAATGTGGGGATACAAAAAAAAGAGAAGAAAAAAGAGAGTTTTTATGCAAAAGAAAGTGATGTCAAAAGAGCATTTTATACCAATTAATCTATGATCATATTTTTGTACAAGGAGGCTTATTTTAACACTAACAAGTTTGACTCATCTTTGCCTAATGTTGTTGTTGCTCTATTGCAGGAAATTTAAAGATGTATTCCCTAACGTTGTTCCAAGTGGATTGCCACCTATTAGAGGAATTGAGCATTAAATTGATTTCATCTTGGGTGCATCCATCCCTAATCGGCTAGCATATAAGAGTAATCTTGAGGAGACAAAGGTGCTTCAAAGGTAGGTTGAGGAGCTTATTTCCAAAGGATATGTAAGGGAAAGCATGAGTCTATGTGTTGTTCCTATCCTACTTGCACCCAAAAAAGATGGGACTTAGAGGATGTGCGTTGATTGTCAAGCAATCAACAAAATCACTGTAAAGTATCATCACCCCATAACTAGATTAGATGACATGTTGGATGAATTGCATGGTTCATGTGTCTTTTCTAAGATTGATTTGAAAAGTGGATATCATCAAATTAGGATGAGAGAGGGAGATAAGTGGAAAATAGCTTTCAAAACTAAGTACAGTTTGTATGAATGACTTGTTATGCCATTTGATCTCAACAATGCACCAAGTACTTTTATGCGACTAATGAATCATGTTTTGCATCCATTCATTGGTAAATTTTTAGTTGTGTATTTTGATGATATTTTAATCTATAGTAAAACCCTAGAAGAGCATCTTGATAATTTATGTTCCATTGTAAGTGTTTTACGTTCTGAGAAATTGTATGATAACTTACAGAAATGTTCCTTTTGTACTAATCAAATCACATTTTTTGGCTATATTGTCAGTGCTAAAGGTGTTGAGGTTAATGAGGAAAAAGTTAAGGCAATTCTTGATGGGCTTACACCTAAGTCAGTTAGTGATGTGCATAGCTTTCATGGTCTAGCTAGTTTCTATAGACACTTTGTTAAGGACTTTTAGCACCATTGCTGCACCACTTACTAAGCTTATTAAAAAGAACATGAGTTTTAGGTGGGGTACTAACCAAGACAAGGCTTTTAATTGCATTAAAGAAAAATTAAGTTCTACACTCTTACTTGTTTTACCTAACTTTGCAAACGCTTTCGTGATTGAGTGTGATACTTTAGGTATTGGAATTAGAGTTGTTTTGATGCAGGAAATGCGCCCAATTGCTTACTTTGGTGAAAAGTTAAGTGGAGCAAGCCTTAATTATCCTACCTATGATAAAGAGTTGTATGCATTGGTATTGGTTTTGTAGACATGACAACATTACCTTTGGCCCAAGGAGTTTGTCATCCATATTGACCATGAATCTTTGAAGCACTTGAAGGGACAAGGAAAGTTGAACAAAAGACATGCCAAGTGGATTGAATTCATTGAGACCTTTCCCTACATTATCAAATATAAACAAGGTAAGGATAATGTGGTAACTGATGCATTATCTCACAAGTATGCCCTTATCTCTACACTTACTGCAAACTTATGAGGATTTGAACATATTAAGAATTTATATGTGAATGATCTTGACATTGCTAATATGTATGGAGTATGTGAGGCGTCAGCTTTTAAGAAGTTTTATAGGTATAATAAGGGTTTCTTATTTAGGAAAAATTGTTTATGCATGCTTATGAGTTCTTTAAGGGAGTTGGTTGGAAGAGAAGCTCATGAGGGTGGTCTAATGGGTTATTTTGGTGTTAGGAAAACCTTAAACATCCTCAATAAATATTTCTTTTGGCCACACATGAAAAGAGATGTTGAGAGGATATGTGAGAAATGCAGAACATGCAAATAGGCGAAATCTAGAGTTTTGCCCCATGGCTTGTATACCGCTTTGCCCATACCTAGCCATCCTTGGGTTGATTTATTTATGAACTTTGTACTAGGATTGCCATGAACAAAAAGGGGTAGGGATTTTGTATTTCTTGTTGTTGATAGATTTTCAAAGATGACACACTTCATCCTATGTCATAAAATTGATGATGCAAACAATGCGGCTGACTTATTCTTTAGAGAAGTAGTACATTTGCATGGCATGCCATAAAGCAATGTTTCAGATTGGGATACAAAGTTCTTAAGCTATTTTTAGAAGACTTTGTAGGGTAAGTTAGGTACTAAGTTATTGTTTTCAACTACTTGTCATCCACAAACTGATGGGCAAACTGAGGTGGTTAATTTAACTCTTTCTACTCTTTTATATGCTATTATTTGAACAAATTTGAAAACATGGAAAGATCGTTTACCACATGTTAAGTTTGCATATAATAGGAGTGTTCATTCTGCTACTAGTTACTCTCCATTTAAAATTGTATATGGTTTTAATCCATTGACTCTTTTGGATTTGGTACCTATTCCTATTAGTAAGTATGCCAGCTTAAATGGTGAACTTATTGACATGCTAAAAAATTGCACGAAAAGGTGCAACAACATATTGAAAAACGAATTGAGTAATACACATCCCATGTCAAAAAGGGACGAAAGAGGGTGGTGTTTGAAACTGGTGATTGGGTTTGGGTGCATATGCACAAGGAACAGTTTCCAGCTCAGAGGTGTTCAAAGCTACAACCTAGAGGAGATGGTCCCTTTCAAATTGTAGCACGAATTAATGACAATGCTTATAAGTTGGACCTTCCTGGTGAGTTTAATGTGAATGCAACATTTAACGTTTCTAATCTTTCTCCTTTTGATGTAAGTGATGATTCAAGGACAAATCCTTTTAAGGAGAGGGGAAATGATGAGAATCGTAAAGATGATGGCTGGAAGGCTTCAATGGTGTAAGAAGTCCAATAACACAAGCTAGAGATTCAGTGGATGCAAGAGGTCCATTACATATTCCAAAAGGCCCAATAATATGAGCTAAAGCCAAAAAGATTAGAAAAGCACTAAATGGGCTGATTGAGGACATTCAGGCCAACCAACCTTTAAATGGTGTGAATTCAAGTTTGACAAAGAGTATAGGCCTAATTAATATAATTGGAGTACTTGATAACTCATACTAAGTAATAGCATTCACTCCTAAATAGGAGTTTATTGTCTGTTTTGAAATTTTTTCATTGTTAGAAATTTCTCCAAATAAGGATTTGTTCTAAGTAGGAATTTGTGCCTCTTTAAGATTGTTATCTTTGCTTATAAATAGACACCCCTTATAAGCTCTAAAATCAGACAACTTTAAGTGAAATAGAAAGTAAAAGTTTTCTCTCTCGGTTCTTTTGAGGACTAAAGAACTTATCAAAAGGTACTTCTTTTTGTGACGTTCCAATCGACTCATCACTCCCAATTCCTTTCTTTTCTGGAGTGTGGTGTCCATATCCTTCTTAAATACCCTAGGTTTATGTTTCTTCAAATGTTGGGTCTAAGGTTTGTGTTATTTAACTATAGTTTAGCTTTCCTAATTGTTCTTTGATTCCTTGTGTGCGTTGGGTCCCTAAGCAATGAATTTTTGGGGTTTTCCGCATGATAATTATTATATCCTATTTTGGGACAAGCATGAGAAGGTAGATACTGGTGTTGTTTATAAGGCTTCTAAATGGAAGAGAATTAAGGATACTTATTTGTTCTTAAAGGTCCATAAGGTTCCAACCAAAATTATATGATATTTTCTTTTAAAATCTAAAGTTCAAAGACTTTTCATGAGCCTAAAAACTATCAATGAAATGGTTTAGCATGTAATTAATTGACTTAAGGATGGTAATACGAGGCATCCTACTAATGTTTAAACTAAAAAAGATTTTGATTCTTTGCATTCAAAATTTGCAAAGAACCCTTAAAGTATGAGACAAGTTTGACCTGTGATAAGTTCAATCATTTTAGAACCACGAGCATTTTTTATAGTATTTGGCTAATAGTCCTTATTAATTACAACTTGGCACCATGCTTTTGTATAAAAATGGAATACATGATGCTTTCTATGATCATTCTAGACCTTAATTCACTAGAATATGGTTTTTGCAACGATTAATTCAAGAAATGAAAGAGTTATGAGATTTCGGTTATAAACAAAGGTCTAAGGCAATTTAAAGATAATTAACCCTTAACTTTACTGATTTGTAGAAAAGTTAAATCATGACATTCATAGTTGTTAGCAGAGACTTAACCCTAAGGCTTTAATCCTTTTAGTTAGAACTAAATTTACATATATAGATAAATTATTTATTTAAGTTTGGTTATTTCTTAGTTTCATTTCAATTTGATTATATTAATTGGTTTCCTAAATAATTGTAGTAACCAGACTCACCTAGTCCTTGTGAGATGACAACCCTTTTATACTTCTATTTAATACTTGTGCTTGCGCAGAGGTATAGGTAAGGCCTATCAGGTTTTTGGCATTATTGTCAGGGACTAGTGCCTATATTGATATTATTGAGGAGAGTGAAAGATGATTTTAGGAGTTTTTATTTCTATCTTGTTTTATTCACTTGTCTTTCCTTTTGTTTAGGTACCTAAGACTTATGCGAAGAATGCAGAGCTTAAAGCTTACACCATTTGATCATAATGTTGAAAGAATGCTTTTAGTTGCACTTGGTGAATGTAAAGAGGCACCACCACTAATAAAAAAAGTACCAATTATGGCTAATAGCAATCATAATAGAAGGCCACTATGAGATTTTACAAGGTTGCTTCCATAAATCAAGGAAGTATTGCTAGACCCACAGTTGTAGTCAACTTTGAGATAAAACTAGCCATTATTCAGATGGTGTCACAATGCCAGTTTTAAGGCTCAATAAGAGAGGATCCCTATGTCCACCTTATGGGATTCTTGGAGATATACGATGCTTTCAAGATTAGTGGATTTTTCAAAAATGCAATTAGGCTTCATTTGTTCTTATTCTCTTTTGGGGATTGAGTCAAATTATGGTTGAATAGCATGCCACCTAATTCTTTCAAAACATGGTATTATTTGTTGCAAGCATTTTTTACCAAATACTTTCCATTGGGCATAAAAATCACCACTTTTATTCAAAGATAAGATAAATCTTTGTATGAGGCATGGGAAAGGTATAAAGACCTCCAACGATAATGCACCCATCATGGTCTACCTAATTAGAGGATACCTTAAACTTTCAACAATGGGTTACATGCCTTAGTTAAGATCAGAATTGATGTAGCAGCAGGTGATAGTTGGTTAGAGATGATGACAGAGGAGGCTTACAACATTTTGGAAGCAATGGCTTCTAATAGCTATTAATGGGGAGCATATTGTCATCAAATCAAACATACGACAAGGAGGATTGAGCTTGATGGCATAAAGATGTTAAATGCTAAAGTCAATGCATTGACCAAGATGATGAACAAGTTTGGTGTGAATTCAGTTAGATCTTCTATACAGAGTTATGATTTTTGTGGAGTTATTCATCCTTCTTCAAAATGCCAAAGTAGAACACTTATTCCTTTGATGAGGCTGTGGAGTAGGATCATTACCTTAATAACAAAATCAACCAAAAGCAATAAGGCAATCCATACACCAATACTTACAATCCCGATTGGAGGAATCATATAAACTTTTCCTTGGGCAATCAAGGAATTGTTATTAGTCCTCCTCAAATTGCTAATCCTAGACCACCATCAGGTTTTAGCTAAAGAATCAATAATTTAATGCTTATCTAGCTCAAAAATCTAGCTTGGAGATGTTAATGGAGAACTTCATGACGTAGCAATTGAAGATAAATAAGGCCAATGAGGAAATGTTAAGGAAACTTTCAAAAAAGGTGGATTAGCTAGCTACCCATAATAGGATGTTGGAGAACTAGATTGCTTAACAATCATTATCTTCTTCTCATGACAAGAAATTGGGCAAACTCCTTAGCCAACCAGAGTCTAATCCAAAGGAACACATTAAAGCTACTTTCCTAAGGAGTGGGAAGCAACTACCTAAATGGCAAGTGAGCAAAGAAATGCAGAAGGTGGGACCGTTGTTGATGAGAATGAAGAAACATTAGAGGAAGCAACCTTAATAATAGAAAGCCAAATGTACAGATGGAGAAAAAGGAAGGTAAGAGGAAAGAATCACCTAAACCTTATGTACCACTATTGCCATTTCCTTAAAGGTTTAGGAAGGAAAACTTGTGATAAGCAGTTCAACAAATTTCATGAGCTCTTTAAGCAACTTCACATCATCATTCCATTTTCTAAAGCCTTACAACAAATGCCCACCTATGCCAAGTTCTTAAAGGAGATTTTTTCTAATAAAAAGAGGTTAAGAGATCTGAAATCATTGCTTTAATAGAAGAGTGTAATGCCATAATCCAAAATAAAATCCCTTTAAAGTTGAAGGACTCAGGTAACTTTTTTATCCCATGTTTGATTGGTAACTTTAGCTTTGATAAAGCTCTACATGACTTGGGAGCAAGTGTTAGTTTGATGCCCTTGTCAATTTGTCAAAAACTAAACTTGGCAGAGTTTAAACCTACTACGATATCCTTGCAATTGGCAGATAGAATCTAAGGGAATTGGAGTTATGAACTTAAGAGTATTGGTGCGAGTTCTTTAAGTAAGGAACTTGTAGCTTTTACTTATGTTAATGAGTGAGAATTGTAAAAGTAGATTGATGATCTTCCCTAAAAATTAATTAAGTTACCAATAGGTATTTTGGAGAATATATCTATTAAGGTTGGCAAGTTTTATGTATTAGTAGATTTTGTTATGCTTGATATGAAGGAAGATGTGCAAATTCTCATTCTTTTGGGACAACCATTACTAGCTACTACAGGTGTAATGATTGATGTTAAAAATGGTTGGCTAACTTTTAAAATAAGTAATGAACAAGTTGAGTCCAATATCTTCCATTTAGCTAAGCAATTGATGGAGGAGGAGAATTGCTTTAGAGTTGATGCAATTGATGTAGTAGTTATGGAAGTATTTGAGAGGCAGTATCTTGGTGATCCTTTAGAGTCTTGCATTGTTATAGGAAAGGATTGATAGACAAAAGTAAAGAGGCAACAACTTATGTTCACTTTTGGAAGGAAATCCCTCATTTTTGCCATCCAAAAGTTTGAACTATAAGCCATTGCAAAATGATTTAGATCCATCATCCTTATCAGAAAAAGAGGCACCAAAGGTAACGTTAAAAGCATTTCCTTCGTAATTAAGGTATGGCTTCCTTGGACTTAATTCTACTTCTCCAATTATTATTAATTTTTCTCTTAATGATGAACAAGTTAATAAGTTTATTAGAGTCCTTAGATGTTACAGAAAGATTATTGGCTATAATATTCATGATCTCAAGGGGATTAAACCTTTTATTTGTATGCATTGCATACTTATGGAAGATGGCTATAAGCCCATTATTGAGCATCAAAAGCAACTTAATCCTAACATGAAAGAAATTGTCAAGAGTGAAGTCCTAGAATTGCTTGATGTCCAATTTCAAATAGTGCATGAATTAGTCCAATGCAAGTGGTGCTAAAGAAAGGATGTACAAAAATATAAAAATAATGAACTGATACCCATTAGGGCTATTATGTGCATTCAATATTGTAAACTTAATAGTGCCACCAGTAAGGATCATTTTTCTTTTCTCGTCATTAATTAGGTGCTTGAACATTTAGCCAATTATTTTTTCTTTTGTTACCTCGATGGTTATTTGGGGATTCTACCAAATTCCCATCCATCTTGAAGACCAAGAAAAGACCAAATTTACTTTTCCTTATGGTGTGTTGCCTTTAAAAAGATGCCTTTTGGTTTTCGTAATGCCTCTGCTACCTTCTAAAGTTGCATGACTACTACTTTTTCTGATTTTGTTAAAGAGATTATGGAAATATTTATTGATGATTTTTCTATTTATGGTACTTCCTTTGATCATTGTTTAGCTAACATGTCTTAAAGTTTACGACAATATAAGGAAACTAATATGGTCCTTAATTGGGAAAAATGTCACTTCATGGTTAACAAAGGCATTGTTCTTGTTTCTTTGATTTCTAACCATGGTATTGAAGTTGACAGGGAAAAAATCAAAGTGATTGAGAAACTACCATAACCAACCATAGTTAAAGGATTACAAAGTTTTCTTGGACATGTAGAATTTTAGTAGCACTTTATAAAGGATTTCTCAAAAATAGCCAAACCATTGTGTAATTTGCTTGTTAAAGTTGCTCCTTTAGACTTTAATTGAGATTGTTTTCATACTTTTTATAGGTTGAAAGAAGCATTAATTTTAGCACCCATAATGCAGCCACCAGATTGGAGTAAACCTTTTGAAGTGACATATGATGCAAGTGACTTTGCAGTTGGTGAAGTGTTAGGCCAAAGGAAGGACAACAAATAATATGTCATTTATTATGCTTGCAAAACTCTCGATGATGCACAAACTAACTAAGCAACTACGGAAAAAGAGTTGCTAGCTGCTATTTTTTGGCTTTCGACAAGTTTAGGTCCTAGTTGGTTGGTGCAAAGGTAACCATGTATATAGATCATATAACTCTGAAATACTTCCCAACCAAGAAAGATTCCAAGCCATGACTCATCTGATAGATCCTTTTATTACAAGAGTTTGATATTGAAATATAAGACAAAAAAGGTCTAAGAATGTGGTAGTATATCACCTTTCATGGTTAGAGAGAATTATGGATGATGAAGGGGATGATGGAGTACCCATTGATGATTCCTTCCCTGACAATCACTTGATGGTGGTGTCATTGTCCAAGGCACCCTGGTATGCTGATTTTTTAAACTACATTGTTTATGAGTTACTTTTTTTGATATGTCCTCTTAACAATAGAAATGATTTCTTAGGAATATGAGATGTTACTTTTGGGATAAGCCATTCCTCTTTAAATATTGTTTGGATGAGCTAATTTAGGGGTGTGTTCCAAAGGAAGAATTTGAGAGCTAAGATTCTTCATTGTGGTTTGTTTTAGTCGACTTTATTTGCTAACTTGAAAAGGTATGTCAAGTGTTGTGATAGATGTCAAAGGATAGGAAATATTGGGAGACGTAATAAGATACCTCAAAACGGGATCCTAGAGATGGAGATTTTTTATTTATGGGACTATTCCCTCCTTCTCATGGCAATCAATATATTCTTATAGTTGTTAACTACGTCTCTAAGTGGGTAAAGGACATAGAATCTTTGATGAATGATGCGTAAATTATTGTTAAATTTTGGAAGAAAAACATTTTCACCCATTTTAGAACTCTAAGGGCCATGATTAGTGATGGAGGCTCACATATTTTAAACTGCCAGTTCAAGACCTTATTGAAGAAATACAGTGTTACTCACAAGATAGCTACCCCATACCATCCATAATCCAACAAGCAAGACAAAATAAGCAACATGAAGATCAAAGCTATACTTGAGAAAATTGTGAATAATTCAAGAAAGGATTGGTCTTAACAATTGGATAATGAATTATAGGCCTATAGGACAACCTCAAAGACACCTCTTGGTACGTCACCATATTGGTTAGTATTTGGAAAATCTTTTCATTTGCTGGTTGAGCTTGAACACTGAGTGTATTGGGTAATCAAAGTAATAAATTTTGATTTGAAAGCAGCTGGTGAGAGACACTTTTTGTAACTCAATGAACTTGAAAAATTGCGCTTCAATGCTTATGAGAATGTAAGGATTTAAAATGAGTGGGAAAAAAGATGGCATGATAAATACATCTTTTGAAAAGAATTTAAGGAAGGTGACTTAATGCTTTTGTTCAGCTCTAAATTAAAGTTATTTCCTAGAAAATTGAAGTCTAGGTGGTTTAGGCCATTCAAAGTGTTGAAAGTCTTCTCCTATAGACCAGTTTAGGTTTGGAATGAACGAATGGGTTCCTTTTTAATCAATGAACAATGCCTTAAACTTTATTGCCAAGGCAAACCAGTTGATGTGGGGGTAACACACAACCTCTTTTCTTTCACCTCATGAAAGCCATACCAAAGGATTAAGCTATTGACCAAAAATTAATGCTTTTTGGGAGGCAACACAAGTTTCCAATTCTTTTAGTTTATTTCCTTTCATTTATTTTGGTTCTTTTTAATTTAGTTTATTTCCTAGCTTTTGTTCTCTCTTCAAATTTGTCTACAATTGCAGGGTGTGCATAAGATTTAAGTGATGTTACTGTTTTCATGGATGATGTGTTGTATGCTACATATGGAACTATGGAAACAACAAATTGCTAAAAATTAGGAAGTATTATCATTCTTACCTTCCACAACACTTTAGTTTGATGTTATTTGATTGAGTTTTATCAATTTTTGATGAGTGTTGTTGTGTTTGAAGTATTGATGAGATATGTCTTTAAGTTAAATTAGTTAATTTTGAAGGTTTTGGGGCTTATATGTGCTAGGCATAATAGAATAATCCATATCAAGAAATACACTGTCGTGTTTAACATAAACATGACTGTGCTCATCTCAACACATGATCATGCTTATTTGAACACAAACATAAGTTTTCTAGGCCTATTTAGAAGCATAAACATGATTTTTAAGACACACGATCGTGCATGCCACCATTTATGCTCTCCTTTTGTCACTTCAAACTTAATCCCCTATCCTTCATACCTTATACCCACACCAACTTCTTCATCTTCCATACTCTCAAACATTATTTTTCACATACTTTAAAGATTAAACACAGTCTTAATCTTTAAATTCTCCTGTTTATCACTTCTCTCTCTTCCCTTAGGTGGTCACATATTCTCACTCTCCCCTTTTCTGGTCCTTTTCACACCTCCCTCATAATGAGTCTAAAAAGGAGAGTGAAGAAGATAGTCACCAAGGAAATGAACATTAAAACATGTCTATCCTTATCATCCAATGAAGAGGAAGAAGAAATTTAACTCACATTGAGAGAATCATTGAGGTGAACTAGGAGGAGCACACATCATTGAACATAACCACTGCCAATAGCTCTTAGGGATGCTAGAGCTAGTACCATGCAAATGCACCAATAGGTAACAATCCTACTTACCTCAAGCCCAAATTTATTAATAAGGTATGGTATCTTTCGATTTTGTATTCACAATGTTAACTATGAACTTACCATGGATCAAGTTAATTCCATTTTTGGGTGCTTGGATGAAAATTTTGCTATATTTGAGGATTACAATCAATACTGTGTGTGGGAAAACCTTACCGTTAAAGGTTCGAGTCCTTATGTAGTCCATTAAGGCATTTAGCCTTAGAAACCCAACTCTCCGTTACTTGCAAAAATTCATTATGACATCTTTATTTGGGAGAATGGAGAGTGAAATGGTTGTGGGAAACATAGAGTCACATTTGTTGTAAAGGATGATTCATGGTGGTTATATGAATACAACTCCAATTTTTGGAAAAAAGAAAAATCAACAAATTGCAAAAGAATGAAGCCATTTATGTTGGGGGGTTCATTATAAAGATTGCTAAGATTTTAGGCATTTTCAATCCTAAAAACATAAATCTCGAATGTATTGATATGGAAGTTTTATAAAAGATGAAGATAATTGATATGGTGCTAGGTCAATTATTGTGTTTTGACTTATTGAGTGTGTTATTCAGCATTTTTAACAAGTAGGTAACAACTCCACCCACCTTTACTTAGTGAGTACCTTACCTCCTCCACCCACCTACCCTACCACCACCTGAGCAATAGCCAGAGGATACCCAAACTGATGGTATATAGCAACCCGGTTTGATCCCCGATAGCCTTTCCTAAAGACTCGACTGCATAAACCTCAATTTTGACATTAGGTTTGATCAAATGTAGCACACATTTGACTAGAGGTTTTTAGCACTTGAGACTAACCAAGACATCTTACAGGGTCATGTTTAGCAATAATTCCAGGCTTACTTCCAATTCACCCATTTTCAGTACCCATTGTAGGATTAGAGATTTCCCTTATTGTTTCCTTTACCTATTGTTCCTTTTAG
The DNA here is from genome assembly GCA_021464305.1 of Kandelia obovata. Classification (NCBI taxonomy): domain Eukaryota; kingdom Viridiplantae; phylum Streptophyta; class Magnoliopsida; order Malpighiales; family Rhizophoraceae; genus Kandelia; species Kandelia obovata. Next base: position 9,730,306 of record CM038480.1, read on the forward strand.
TTCTTTTGTTTTAAGTTTTATTTCATGTCGTTCTTTGTTTTAATTATTTAGATATATGGTTTGTGCTTTATTTTCATTGTATATATTATTTTCTTATTCTTAGTCTTCTTTTGTTATTTTTGTTTTCTCTTTAATCCTCCTACTTGTATTATTTTTATTGTTTTTTCCTTTGTATGGTGATAGGCCATTTTATGACCCAGGTTTCTACCCACCCACTAATGCTCCCTATTTACCCTTGTTCTTTATTTTACATATTATAGACAGTGTTGGATTTAGGTGTGGGGGATGTGTGCATTTGCACTTTGAGAGAGCATTTTTTTTTTTCTTATTTTCCTTGCACTTTTGTTACACGTGCTTGTTTTTTGCATGATGGAATTTAGACAAGATACATGTGTTATTTTGTTATTCTTTTTTATTTAAGTGAGAAAGGAAAAGTTGATTTTGGAATTGGTAATTAGTACTTAAGTTTAAAGAGAATTTACCTAGGCATATAACCATTTGAGTTATGCATGATTGAATGCAAATCAAACCCCCAAATTTTTTCACGCAAGAATGATTTTGCATAAGTTATTGACATAAAAGTTTGTTAGTGGCAATGCATGATGTTTTATTTTATTCTTTTATGGATAAAAGGCTAATTAATATAGCCTGTGCATATTAAAACTTTTGATTAAAATAAAAATAAAATTAAAAATTAGAGCATGCTAAATTATGTGTTAATGTTTCAATTACAACTTTACTTTATCTTATTACAATGTTTAGGAGTATTCATGAACCCCATGTTTGTTTTTAAAATTGTTGTGAATTGTTATACGAGTAAGCAAAACACCTTGATTATTTTGGTTTGTTAAGTAATCGGGAATATTCATTACAATTGTTTGTATTGCATGAAAAAGCAAACAACTTTAAGAAACATTAAGGCATGAAGAAAATTTTGAAGCATAGCTCCAAAGTATGAAACATTACTCTTTATGACACATCTATATCAATGCCTTTTTCATCCATACTTAAGACTTATTGATGGTTGATTATGTTTTAAATTAAGCTAATTGAATTTGGTTAAATAGTAATGCTTTTGTTTGACCATTTTTAATTTTGGATTGATTTTTATATACCTGTATTAAGCATAATAAAAATTCTTGACTGTGGTTGGTGCATAATCATTCTTTTGATAACAACATTTGATGCTTTGATTTGTTGTTCATAAGCGTGTTCATTAGTGCTGCAAGCCTTAATTAATACCCTTTAACTTTGATCACTTAAACCAATTCTAACTTCTAATTTCCAATTTCTCCTTCTCCCTTTACCCTTAATGTAATCATTGGCAAATTGCTTAAGGACAAGCAAGACTTTGAGTGTGGGGGAATTTGATGTATTCACATTTTGCATACATTTAGCTAGGTGTTAAGTTAAGTTTGTGTTGAATAAGTAACCTATTGTCTCAATTTTTATTTTTTATGTTTTAGTTTTTAATGCCTTTGATTGTAAAAGAAGAAAAATGCTAACTTCATTCGTTTTACGCATTATTTTTAAGTAAGTATACTCATTTGACAATTGGAAAAGTTAACACATCAAATTGAATGCGAAAAGATAAAGAAAAGTTGGGAAAAGTTAGAGCATAGGCATGTGTATACCAAGCACGAGGTAGAGGCACAACTTGCTTGCATCCAGATTTTTTAGGAGTTTCCACCAAATTCAGACATAATTGTGTGTTTCAAAAAGCATGGTTGTGTTTGGTCAGAAGATCTTTGTTGGAATCCATATTGTACCAGCTCAAATCATTAAGGGAGTTTATGCTTTGCAAAACCTTAGAGGGCCAATGACAAGGGCAAAGTCAAAGAAAATAAAGGAAGGACTTAACAAGTTGTTATGTGACATTTAATTACCCAAAATTGCTAGGCATGAGAGTAGGCAACCAACGTCTAGGCATTTTAATGAGTTATTTTCATGGGTTTTATTGTTATATAGTGTGTTAGATGAATTTTAGCATTTAAATGAGTTATTTTCATGGGTTTTTATTGTTATGCAGTAGGCTAGACAAATTTCATTAATAAGCCCATTTAATAGCTTATGTGTTGCTAAATTTTTTAGCTCAAAACAACTAATTAGCTAGAATTTTGGTGGTTAACATATCAAAAGAAAAAAAAAGATGGTTGGGAGTAGAACTTTTATGAATGAATGAGTTATTTGAGAGCTAATTTTGAACTTTCATACTTGAGTGTGCTGGTTCAATAGACTTATTTTCTTCAACATTATTGTTGCTAGGAGTGAAATCTGAATCTTATAATTTTGGTTCTTGGTTATGTTATAATCGTTGGGTCAAAACTCCCATCCTTTAACCTGTATGAGAATGATCTTATACCAACATTAGTGTTAGGTTCCCTTTACTTATAATTGGAGTCTGTATCATTTGGTATTAGAGCCCAGTCTAATTTAACTTAGTTATCCTTATTTTAATTCATTTTATTGTTCATTAGTGTTTGAATGTTAATCTATTAAAAATAAAAACAAATTGTGCTTTTTTTATGCCATTTTGGATCTTTTGTATTGGTTGGCATAGTGAACTTCTAACTATCAATTGTGGGGTCATGTTCTTAAAAATTTAAGGTTCATGTCAGGAAAAAAAAATCAAACCTTAATTTGTTTCTATGTGATTCACAACTCTAGCTTGTGCTCTCATTGACTATTCTTTTGTCCCAATGAGCTAATCGTGTCCATTACAATTTGCTATTTCTATTGGCCTTGGTTGAATCATAGTTTTATTGATCACTTTTCTTGATCATGCTACTTATTTGAAGAGATTAGTTTAAGGTTGTTATATTCAAGTTTTGATTTGTGAGGCCTATTCTTTATTTACTAATAATATCGCAAGTACAATGTCTAATGGTAAAGAAGGTAGTTTCCCATATTGAGAGCAAAATTACTTATGAAGTCCTTAGAGTAGAAGTTTTATAGGATTGATCAAATGTTTTAGGAAGTCAAGGATAACATGGATAAGATAAAACAGGAATCAAAAGTATATCCTAAGAGGCTAGCTAGTACAGTTGTGAAGGAGCAATTATAACATGATTTAGGTGAAGATGGCAATCATGACTATGTTAAGGGTGATAATGCTAATAGAAACTTTAAAGGTGGATTTAAAGGAGGATATGATAATAAGAATGATAGAGGAGTTTGAGGCAATGAGAATGGTTATGATAAGTACAATGAAGGTTGGAATAACAAAAATAGAATAAAGGAAGGAGTAGATAGAAAGTTGAGTAGCATTATAATGAAGGTTTCTTCTTTCCAAGGAAAAGCTGGCCCAGATGTGTACATAGATTGGGAGAGAAGGGTAGAGCTATTATTTGATTGTCATAATTTCTATAAGGAGAAGAAGGTTAAGATAGTTGTGATTAAGTTTACTGATTATATAGTGTGTGGTGGGACCAACAAATTATTACTAGAAGGAGGAATTTTGGAAGAACAATAGAAATTTGGGATGAGTTGAAGATTGTGATGAGGAAGAGATTTGTTCTGAGTTCTTATTATAGGGATTTGTATAATTAGTTACAAATCCTTATGTAAGGTTTTAAAAGTGTGGAAGAGTACCATAAGGAGATTGAGATTACTATGGTTAGGGCAAATGTAATAGAAGATAAGGAGGTGACCATGGCTAGTTTCCTCCAAGGGTTGAATAGAAACATAGTTGATGTGAAGGACATGGTATGCATTGCCATAAAAGTTGAGAGGTAGATTAAAGGAATAAGTATTTTTACATATAATTAGAACTCGAGTTCATCTTTTTGGAAACTAAATTGGTGGAAGAATCTTCAAACAACCCTATAATTGCTTCTTAAGTAGAATATAACATGCATGGAGAGTTTACAGTCCAAAGTAAAGGAATTAGAGTTCACATTGATCATATTGCTCACTTACTTAGACGATTAGGAATGGATGACCTGCTTTGCTTAGAGTGATTACAAGAGTTTGTTTCTAACTTATTTCTTCTTATTTTAATTAGTTTATGTTAGTTTGGACTATTAATTAATAAGGGTGTAAAAATCATCCTATATGTGTTTAAAGTTATATTTTATAACCTATTTGTAGCTAATTAGTAGCAGTTTTAATTTTCCTATTTTTAAGTTGTCCTATCTACCTTTTAGCATTATTCCCTATTTAAGGGATTAAGAAACATTTTTGAATATCAATTTTAAAGAATATTATTAAAAGCACAACTTACATTTTACATTAATTCTTACCAAAGTAATTTATTTGTTTAATGGTGAATTAACAACTAATTCTTATCAATTTTCCTTCTTCTATCTAAGGGTATGGTGAATCAAACTAATTTCTTCTTATTTGTAGTGAATTTCTTATGAAACAAGGGGCTACTAATTCTCCTTTTTATTTTGTTTCTTTTCATCAAATCATAATTTGTGTTAAATAAAAAATTCTTTACTTTAAATTTTTCTAATCACAAATATAAGCATATCTCTAATTCTTGGGTACATCATATTTGTATCAAAGCATAAGATTATGTGTGTCTGTGATATTAAGTGAAACACATAAGGAAGTTCAAGAGAGAAACATATGAGTTGAGTGATTTCTATTGAGTTTACCTATATTCCAGGGCTTATAGATTAAGCAGATAGATGTGAAAATGACTTTTTTCTATGGTGACTTGGAAAAATAAATTTACATGGAACAATTATAAGGTTTTGAGGTGAAAGGAAAAAAGGATCATATGTATAAATTAAAAGAGAGATTGTATAACTTAAAATAAGCTCTCAAGTAATGATATAAGAAGTTTGAGTTTATTATGGGAGGAGCAACGCTATAAGAAAACTACTTTTAATCATTGTGTTTTGTTTTTCTTTTAAAATTTATTGATGATAATTTCATCATTTTACTATTTTATATTAATAATATACTTATTATTGGTCATAGTGTTTATAGAATTGACACATTGAAACAAGACTAAGTGTTGATATAAGAAATTTGAGTCTATTACAGGAGGAGCAGCGCTATAAGAAAACTATTTTTAATCATTGTATTTTATTTTTTTAAAATATTTATTGATGATAATTTCATCATTTTACTATTTTATATTAATAATATACTTATTGTTGGTCATAATACTTATAGAATTGACACATTAAAATAAGAGTATGTGTTGTATTGGATAAAGTTTCAATGTGTCAAGGTTATTCTTAGTTACAAAAGTATGTTGTATTGTTCATTATAGACATAAAGTTCATAGTTATAACCAAAATGTCTAAATAATTATTTTGGATTAAAAGATTCACGAAAATATTTGGTTTTGAATAATTGAAGTATGTGTTGTATTGTAATAACCAGAGTGCAATCTATTTTGATAAAAATCTAACTTTTTATGTTAGGTTAAAACATATTTATATATGGTATCCTTGGATACGTGACATTCTTGATTTTAAACATCTGAAAATTGAAAATATTTATATGAATGATAATGTTGTTAATATATTAATAAAGATATTATTGAAAAGCAAGTTTGAGTTATGTCGTTTATTGGTTGGAATGACCAATATCTCTATCTAGTTAAGAAGGGGATAATTGTTAGACTTATAAGTTCTTTTTTATATGATGTAGGAGTCTAATTATTGTGGAGATAAAACTTAATTGTATTTATTTTTTAGTCAATAACCCAAAAATACTTAATAAGGGTTTAAATACCCTTTTTTTGACTATTAAAAATATAATTAAAAAAGATAAAAAGATTATAAAAGAAAAAAAAATAAAGAAAGTGAGGTGGCTACTGGAAATTTCAACTTGAGGGAGCGTTCTTATATCTTATAGTTGAAAGGGTAAATGGTTTTCGACCAAATTGAAACTTGAACAATTGATAAAAGATTTCTTGTTTTTAATTCTAAATGGTGAAAATTGTGTTGTTTATTACTCTTAAGTCAAAGATTTTATTCAATTTCATATGTTTACATTCTAGGTATTTTTTGCTTATATTTTTTATCAATTGTGTAATCAAAAAATTATTTGTGGTTTGATTATAAGGATAGTTTTTTTTTTGTTTTAGAATTGAAACATCTAAATTTTGGTAACCTTTTATTCTTTATTTGTGACAATTTCACTAAATTGTAATATTAACATTGATCATAGTCTAATTAAACTATATTTTGGTCCGTTAATAAAAAACACCTAAAAGTTCATTTTGAACAAAATAATTATTGTTTTGAAGTTTAATTATTAAATTATAAGTGATAAAATATTATTCACCTATTTTAACCAACTCATTAATTACTCATTTAAGTTATATATATTTATTATAACTACTTATTAATATGATGTAATTAATTTAAAAAAAGAATCCAATAATTTTCCTTTCCTTTTAATTTGAAAAAAAATTTGTATCTTTTCCTTTTAATTTGAAAAAAAAAATTATGTACAAATTAATGTTCTTTACTAAAATTATTTTAATTATCATATTTATTATTCAATCATCTTTTCATAAATTTAAGCAAGCACAAAATTTCCTAATTTATTTGTAATCTGCTGTTGTTTCTCCCATGACATAATCAATTAACAAACGAATATAGCGCAAGGGACCACAATTCTTGAAAATTGTTATCACCGACGATGTTTCTCACAGCTTAGCATCCATTTTTTCAGTGTTTACATTCGTAAGCGTGCATAATTATTTCAGTCCTACAGTCCACCTAACTTACAACATTCAAATACCGGAACTGAATGACCAATACCAAAACCAGAATTAACTAAAGAGACTCCCTCAAGCTCTAAACCACCCACTGTTATGGTGTAGTTCAGCAACTGTGACGAGGTAACAGCTGAAACATGCCGCTCACAGCTTGTAACATTAAGATGCTTGGATAAATTTGTCCAGGGCAGAAGTATCCAAAGCTCGAAACTCCTTGACAGCAGAAGCCACAGCCAGTCCAAGTTTCACAGCATCTTGATGGCTAGGTGCCTAAAGGGTGATTATTGCCAGTCACTATATACTCAATGGTTGTGAAACTTTAAGGAAAACTGAAACAACATTTCTACCTCAATATTTAGGGGGAGGACAGGATCGTGAAGTGAAAGTCTGAGAAGGAACCACCCGCCATTGCCAGAAACACGTACCTGCCCAGGAACAAAAATAAGTTGAAAAAGAATGCATGCAAATATTTATGTTGCTCGGCAAAACCAAGTATGCAGTTGAGAATATAGTACGTAAAGCACAAATTGATGCAGAATCCACTTTGCTGTTTGGTGTTTTTTCATGCCTAAGGGTCTTATCTTTCTTTTATTTTGTTACTGCCACCAGGTTTCAAAGAAAGGGTTCGCATGATGATCATGTGACTATTTGACAAGGCAATACTAATTCAGTATACAAGCCATCAAGGGCGGTGATTTAAGTATTATTGTATTGCAGTGACTACTGGCGTTATTCAGATTTCAATCATGACCACAGTACTGTACTTATTTACTGTTTCTATTATTTTGATCTCCTGCTTTTCTGGTTTATCTTCTGCTAAGTGCACCACATACATTCTCATTAGAATTATGATAGTAAATCTCATTTAAGTGACTTTCTAAGAGTTATTTCTGTGTCAAACTCACCCCTTCATAGTTCACAGGCACTTTCCGAAGCTTTGGGTCCAAACTTACAGAGTTCTCCAAATGTTGCAGCACTGCCTCTCCATAGTCCCGGAAAGATCTGGATTTTCTAGCTGATCAACAAACTGGAAACTAATGGATACTCACACATTATAAACCACAGAAAAACCATACCCTCCTTTAAGATCAGAATGATTCTGGTTGATCTTGATTCTCAACTCCACAGCAACTTCTGGTTCCTGCAGACCCACTACAAGATCTGTCAAAACTTTGCTGCCACAACCAATTCCTGAAGCTCTTGCTGAAGCAAGTTTATTTAAAAGCTTGACCTGAAAATGGACACCAGGAAACAGTAGATAAACAAATTAAGTTATCAACTGCTAGTATATTGTCATATGCTAAGAAGATCAACAACAATGTGTTAGCCATGAAGCCCACCATGAGATATGCACCATCATCAAGCCAGTGATTTTCTTTGAGAGCTCCATGGCCACTGGTTTCAATAGCCAGATGTGATTCCTCACCAACAGAGTTCTGCAAGTAAAGCTTATCACTTCAGTTTCAAAGTCTACAAGAAAGACTTCTTGCATACATTAATCATCCAAATAAGCTGATTCTTACCAAACGAATAGCTTCATCAATGACATTCTTATAGCCTCTCCTGAAACGATGATGCTTTCCCCCTAGAAGATATTGCATGCCACAAATATGACATGCATAGAGCAGGAGAAAAAAAAAAACATTATACATTTCAGTTTTCTACATACCAAGTTTCTTTTCAATGAATGCAGTCAACCCCTCTGAAGTCACACTATCTGTGACAATAGTTGTTCCTGGATGCTAAAAAAACACGAGGGGAAAATTCAGAGACAATCACATAAAAAGGCAACAGCATTAAAGACAGCTGAAATCAAGGATCTTACTTCCTCCAGGACAATGGCAGACATCAATGCAATGAGGCAATTACGGTTCAACTCACGACCAGTGGAGTCTACTGCAGCAGATCTAAAACAAATTGATCACACTTTCAGAGGATGGTGTCATTATTATGCATAAGATGACTGAAAGAGGCTGTTATGACAAGTACCTGTCAACATCAGTATCAAAAATAATGCCCAAATCAGCCTTGTTTTCAAGGACTGCCTCAGTGATAGCCTTCATTGCTGCCTTGTCCTCTGGGTTAGGAATATGATTTGGAAACCTACCTGTTTCCATCCATATTTTTAAAAATAAAGGCATAGATGAAAGTCCATAACAAAATTTTTCTGGATCCACCATTACCATCTGGTTCCAAGAACTGACTGCCAGATGTATTGGCCCCCAAAGGCTCAAGAACTTTTTCCTGACAAGCAATTGAAGAAATATTTCAAATGGGAAGACTGATAAACTTCCCATGGCCATTATTCTGCACATCAATGAAGCTCCAACAAACATTGGGAGTATTGCCAAGTTCAATTTTTTAAGAAGTGCCATGCCAACTAAAAGTAGACTATTGGCATGAAATTCAACTGCCCAAGAGGTACATATCCAATAAGGTTTAACCTCAATGCACTTTTGTCCATAAAACTTACAGTAAAAAATCCTCCTGCTCCATTTCCTGCATCAACCACAATACGGAATCCCTCCAACGGCTTTTCTAAGAATTTGAAATATCAACAGAGTTAGAAAATTGGCACATAATCTGGAATTATGGAACCCACCTTAAAAAATATCGCATGCAGACTCATAGTCTAATACACAATTTTACTGATACTGCAAATTACATGCCAGTTTAATAGCCATTAACATTTAAATGCAGTTTAATTTTAATAATACTGTTGATTAGCATTTGGATACCTATGTTCCCCGCAGCTGTTTGTACTGCTTTCACAAGATCCAATGCATACATAGTCATGTAATCAACTCTCTTCACTGATGCAGATGCTTTTCTTTTTGAGTCCAATAAGCCTTCACTGGTGAAGTTGTTGTATATAGTTGCAGCATGCTCCAAAATGTCTTTAATGTCAGCCTTCCCCAGCCCTCCATCCCTTGTGAAGAACTTGAACCCATTCCTGTTGTAGGGAAGATGACTAGCTATTTTGCAATGACATCCATAGAAATATTCATCAGGTAAGATTAGTCACTAAATCAACAAACATCATTCAAGGAGAAACTGAAAACAATAGATTGCAGACTTTCAAAGAGCTACTACTACAACAGCTAAAAAAAGCATCAAGCAGAAAAATGACTTTTATAAAGCACCTGTTATCATTATAGCCCCTTCAACTGGACATAAAAGTGCCTTATCTTCAGTGAGTGTGCTATTAAACATTGCTGGGGTAGATGACAAGCTACAAAGGAAAGGATAATTGCAAAAATAGGACAGTAAGACAAGCGCATACCAATAGAGAAATAACATGGAAATTAACTTAAGAAAATCCAGTTATAGATAGCCCAAACTAAGACAGGTGGTTGTATAAATCATTTTAAAACCATGAAAGCAAAAGGAATTATCATCAGGCACCAAGCCCATGATGTTATGCAAAAAATGTTCCACAAACCCCAAAGCAGTGGAAGCAAACATAAGTTTTTGGACAGGAATCATACGAAGTTTTAATTTCAAGAAGCAACACCTCAATCAGGAAGTATTACATCCCTGGAGTTTTTTTCTCCCCAAATCAGAAAAAGATATCAGTTTAAAGTAATTTCTCTAACATTATGCTCAAAACAATAGATAGAAAAGTATTTTAAGCTGAAAAATCATTAACCCACCCATACTGAATGACTTCTAGGCCAGCACCGGCAACACCTCGAGAAACAGCATCCTGGAAGCCAAAACTATTGACCTTCAGAAATGAAAGACAATAGCATGTGGTACAATTTCTGAATATAGCAAGTTTATCTTCGGTAATAATCTTGCAGAAGACTGAATTTGTCATTTGTGAATGAAACTTTCAATTAGACAGATAAATTCCGCTAGAGCCCATAAGTCTTAAAGAAAAATCAATTAAAAGCATAAAATATTAACATTTCAACTGACATGAGACAAGCCTAATAAATTGAATCAGAGGAGAATGGAGTCACATAGGTGGAATTGATTTTTTTTTAACAAACTGTCTTTAACAAGTAGATGGTTCACAGTCCAAACTTGCAAACTGCAAAGGTCAAGAGTGGCAAGGCCTAACCAGTACATGAGCTCAAGAAGCTTATGAAGGACCAAAGGACAATTGCCAATTCTACAAGAGACAAAAGATATAATACAAGACATCCCATGATATAATCCAAATAGTTGCTGAACCCATCATTTGTATATGCTGTGAAAAGAAATTGGTACCTGTAACAGAGGTGCAGATATTCGGGAATCGTGACCCACAGAAACTCTCACAGTCTGGGATGCATCAGATTTATTCTTTTCCAATAACCATGAGGCAAACGCAGAGGCTATTGCTTCTGTAACTGGTTCGGTAAGAGTAACAGGTTCTCCCTCAATGCCAGTAATGGCCACACCTCGGATGTCACTGTGTTACAAAAGGAATAACAGACAAACTCTGATTCAGATAGTATAAAAAAGCACTAGGGCTTTTCTTTCTTCCAAGAATAAACCTATCATGTCTTAATGAAACTAATATGTCAGCTAAGCTTCAACATGAAATTATTCAGAGTGGTTGCAGAATTTTTGTTGTGGTCCCATGTTCTCGAAAGAGTGTGGCCACCTTGAAAAATACTCCGCAAGTTCCCAAACAACCCGTCGTTTGCAAAATGCTTTGGAAGGCCTAGATAGAAGCACTACAATAATTGCTTGGATTCAATTGGGATACAATATATATGTTTTTTTTTTTTTTTTAAGAAAAAAGGAAGTTCAGTGTGATAGAAAATAAGACATTTTGTAATGCATGCTGCTTCAGAGAGTCCTGACCTGCCATTTTGAAGCCTCAAAAAATCAGTTTTGTCCAGACATGGCACTGCAGACAATGATTGAGCAGCTACAAGAAAATTTGAAAGGAAATTAGATGAACATTAATGGGTCAAGGGAACATTTTCTTTTGATGCCAAGAATCAAAGTGGTTAACTTATGCATGGCAGCAAACTGATCAATCATTTTATTTATTTATATATTTAAAAGTGGCAGTTAGCAGTTTTAAAGAGAAACTGTTGTACTTGATTTCAACCTGTATAATGAGAGTCTAGAACAGACCATTGCAGCAAACAGTTCCATGGTTAAGAAAACCACTCTGTTGTTTTGACAAGGTGTGAATTTGCAAGGAAGATAAGGTCGTCAATGCCAGCTTCCCTCCACAGAAGGGAAGCAAATTAGAGGTACAAGGGGCAGAAGAAGAGCCCCTTCTGTTGTTTTGGGTCCCCAACTGCCTAATCTGAGCTACAAAAACATTTTGGGCAATCTTCCCTGACATTGCTGCTGCATAAGAATTTGGAGCTTCTATCAGATCCCGCACAAGAAATTTTCCCAACAATAACATCAAACAATTCTTCCCCAAAATTCTTTATTCCAAAACAAAAGATTTAAAGAAAAAAAAAGAAAAAATTGCAAATCAATTCAAAAAGAGCTTTTTATCTCACATTCAAAGAGGCCAAAATAGAGAAAATTATGCGGAATACAATAAAATTAAAAGTCAGTTAAATGACATAAATCTAAGAGCAAAATAGAGATCGAAGCAAGTACAAAATTGAAACACCGAACCTGACATTCTTTACTTTTTATTTTTTTCACGACCGGCGGCCGTATCGTTGATGCGAATTTGTAGGTACTCGGTATCTACAAATGAAAGCTCTAAGACCGACTGAGATAATATTGTCACCTTACGGTCAATTGGTCCGGCCATAATCTCAGCGGCCTCCGAGGATTTATATGATGCGGACGCTATGACACACTCCCGCTGATCCGACGCTTCCCACGCAATCATCATCGTTTCGGCTACTTTATTTATTTATTAGTATTATTTTTTTAACTAGCCTATTTTTCGTTTCGCTATCTGTGAGGTTTAGCTTCAAAGTATCTACTCGGAAACGTTCAAATAACAAATTTCAATTATATTTTTAATAATAATTAATTAAAATAATTTATTTATAATTTAAATCTAAAAAAATAATTAAGTAAATTTTAATTTAATATGAATATTAATCTTAATTAATATCTATTTAATTTAAAATTTTTTAATTTTAAATTTATATGGAAAGAATTAAATGAAATTAAAATTACCTAATTTATACGTAGATACCTATATTATATATATACTATACTATATAAGTATTACTAAAATTGAGAAAAAGTAGATAATTCTAAATAATTTTTGTACATAAAAATCATTTACATAATAGTTATTTTATTTTATTTTAAGATTTTCTTACTAAATTTCTATGATTTGTTATATTTTATATTAATTTAGTAATTAATTTATAATTTTTCTTAATTTTTCAATAAAATTAAGATTTTATCATCTTTATATTATAATTTTATGCCTAGCTCAAAACAAAATATGTTTTAAATAGTGAAATTTCAAAAACAAAGAACTTTAGTGAAATTTAGAAATTTCAAATAATCAAATAAAAAAGATTTTATAAGAGTAATAATCATAATTAGAAATTCAATTTCAATTTACCATTTAATTTAATTTTAACTAATTTTATTAAATTACTCTAACTCAATCATGCTGATTTTGAAATAATAATATTCCACAAGAAAAAATTAATTAAAAAAATATTATTTACCTTGTTAACTATTATTAGAAATTAGTGTAACATAATTAAATAAAAAAAATATGTACACCAAAAAAATTTTAAAATTTTATATTGTCATTCTAATTATTTATTTTAGTCGAATAGTATTTAACTTCCATGAATATTAATAAAGTAGGTTTAAAACTTGCACATTATTTAAACACTATGCTAGTTAATTAAAAAGTGAAGTAAATTTCATTGTTTCTTATCAATTATAACTAAATTCATAATTAAAATTTTAATCAATAATATTATTATAATCAAATACAAATATCAACCTTAAAGAAAAATTGCTTAGCAAAAAAAATTATTATGTAAAATTGAATAATTTGGTCAGAAAAAGTAAAAAAACATAATAATGTAAACTAATTATTTTTGATTTTATATTTTGGAAAAAAAATATTAGATATAAATTGAAATCATAATTCTATTAAAATAATAAAAAAAATTGTAAGCAAATTATTAAATTCGTGTTAACTATTACAAATTGTATAAGTCTATTAAAAAAGTTTTAAAATTAAGTAAACATGGCAATGTAGATATTTTTTTGACTCAAAGTCATAGATTTTCTCACACTTTCACCAATATTAATATACATATAGATTTACTATACATTTGTCCACAAAGACAAATCTTTTTAATAGAGAAGAAAAATCTTATATGATCAAGAATAAAACACTCTATATAATGATGATGACCCTTAAAACCTACACAATAGCCTAGGCAGACCTTTGATTAACTCCTCTTTATAAAAAAGAAACATGGAGTGTGCCTCTATTGTTTTAACAAAATGACCTCATACACTTATATTAGGTGACTCATTTATGTGCTAATGAACCACACTTTGGTTTTTTTCTTCTTTGTATATTCTTCTATTTATTTAATACATACCATGAATTTAACCATACATTTAAAGCAACATGATAGTTTGTGACACAACTAACTCTAATAAACTCAAAATTGATGATTAGTCATTTATCCAAAACTAAACTTTTAGAGCTTTTTAGAGAGTTTTTATTCCCTAGTTTTAGGCTCAAATTAAAGACCTAAATAATTAAAGTGATTTAGGTCTTAATGTGAACTCTTCGTAACATGTTGAGCATATTTAGAATATATGTTATAGCTTGAGTTAATCTAGGGGTTTCATTAAGCTAAGAAAGCAATGCGTCCAACTCAATACATCTATTACTTTATTAAGCTTTCCATATTTATATTAAATAGATAAAGTGTAAGTTTAAAGAAATTTATCCTATTTAACATAACAATGATTAAGCTTATATCATGTGCTCAAATTGATCAATATTACATGGTCAAAATAAACAATAAAATCTTTTGGTTTTAAATAATGACCTCAATGATCAAGAGCACAAATAATGGCGTAACATTCCTTGTATTAAGTACCTCTTTATAGCATAATTCAACTTCTTTCTAAATAATGCAATTGGCTTGCCCTCTTAACTAAGAATGACACTTATTCCCACATTAGAAGCATCATATACAACTTTAAACATTATATTAAATTTTGGAAGGATAGAGATTAGTGCTTCTACTATTTCTTTTTGAGCAATTTAAAACTTTTTAGCGGTTGTCTTTGTCCATTAAAAATGACTTCTTTTCAAGTACTCAATAATTGAGGCAACTAAAATGCTTAGCCATTTTATGAATTTTTTATAGAATGACATGAGTCTATGAAAGCTTTTAATATATTGAATAGGCTTTACAATTAGAGGTATAAAAAAGCTTAGGTTAGGTCAAGTGAGTTTAAGTCATTCTAAAGTAGGTTACTTCAAGTTCAAGTCATTTTAGATTGGGTTTTTTGGGTTAAGTTGCATTTTAAGTTGAGTTCCAATCATGTCAATTTGGGTTTAAGTCAATCTACTATTTTTTAAGAAAATAATTTTTTTTTCCATTATTATTTATTTTAAAAAATTTTGTATATTAATTTAAATAAAAAATATATAAGTATGTTATACATGTTATTTATATTTATAATACTTATAACATATGTATATAGATATATATTTATGTATACGTAAATGTAGATAATATACATTATTATATAAAAAATGATTCAATGTTAAACTAAAATATATATATATATATATATTTGTATAATATATAAAAAATAAAATAATGTGTATGTATGATATGTATATACTTGTGTGTGTGTGTGTGTGTGTGTATAATAACAAGTAAAAAATAAGAAAAATATTAAAATAATGCATTTGTATTTTTTTTTTTTGAAATCAATTTAAGTAAAAGAAAGTTAAGTCTTTTCAAATCAAGTTTGTTCAGGCAAGTTTGAGTTATATAGAGTTAATTTGCTTTGGGGTCATGTAACATTTTAAGTCGGATTCAGGTTGAGTTTTTTTTTGGACATTTTGAATCAAGTTGTGAGGTTAGGTCAAATTTTCACTTATATCTAGAATTAGCTAATTAGCAATTTCTTTAATGTTGTTAGGATCCCTTCAATTCTAATAGAAGTCACATCATAGCCTGAAAATACAATACTATTGATAAAGAAATAACATCTATTAAAATAATCATAAGTTTTTATTATTTTAAAACTTGAAATAGTTTAAATGTTTTAGATGTTGTGGATCATATATGTACAAGAATGTCATCAAAATAGACAACAAAATTATTCATATATGATTAGAAGATATAAGTCATAAGATGCATAAATATGATAGGTACATTGGAAAGGTCAAATGACATAACCAATTATTCATATAGTTCATTTCTTATTTTAAAGGTTGTCTTTCACTCATTGTTAAGTCTCATTTTAATTGAATGATAGCTACTACAAAGATTAATTTTAGAAAAAATAAATGTGTCATGAAATTAATCAAATAAATAACTAAGTTTAGGAATTGAACACTTGTCATTGGTAATAATTTGATTGATTAATTTACCATCCACATGTATATGCCATGATTTATTCTTTTTTGGCACCAATAAGATTGAAAAAGCACATGGACTCATATTGGCTCTCACTAAGCCTTTTGCTAATGGCTAATTAACTTGTCTTTGCAATTCTTCATGATTTTTAGGATTCATGTGATAAACTACTTTGTTTGAAAGTACAAAACTTGGAATTAAGTTAATGTAGTGTTGAATATATCTTGTTAAAGGGAGACCATGTGCTGTTTCCTCTAATATTAACATCTTCAAATTCTTCTAAGAGAAGTTAACCTAGTGAATTGAGTTCACTTAATTCAATAAGGGACTTTATAAACACATGCTTTTTTATTGTTTAAGAGCTTCTTCACAATCAAATTTTCAAATAACATAGTAGTTACTTGTCCTTTTCTAGGTTGGGGAATAAGGTAAGGGTACATGGGTGTAAGAACAATTCTAACATTGCCTTTCTCAAAAGAATAAGTATTTTTAAAGCCACTATTAACACTTTCCTATCATAAAACCAAAATCTTCCAAAAAGGAAATGAAAAATATTCATAAGAGCAACATTACCCTAGATTTCATATTTATAAGCCTTTCTTATACAAAATTCAACTAAACATATTTTAATTACTATTATTGCATTCCCTTTACAAAACTGCTAAATTTGTAATGATAAGGATGTTCTTCAATTTTCAAGTTCAATTTCTCCATTGTCATTATTGTTATAATATTAGAATAACTTCCTCCATTAATAATGAGATCACATGCTTTGCTATGAGAAATGCACATGATGTAAAAGATGTTTTCTTATAACCATCAATATTTTGCTTAGGATTTATATTTTGCCTCCTTTACATCTATTTCTTATTTATATGTGTCACTTTCCTGTCATAAATTGGTGCTCCAATAATTCTATCCTCCTTAAGTACATCTTCCTTTACCAAGGTGACAATTTTGCAAATTGGGTAGTCATAAGCGATATAACCATAACCTTGACACTTAAAGCACTTTCTTGTGCTAGTGTTATTTGAAGTAGCCTGCTTGTCACCCTTAAAAATTCCTTGCTCATCATAAGGTTTTTCCATAAAGATGGATTTAAATTAGCAGTACTTTATCATATTTGAAAGGAATGTTTTTATGGCTAGTTTTGTGACAACTTTCTTGTATCATTGAAAGATTAGTATAATTACAAATGGACAACAACACTAATTTTCTTTTCTATACCTACCAAATATCACACAATGATTTGTTCCTTTAGTTCTACCATATTATTATTAAACATAAAATGCTTAAGTTTAGTATTATACTCTTCTATAATTATCTTTAATTATTGCTTTAAAGACTAAATTTTCATGAACATTCCATTAGATAGTTTTGAGGCTATAATATCATTTTTTAACTTTTTCTTCATGTTGCCAAGTTTTGATTTTTCCCTTCCTATCATGAATTTTTGCTTCTTTAAGTTCTTGCTCCACAAAGAAGCATAATTTTTGACTTTAAAGACTACTAATTTCACTTTGTGATCCTTCAAAAAATACCTTGTAATCAAATATACATTAAATAATACATAAGCAAAAATGGTTGGAATGATTCAAGAATTTTAACAATTATTATGGTTGGAATGATTCTTTCTCTTTCGATATTGATAGAAAGAGAAATCATTACTAAGGATTATTGTGAAAAGGATTCTCATTAGAATCTTTATTAGCTACATTTTCATTATCATTAACTCCTTTATATTGATTAAGGCATTATTGCGGTTCCTTTATTTGCCTCCTTGGTTCATTCATCTTCAAATCATGAACTTCCCTTTCTAATATTTCAACATAATGTTTATGAAGAATCATGGTGAATTATAAGCTCTAATATAAAACTTGATACAAGATTAATTGAAATAGAAAATGAAAACGGAAAATAGACTATTAGATGAAAGCCCACAATTCTAAGGTACCTATAGCCTTAAAGATAAGGTGCCAAATGCACTCACAACCCTTTAAGAACCCCCCTTGAAGAATGCAAAAAATGCCATATTACATCACTACTAAATGGAATTCACTAAGAGTTACAAAATGTTAAAAAAAGGAAATATAAAGTTTTTTCAATTTGTTTTATTAACCAATATGGTTGAAGTGTCTATCATATTACAATAGATAATTTATGAATAAACTTAGAACACCTCACTAGGCATAAGAAATTATACAATTCAAAGCCTATTTTCATTTGGAGAATACTTATATTTTGAGAGTTTATTCTTTTACTTATTTAATGCAAAGCAGGAAATTGGCCATGTTTCTAAACCAACATAATAACATATGAAGAAAATATCAAAATTAATGCTAATTAACTTGAAATTGATTATTTATTCATGTATTTAAAACTACAGTTCCAAAGCCTTTTAGAAATAATTTATTGATAAACTTGGAACACCCCTTAAGCATAGGAAATCTTAAAATTAAAAGCTTATTTTCATCCATAGAGCACTAAAAACATTTTGAGAGTTTACTTTTCTACTTATTTGATGAAAACCATAAAATTGATTATACGTATGGACCAATATGACAACAAGTGAAGAAAATACCATAACTAATTCTAATTAACTTGAAATTGAATGATATTTATGTATCTAAAGTTACACTTCCAAAGCCTTTTAGTGAGTACCCATTCCCCACTTTTAGGCTCAAATAATTGAAGGGATTTGAGTTTTAGCTTAAACTTCCAATACCATGGAGAATATGTTTTGAACATGAGTTATACCTTGAGTTAATTGACAAGTCTCTTACTGAGTGATAAGGACTAGTTGATATAGCCCTTTAGGTTCATCCCAAGCTCTCAAGCTTCATCTTCCACCTTGCAAACTCACTTGATAACCTATAAGTTACGAAGCCAAGCTCTAAACTCTTGGCATATTAAAAATTCCAAAGATTCCTTTACCATGTGCTTAAGGCCTCACACCAAGCTGAACTTATGTCTTGAGGTATCAATTATCTCATTTGTCCCATTATTAATAAAACTAATTGTAAAAGATATCCCTATAAGCATATAGATAGCCTATGTCTTTCAATTAAAAGGTAACACTCCAATTGCATTCTTTAGTCTTACTTTAGCTTTCCTTCTTATTCCCTTAATTGACTTAAGTGTTGAAATGCTAATGTTGGAGTACCCCTTTTAACCCTTAGTTATATGTCTTTTCCTCAAATTATGAACCCAACGTTAAGCCCAACATCTTTGGTGGCCTACTCATTAAATATTATTACATATTTTAGTTATATCCAAAATAATTCTAAACATAAGATAAACTACTAATTGCTTGTCTTATCCTACATTAATTTATTTTACATTTGTCTGTGTAACAAAGCAAACCTTTGATTTATTATGATTCTCATTATAAGGATTTTGTTATCTTTTTTTTTATTATATACTTTTAGTTAGAATTCAAATCTCATATGAGTATTAAACTCTTTTAAAAAAGAGAAAAATATATAATTTGGTGGTAGATAAAGTTCAAGTTAGATTTACTAGTATATACTTTAGGTTTAAAGAAGATAACTGAAACACACTAGTATTCACACAAGTACTGATTAAGATTCAAAGAATCTCTTTACTTATTGAAAAAATTAAAAAATAAATCACACAAAATTTTTAAAAAATTGATAACTTAAAAAAGTCTTTTGAAAAATTGAAAAATAATAAATTTTCCAATAGTTTTTCAAATCGAATTTTTGAATGGATCACTTTTTTGGTTTTTTCTTTTTCTTGTTCCATATCTTAAAATGAAGTTTTTATTGAAATTTATGAGTATTTTATTCAAATTTTATAAAGCAATATAAGTGTTTTGATTTGAAAAATAAACATGCAAAAAAAAAAAAGAAAGAAGTAAAAAGAGGTTTTGAATATTCAACAAATATGCCTATTTTTTTGAAAGAAATAAACGAAAATTGAAAATTGTATAAATTTGTATCTATTTTTTTTAGAAAAACAAAATAAAAAAGAAATGATAACATCATAAGAAGTAAAAAAGAGGTTTTTTTTATGAATGATGTGATTATTTGAGGGTAATTAAAAATTTTTGTTATATTTGTATACTATGATTGGACCCTCGTGTTGTGCAAATTTTTCTTATATTTGTTGAGTTTAAATAGAGTCAAACTCTAAGTAGTAATTTCTATTTTTGCTATATATATTTTACTGAGTAAATTACATAATTCATTGTTGAGTTTATTGTTTGTTTTTATTTTTGTCACTTAACTTTAATTTGTTACATTAAAGTCACTCAATTTCAATTTCATTTCAATAAAAATCACTTTATCACTCTATGAGATTAAAAGGTTTATAATTCATGTACCAAAGAACATAATTTTATGCAATTCAATTCATTACATTTACTTTTGCTCAATTAATTTTTTCATATGTTAAAATTATTTAGTTCATTCCAAGTTACTCAATGCAATGATAATGAAGACAATTAAAAAGACAAAATTTATAAGTTCACCCGAATATTAATAAAAATTTATCCTTTTAAAAATTTAAAATTCTAGAAGTTAAAAAAGACACATGCACAAAATTTTTAATTTTTTTCAAATTACTTTTTTTATCTTATTATTGTGTAATTTGAAAATATGTAAATAATTTTAATATATGAAATTGTTAATTAAACAAAAATAAGTTTATTGGACTTCATTGTATAAAACTGTGTTATTTAACGAACGAATTTTAAAACTTTAATCTCATATAGTGATAAAGTGATTAAATTAAAATAAAATTAAAGTGAAGTAGTTTAAATATAACAAATTAAAATTAAGTGATAAAAATGAAAATGAGTGATAAGCTTATTACTAAGTTATGTAAATTACCCATATTTTATTGTACGTTATTTGCAAAATTTTCACATAAATCCATTGTTTTATGTTTCCATTACTCAAAATTTTGCTTATTAATATATGCAAAATACTTGAATTCTTCTACAATTGTAAGACTTCAACAACCAATAAAATCGTAAGTGCATTGTTCTCACTTTTTATGTTTATTGGATGATGTAAAATATGTCACAAAAACTATTTTATTATTTAGGAATTATGTGTACTATTCAAAAGTTATGTGAATTATTCAAGATTTTTTTGTTTTTTAATTTTTCATTAAGTGTTTTCTTATTTAGTTAGAGCATTTTCTCAGTTAGTCATTAAGTGTTTTCCATTTATTTAAAGTATTTTTATGGTTAGCTAGATGATTTTAGTTATAAATATGTGTGAAAACCAAAGGGCTAAACAATTTCAGTATCTTAATGAATAAACACTTTCGGTAAAAGACATAGTCTTCCCCATTATATTTATCTTTATCTTTAAGAAATCTTATTTACTTAGGTTTAATCAAGTATTAGTTTTATTTTTACAAAATATTACATCAAGTGGTATTAGAATTTAGATTTAACTAGTTTGAATTTACCTTACTTGATATCATCATAATGTCTTTATGTTTTTGTCATGTGTTAGTTGATATTAGAGTAGATTTGACTTGTTTTAATATTGTCTTACGGAGTTTGAAGTGACCTTTTTAATGATGGTGATCTGAAGAGAAGATTTTTTTCAAAGTAACATTTTAAGATTGAAAAGATAACAAATCTTTTGTTGGAGATTTTGCTTACAGTTAATCTATTTGTATAAACATTCTTAAATTTTAAAATATCTTTGTCTTTGTAGTAGATTTCTTTCTGAAAGATTTGTTAGGTAGTTAGTTGACTTGGACACTTATTTTGAATGCAATAATGTTTCAGAGGAGGAAATAAAGAAACATGCATATTTCAAATTGCAAGAAGGTGTAATTGATTAATAGAACAATACTTAATTATCAATTGAGTTATTGTAAACTTAAAAATTTGTTTATAGGTAAATATGAGAAATTTATTAGTACTTAAATTTTATGGTGAAGATATATTTGATGAGATTTTAGAATGGATTGAAAAATAATTTAATTATTATTTTCTAGCCTATTGAAATTATCTTCTATAAAAGAAAGATAGTTCTCTGCGGATGTGTATTGACTATCAAGCACTTAATAAGGTGACCATAAAGAACAAGTAACTAATACCCTTAGTCATTGATCTCTTTGACCAACTTGGCTATGCTCGGTATTTTATCAAGTTGGATTTATGTTTAAGATACTATCAAATATGGATTACGAAAGGAGACCAACCGAAAATAATATGTCACAAGGTATGGATTATAAGAGTTCTTAGTCATACCATTTAAGTTAACAAATGCCCTAACCATTTTTTACACCTTAAAAACAAGCTTTTCCATCCATACCTTAACCAATTTATGGTCTTGTACTTAGAAGAGGTGATGTTCTTGGGACATAAAATAAAGGATGGGAAGCTTAAGATGGATGAGTGGTCTGAGCCATTTGTGGTTGGGAGCTATTGACGAAGGTATATGAATTACGATCTTTTCTTGGTTTTGTAAATTACTATCGTTGTTTCAATAAAAGCTATTCGACAAAAGTCACTTTTCTCACAAATCTCTCCAAGAAAAATCATCCTTAAGAATGAGATATAAAGTGCCAATAAGCATTTGATGAATCAAGGTAGTCATGCTTGAAGAGCCAATCCGAAGCCTACCAAACCACTTTAAGTCACATCAGGTACACACCGATGCCTCAAACTTTTCCATCAGGGGAATTCTTATGCAAAATAGATACTCGATCGCCTATGAAAGTTAAAATTTAAATGAAACAAAATGACGTTATACTGTGAAAGAAAAGGAAATGATTATCATTATTCATTACTTCAGAATTTGATGACATTATTTATTAGGCTCAAAATTTACAATCATAACTGACAACATTGCCACAAACTACTTCCAAACCTAACAGAAGTTGAGTCCCAAGCAAGCACAATGGTAAGATTTTCTAGTTGAGTTTGATTTTTACTTGGAGTATAAGCCAAGTAAGGTAAATGTAGTTGCAAACACATTAAGCTATAAGATAGAAACATTAACCTCAATTAACTGAATTGATAGCCCTTTACTCGATTAGATTAAGGAGGGATTTGCATAAGATCCTCTTGCCTAGAATCTCATTGCCCTAGTCAAGGAAGGCAAGACGTGAAAATTTTGGCTTATCGATGAGCTACTTTATACCAAAAGAAATTGTCTTTATACCTATATAAGGGAATCTCTATAGAGATCTTATTATAGAGTATCATGATTCAAAGTGGGTTGGTCATCCCATAATAAAGCACACCTTTGCCTTATTAAAAATCACCTAATATTGGCCACGGATACAAGATAAGATGGAATAATATGTAAAAACTTGTCTTGTATGCCAACAAGACAAGAATGAGCAAGAACTTTCTACAGGATTATTAAAGCCCCATCCAATCCTAATAAGATTGTGGGAAAGTGTCTCAATGGACTTCATCTCTTCTTTGCCTAAGTATGAAGGGTTTGGAAGTATCATAGTGGTGGTCAACCAATTTAGCAAGTATGTTACGTTCATCCTAGCTCCAACAGATTGTACAACTGAAGAGGCAGCTTATTTGTTTTCCAAACATGTAGTTAAGCTTTAAGGCATCCTATGAACATTATGAGTGACCGGGACCCTTACCTCACAAGACATTTTTGGTCATAACTTTTCAAGCTACTTAGGATGGACTTTAACAAGCTTTTATCCCTAAAGTGGTAGACAAATCAAGCACATCAACATACTCCTTAAGCTATACCTAAGGCACTATGTAAGTGCCAACTAGAAATATTAGGCAAAGTTACTTGATATAGCCCAATTCTTTTATAATCTATGAAGAAGCGAGGTAATCAAAAAGAGTTCCTTTGAAGTGGTAATTGGGAAACAACCTACAATGCCCCTTACACTTACAATAAGCTATGAAGGCAAGAATCCACTCATGTTCAAGTTTGCAAAGTCTTGGCATAAGCAAATTAAGCAAGCCTAAGTGTACTTGAACAAAGGATCTATAAGCATAAAGAAATAGACGGACAAGAAAAGGAGGTAACTCCAATTCAAGGAAGGTGACTAAGTCATGGTGAATCTCCTTCCCCAATAATTCAAGTCATTGAGGAAGGTACACAAAGGATTAGTGTGAAAATATGAAGGTCCTTTTTTAGTCATCTAAAAAATTGGTAAAGTCTCCTACTAACTCCAATTGCCTTTAAAGTTTAAGATTCATTCAATCTTCCATATAAGCCTACGTAAGTCATACTATAGAGATATGGAAGATCCTTCATGAGGGGATTCAGAGTTTCGACCACTGTTATGACTTCATTTGACAAAGGAGATGAGAGAATATTGGTAGATAGACTCATATGGAGATGGGGTGTGCCAAACTACCATGAGTACTTGATCAAGTGGAAGAACTTACATGAGGGTAAAGCAAGTTGGGAGCACGAAGGTGCACTATGACAATTCTAAGACCAAGTCTAAAGATTTCAAGAAGAAGACACAATAAGGACATCGCAAGTTTAAGTAAGGGAGGATGTCACAAACTTTCTTCTTTTCTAATTTTTCTAAGTCTTTTGATGTATATAAGTCTTACAAAGCATTGTATAAAACTTTTTAAACTACTTTAAATTTTTCAAGGGTTTTTTAGGATGCTCTAAACTATCATAAATATTTTTTTGGACTTAAGATATTCTTTAAGTATATAAATATTTACTAATAAATTTCTAGAGTTTACGAAGAAGGTAAAGACCCATAAATAGGGGGTCATCTTCATTTTTAAACATCCATAAAGGTTGTGAACTCCTATAATCCATATAAGCACTTTAAATCTCTTTGTGTGTCTTACTTAGTCTTTCGACTAACCTTGTATAAGTTTAAGTGAATTCAAAACTTACTTAATAATATATTGTGCTAAGACCTTACAGTTATTCAAAATTAGAAACAATTAAGGTTATGATAGACAGCTCTACTTGTCTGCCTTTGATGGAAATAGCAAAAAGCATATGCTTTAAATTTGAAGCTTTTATGATGAAGGAGGTTATGCGAAGTAAAGCAACGATGTATAATTGAGTTGGTCCTCCCTCTCTCTCTCTCACACACACATATATTAGATGGAGGGGAAGGGTCTTTTATTTCCTCTTTTGAGATTAAGGTATGGGGAAATTAAAGGTAGAAGGAACTAAATTGGGTTTTATAACAAACAATAATCTTGTTTTGTCATCAATCCAAGATGGATTATTACTTGGTTCGTCTCATATAACCCTTGATTTTTAAAATACAGTAGTCCACAATTTACTTTTTGCTTCAAAGTTTGGCTTAATGCAAAAGATTTCATAAAAAAAAAAAAGGCTTTTCTTGGGATTACTAGGATGAGCCATCTGGCTAAAACATGTTTAAAGCACTTGAATAATCTATTCCTAGTGACCTATGAATGTTGGAAAATCCCAAATCCTTGTTTAGGGTAAGCAAAAATAAATCATTATTATTGATGCCTTACCACATTTTTCTATAAAGGTATTGCGAGTAATTGTTCAAATGCTAGTGATAGCTACTTGGTTTAAATATTTGGATGCAAATATTTCCATTTATCCTTCTCATTGTGAATTTCATCTGTCTTGCAATAAGGTTCTTGTACAAATTTGGGAAACACTGCATGTTCTTTGTATCGCATAATAAAAGAAGTTTATGTTCTAAGTTCCTGTTTTGTGTACATACATTGTTTTATATGTCATTACAATATAATAAAAATAGTTTTGGATTATTCTAGCTCCCATGTTGGAAATCTAATCTCTAAGGTGGGTTGACCCATAGATAATGCCATTAGCATTCTTGGATCTTGGACACAAATAATATAATAGACATTACAATGTCAAGGTTGACATAATTTACAAGGTGGTTAACTATTAGTCCCTTAAGTCCCTCAACAAAGGAATGCAAGTAATTAGTGATCTCTTACACCAATACTTGGTATCAAATTGGTATGAGATGGTCACGTCAAAGAAGCAAGGGGCATCTACAACATGTAGGGACTGCATTTTGTGGAGATTTGAGGCATGGGAGGTTAAGTCGTTGGTCCAGATGACACCATGCAATAGTAGCACGTTGGGAGCACAATCGCAAGAACACTGGGAGCGCAACAGTAAGCATGCTATAAGCACAACAACAAGCTACAGAGGGGTGAGATCACTCAGACACATCAATGTTTCCTCCTGTCAGATGGTTGGATTCCTTAATAGGCTATAGGGAGGTAATGTATGTCTCTCAAAGTTAGCAAGACTAACACTATGCCACACAGAGTCAAGACCATAACAACGTTAGTGCACGAGCACGAGTTTAGGCTAACACCAAACCACGACTAATTGTGGCCAGCAAGCACTTAGAAAGTGATAGGGTGGATCATGGTAGAAGTGGCTCTCCATAGGCCACCAAAATAGGAGATAGTGAGTGGTTATCTCTAA
This sequence comes from Kandelia obovata, assembly GCA_021464305.1. NCBI lineage: Eukaryota > Viridiplantae > Streptophyta > Magnoliopsida > Malpighiales > Rhizophoraceae > Kandelia > Kandelia obovata. The sequence continues at coordinate 9,756,918 of CM038480.1, forward strand.
AAAAATGTGGGTGTGGCAATGATGGCAGATCTACATGTTTCCAGAAGCCCTATCCAAGGCAAGTGAGGTGACATGAACTTCTTAAGGGAAGGAGAACATGGGTGGTTGCAAAAAGTGGTTGAACAAGTCCATTATAAGGTGACAAGCCCTCCTTGAATGAAGAGCCATGATTTTGGGAGTTAGTGGGAAAATTATCTCAAAGTGGGGAGCCCCACTATGCATGATGAGAGTCATGCATATCCCTAAGTAGTTGAAGGTATCAACTACCACACTATAAATATATGTTTAGAGTGGCAGCCAAAAGCCATAACAAGAGGGACACACAACAAGTGTAGGGGAAACACTTGAGAGAGGGAAAGAGCTCTTGGCATCCTTTATACTTTTTTTTTTGTGAAAAGTAATAAAGATTGGGAAAGGTTCTCGTATAGGCTTGTGCTTTCTCTTCTAAATTTGTGAGTTTTTTTGTAATTGCATTCTAGCAACCAACGGGTATGCATTTGGCTGAGACCAAGAAGTGTCTTAGTGTCATCACAAGGTTCGAAATTTTGGTTGAAATTTTTGGCCGTGTGACATTAACCATCATAGGCATTTCATGGGAGGGGCCGATCTTGGCCTCATATGACCACCTCTTTGAAAGTATTCAAATGCTTGCTAAACAACACTAACTTGACAATTTGCTCTCTGTGTTTTCCTTTTGTTCTTTTTACCTTCCATTACAGTACATGCTTATAACATATACCTGTGCATTTTTTTTTCATGAACCTCCTTTTAGGTCTTAAACTTTTATGAATAGCATCCAAAAAATGTATTGAGACAGTTTGATTGGACATGCACAATCGCATGTCCTTCACTTTATTTCATTTTATAATTGATCTCATGCTTCAACATGAAAAATAAGTACATTCTACAAACCTTCCATTTTATTATTGCCTAATGGTTATTAGTTAGTTTTGAGTTATTTACAAGTCAACTGGTAGCAAATGTCAAAGACATATGGGTTAACCATCTACATTGTTCCACTTCTAATATTATATTAGGGTTCTGTGGAGACATTTTCTAAACTATGTATGGCTTGATCAAAACATATGCTAATTCATTGAGCCCTTCATAATATATGGTATCAAACATACCTAAAGTATACTTTCATTGGAGTATCACCACTTAGGACTAAAAGGGCCTAGAAAAGAAATATATTGATAAAAACTTTGTTGACATGAGTTTGAGTTTTTTTCTTAGGCCCAAACTTAATTACCTTGGTTTAGCACCAACCTGTAAGTCAAAATCTCACTACACTCCAAGTAAAAAGACACATCTTCATTGGCAAGGCTGGCACATACTATTAGACAAACACCACCACCATTGCTCTTGCAAAGAGTAAATCATATAATGGAAAAAAAAAAACATACATATTCATCTAAGATACAAATTAGTAAATCGATTACTTAATGATAGAATAATATCACTTAACTTAGTAAGGTTATAGATGAATTTAACTAATTCTTTAGCTGAGCCATTAAGTAAAAAATTAATGAAAACTACATTAAAGGGAATGACACTAATGCTTATAGAATATGGTCAAGAGTAATGAAAATCCAACTTATATGATAGGAGATCTGTTAAAGTAGATTTATATGAATAATAAAAAGTAACTAATTGATGTTGTGTGTACTATCAAAATTATAAAGTCTCTTCTTATGGTGTAACTAGTATGATAATTCTAATGTTTGAAATTAAGTTTACGCTTAATGATTTTATAACCTTTATAAATGGTATGTCGCTGACATGCACACTTAATAGATTTAACTATATAAGAGTGGGGTGGGACAATTCTTAAGGTAAAATCTTTAGAACTCTTATAAAAATAAATCAAGCAAGCACGCAAAACCTAATAATGGTAAATCACATTAAATAACATGATCTTAAAGAATATACATATAGACAAATTCATTATTATTCGTTAAAAATTCATGATTCATAAATGATAAGGACAGTTTTAGGTGTCACACTGAGAGGGGGGGTGAATCAATATGAGATATGTCTTTTTTACAAATTGATCCGAATTTAAACTTTGTAACTTGTTAAAATCGATGATCCAATTTATTTATTTTTATCTCTTTTTTATGTGAGAGTAGTTGTATGGATATCAATTACATGCAAGCACCGAAGAACACATGATAATTTTGACGTAGTTCACCCATAATGTATGAGTTACGTCCACAGTGTGATAAGATCACTCCTAAAATACATAATTCACTATTGTTATCAAGGGACAAAATCTAGTTGTGAAAGGATCACTCCTTAACCACTTATGGAAGGACTACTCCTTAACCACTTATAATGATTTCTTGATCAAGGAGTTGATCTGCCGATCACTCCAAAAGTATCTCATCCTATTTTTCAATAAATTTATCAAGAGTTTATGGTAAATTTTCCTAGAGAATGATCACTCAATGTGTACAGACTGCTAGAAAAAAATATGAATATTCTCCTTCCTTTGCTATCGATGTTGTTTCACTCGTTGTTAATGCTCCCTACACATGATGCTAATGCTGTTTGTATGTGTTGTCATTGATATTCGCATATGCTGCTAATATTGTCCACTATTAATGCTATTAGCATACATTACTTTTGTTATCCATGCGTGCTACTAATGTTATTTGCTGCTATTCACACGCACTACTAATGTTGTCTACTATTATTCGCATGCGCTATTAATTTTGTATACTGCTATTCGCACACGCTACTAATGTTGTTTGCTACTATTCGCACACACTACTAATGTTGTCTGCTGCTATTCGCATACGCTATTAATATTGTTTGTACACATTGTCATCTGTACGAGCTACCATGTCTATCTATTGTTGTTTGCATATGCTATTAATGCTATCTGCACACATTGTCACTACTGTCTGTTGTCTACTATCTGTAACCACTGTGTCTCCCATCTGCACACATTATGTTGCCATCTACACCCACTGTGACCACTGTTTACACCCACTATACCTGTTGTCTGCACAAGTTGTGCCTTCTATACCACATGCTACAGTTGTTGTCCACAAGCATTGTTCCTACTATTCGAGTGTACTACTATTGTATGCTCACACCATTACTACTATTCGGCTACATTGCTGCTGTTTGCTCATGCCACTATTGTTATCCCTACACACTGTCGTCATCTGCTGGTGCACCACCTACTATTATGTGTTGGTTGCTAGTGCAGGACCCTTATGTTATTGTTCCACCTCCTTCTAATTTATCTTACTTGGTTGCTTTAATGGTTTGTTGGTATGACTACTGCCTTGGTGATGTTTGCTGATGCGGCTACTGCCTTAGTGGTGTTTACTGGTGTGAGTATATCATCTTGGACATGCTGTTAATGCTGGTAAACCCTTTTGGACTTACAAAGATGTCTATTGTTACTAGTATACCCTCATAAACATGTAGGGACATGTTATTGGTCTATTGGAAAACCTTCTAGATGTGTTGGGACGTGCTGTTGGTCTGTAGGAAAGCCTCTTAGATATGCTGGTGTGGTGGTCGACTATTGTTGTCACTTTTGTGAGGGCTCACTGGTGTGGTGGTTGTCTTAATGAGAGTTTGTTGTGTGGGTAGACAGCTACCTTGCTCTTTTTCTTTCTTTCCTCCTTGTCAAGCTACACATTGTTGCTTCTCCTTGGTGACTATTGCACTTTCCTTAGTCGGCTGTCTTTCCTTGGTAGCTACTACACTCTTCTTAATCGGTTGTCTTGCTTTCTTTCTTTCTCTCCTTTACTAGTTGTCTTGTGATTTTCATTTACTCAATTTTTTATAGCACACCTTCTTTTTGTAAGATACATAGAGTATTTATAGAATTTTGAGATTAGGACTACACAATCATCAACAGTCATCATTGATTCCCAAAAGTTGCCCTACAATCAACGACTAGATTTAAGTCCTAAAATTTAGGGTCAATGATTAACATTGACTTCCTAAAATTTAAGGTCAATGGTCAACAATAAACGGTCAATCTTAACTCTTAAAATTTAGGGTTACGGTTAATATTAATTCCTTAACATCAATGTTGATTTGTTATCATCAGCTTTTCCCAACAACCTCTCTACATCTTAATGACATTCATAACCTTAAATCAACATATATAATCATATAAGATGGTGTTGACAATAAATCTAATATTAGCCATTGAAGATGGACTCAATAATAAAAAAATTTAATTTTACTATCATTCTAAATATCAAAACTTATACATCATAGTCTTTGGTTTATAACTTAAAGGTCTCTAAAGATGATATGTTATATGTTCATTGGTTAACTTAGCAAAATTCAGTCATTTAAAATATGTAAGGGGATATTGAAAAAACAAGTATATTTTAAAAAATGTATATCCTACATTGGAAATGAGAGGCCTTGTTTACTTATTTAGAATATTACATTTATTTTATGCCTTAAAAAATGAAAATACCCAAAAATAAAGCCTTATGCATTAAAGAATGGCCCACAACTTTGGTCTAATATAAAAGGCCTAATGCACTAAGATATTGTTTCATTGCATCCATATTCTTTATACTTCATTATTTTTCTAACACATTCAAAGTTTGTATACTCTATTTTTGGACACTTGGGTTGACTAGCCTTAAATTCTCGTCTTGTGGCCATGTTTGCCATGTTAAAAACAACTAGGTATATGTTGTCATACTTGGTCCAACAAGCATGTCCCTCCACTTCATATTTGGTAACTCAAGGTTGTTTAAGATTAGTTTTTACACACACTCTCATGTAATTACTTCTAGAAACCTTTGCTATTATAGCATCCACATACAAAGTTTTGCCGACTTCATTGCCCAACCTCAATAAGGCTCTTGTATTATAGTATTCAATCAATAATTGTGAAAGACAAATCCAAACAACTTATTTCTCAATGCAAGTTTTCTTAGGATTAAATTTATGTTACTAGTACTCATTATCAAATAATGACCAACAACTATCTAATGACCTCCTTGTAGTATATACTTAAAATCTTTAAGATTATCAAATTTCACTAAAAAGAAATCATTCACCACATCAATTAGGTTCAATTTTCTCTTAGGGTTCCATAGCTATATGAGACGACAATGAAAAAAATTATCTCAATAGCTTCTTAAGAGTTTCATAATCAAGGTATTTCTTTATGTTGCCTGTATCTTCTCTTTTTCCTTGGATAAAATACATATTATCGGAAAAGGAAAAATTGTTAGTTTCCATTTCTCTCTCAATGCAATTTTGTACATGCATCTTTTATGTATTGTTTCCCTTCAAATCTCTATAAGTAAATGTGTTAGCTTTTTTTCTTTCTTTCTTTCTTTTTGAACAATAAGCTGAGGATATCATTAAATAGTTAGTTATATAACAACACATGACACGCCTTATGAAAAAAGTGATAGCCTTATACACCTTCAGCAAAAATGTTTGGCCTTAGATGGAGTTAAGCTTTAAACAACCCATTATACATGAAAAACCTAAGACATCATACCATGTAATCACCCATTAAACCTAGACAAAAAATAAATTGTGTTTGACCCTTCCTTGCTTTGCCATTATGTTCGCAAAAAAATTACACTCACGTGGTCAGAAGACAAAAGAAACCTAGTCTTTGGTTTTGTCATTAATGTCCCTGAACATCGACATAAGGTTCCAAAGTCTTTAGTGTTGTCATTTAGCTATGCAATCGCAATACTAAAATCACTCTTAATGGTTAATGGAAATCTACCTCTTTCTACCCACTAACTCCATAATACCACTACCTCTTTGATTAATAACAACTTTGCTCATTAATACTTAATGCAACCATTACTTTAGAAAAGAAGCATAACACCTTCTCATCCTCCTTTGTAGTACTTTGCCTATTATTGTCATGCCTAATGAGCCAGTTATAGCTGCATCCATATTAAATTTAACTATAAATGCTAATGATGCCTCCTATGTCAAATAACTAGGACATAATATGTTCTTCCTAATAGGTCAAATATCACCAAGATTGAGCAGAACATTATTAATCATAAAATTATTTTGAGGACTTAACCTTTGACCAACATCACATTGTAATGCAAATCAAGTCACATACTTTCTTTATTAAGAAAGGTTCTCTCATTCTTATCCAACCACATGTACCAAATAATCATATAAAATCTTATCAACTAGATCTCCCTATATTTATATTTGTGTCTCAATGCATACCATATGTCTCATGCCCGCTTCACCACTGTTGGAACCACCCATAAAATGTCTCAACACCTCAAACACTTACGTTGTATTATCCAAAGAAAGTTGCAATGAATAAATAAGTAAGAGACAAATTTTAACATTTTATTACAAATTATGTAATTTTTATTTGAATCGTAATTTAATAAATATTTTTTAACAAGTAATTATGACATGATCAATTGTCACCCAAAGATTTTTAAATATCTTATAAATCACAAAATAACTACACCCATTAGCTTTTCACATCAAATACATTTCTTTTTGGTCATATTCATAGGAAAACTTAAGTTTTAGCAATTAAAGTTAATACCTATGGTAAAAGAGCTCAAAAGTTGGAAAAAAAAATTAAAAATAATTATTCAAAAGTCCATGAGTTTTAGAATTTTGTTCTCTGGATAGCAGACTTTGTTAATTAGGCAATTTTCATGTATCAAAAAGAAAAATTAGACAATTGCTCATCATAGTTATGCATTTCTGAAATTTTGGTTTTAAACCGAATTATGATTGCTCAATTTTTCTGTATCTCTATCAGAATGCATGCGAATTTATAGGGTGTCAATGCGTTCAGAGGAGTTTTATCCAAAAAAATCAAAAAAGCCTGTTTAATACTATAACAAAGTTAAACACTACAGAAAATCATAGATTTAGCAGTAAGATTCGTGAAACAAGGTTAAAATTACTGTTCTTTTTTTATTTTTTTTTTTAGTCCGAAAACAAATTAATAAGTAAACTATGCAACGAGATAACTCTCGTTATCTTCCTAAACTAGTATTATTATAGTGCAACTATAAACAAGCACGTTACTACCAAAATCTAACTTTACGGACATTGTTATCCAAACTTTTAACTTTTTGATTTTCCTAAGAATTCTTAAATTCCTTTTAGTATTCTATCGTGGGTCACTATATAATTTGTCTTAGAAATCTCTTTTTAAATTCATCGTTCAAATATAATGTATTAGTGATTTTTTTGTTATTTATTCCAAAATATTATTCGAAAGTTTAAAAATAAAAACATTGTGATTCAGACACGTGTAACACGCAAGCCCACAAAAATAGCTAAGAATTCCTCAACAAATTTAGACGGAGGCATTTGCATAATGGGATGAAGCAGCACTAACTCGTACAGCTGAAACATAGATGAGAGTTATAATTTTATTACAAAACGGTGAGCTTAAAAATGATATAAAATTGGATGAGTGGGCTTTCTGCTTAAAAAAAAAAAAAACATCCAACGAAATGAGAGAGTGTGGAACCATAAACACTTTACAAAGGACTGATTCCATAAACACTTTACAATGGCCAATCTCCAAGCCATCATCAGATTTCTGGTGATATTTGGATCTAAGAGACCCTTCACCTGAAGAATTTTCATGTGAACCATTCTGATGTTGTGTGGAACCTCAACCATCAGAATAATTTGCCGTTTTCTCTGGATTTCCATCTGTCAAACTATTTCCATTATTAAGATCACAGCAAATTTGAAAACTCTGCTGCTGGGTGAGAATGAGCTGACCAAACAGCAAGATGTGGGGCCTCTTTCTTTTGCTCTTTCCTTTCAAACTTGCAGGGCTTTTCATTCTCAGGAAGCATGATACGTTCTCATCCTCTTCTGCACTAACTATGAGTTGCCAGTGGGGATCCTAGCAGGGGGTACAATTTGATTGTGCTCCAGAAAAGCAACTGTAAACAGACCCATGTGCAGTTTATTGAAGATGAGATCTGATGAAGATAATCCAAATTGTGCATGTCTGGCTCCCTGTATGCCTGCAGGAATGTTGTCTGACATACAGCACAAAGGACTGTTTGATCCTAAAGGGTTTCCATTAGATGACGGCACCGGAAATTCATCAATTGAGGAAAAGTCTGAGGGTTGTTGAACTCTCAATTTCTTCCTTGGAGGTGAAAATGGCGAGGGTTGAATGGCTGGCATTTTTTATACCAGTTCGACCAGCCATGGGTTCACACGCTTCACATTCTGGAGCAAATCTGGCTCATCACATTGCAAAGAAGTCTCACGTTTAGACTCGAGCAACTAAAGCCCAAAAGAAGCCCACCAAGCATTCTTGAGCTAATGTATTTATCGATGTGCGTGCTATAACCACAGCCACGAATTGCTGATTTCACAAGATTGACAAAGTTATCTTGCTCAAACAGATGCAATATTGGATAAAAATGAAAAGGTAATCCACAACATCGCAATCATCTATCTTTGGATGATGAAGCAGAAAGAAAATAAACCGGGTAAGAAGACAAATGATATACTTGATCTAGAGAGTAAACAACATTTACTCAATCTGAGAATTCATATCATCATAATCCATAGGAAAAGTGGGAAACAATGTACGTGGAGAAGCCTCCATGGAGAATAAGGCAAGCAGATGGGGTCAGCAACCTGAACTAAAGATAATTCCCATCAACCAGCTAATCCGAGACAAATCTTCAGTCTTAAAAAGCCATTTTGAACCTCATTCCAGGAAACCATTGAATCTGCATTGCATCCCCGAGAGCTGAAGCACTAACGCAAAACTCCAGTGCTTGCTCTTGGGTAGTAATCAACCTCAGAGGGTTGCCCATTCGAAGCACGAGTTGTTGCCTCAACAACAGACTCGACCCTAACTTTCACCTCTGTATCCGTGTTTCCATTACTCCATCAATTTACTATCAGCATCCCTGATGAAGGCGGACTACCCGCCATATGAGTTCCACCCAGATGAAGATTCGTTTCCATTACCAATCCCTCTCTTAACACACCTACTTCCCAAGCGAAGGTCCCCGTTCTGTTTCCTCAAAAACACAATAGAATCCCCAGGAACAAGTTTCTTCTGGTTCACAAAATTACTCCAGTAGTCAACAAATGGCGACGTGGTGTCTCTATATATGTAAACTTCCAAGCGCTACCGTGCACATCCCTGGCAACAATGGTCTGCACAGAAGGCTTGGCACCGAAATCCAATCTCGGAAATATAGTGTCCGCACAATAACGTGGCACAGAGAAACCACCACCATTATTGGCATCAGATTGGGTCAATGTCTTGGCAAAAGGAGCAGGCTTCTCTTGAGACTCAATCCCATTAACCCCTCTATACAACCCGTGATCATTATCATGAACACAACCATTTACAAACCCACGGTCACTACTAGCCAAAGGAAGTAGCCTAATTTTAGCATAAACCTCATCGATTTCGAGTTCTGTCGTGTACTCAATGGCAGATACCCTGTAGAGAATGAACGGGGTTATTATACTTTTTATTTTATTTTATTCGATCTGCAAAAACTCACATTTTTAAAAAGAGGCTAACTTTTGTTGATCAATTGTATCATAAATTATTTATTTAAATAAAAAATAAAAAATAAAAATAATATTTATTATATAATTACAATATATTTATTTTCCTAACAAAAAAACATCAACTGCCCTTTTATTTTCAGATTAAGTTTAAAGTTAAAAATTTGTTTTTTTTGGTAGTAATTATACCATTAGATTAAAGGACTATATTTTCTCAAATACTTAGGTAAAATAACAAATATGATTACTCTTTTGAAGATTTAATAGTAATTCTGCAAGTTAAAAATCATAAATATTAAATATATTTTGAAATAATCCTAACTATTTAATCAACTAAAAAATTAATTTTGGTAAAACAATTAAAGATAAAAAATAAGTCATTTCTCTATATAAAAAAGAATGAATATTAATAAAATTAAGAGTTTACTTTGATTTTTTTTTTAAAAAAAAGAGAGTCTATCTTTGGGAAGAAAATAGATTTTTTTTTGTTCGTACCTCTTAATAAAAAAAAATAAGAAAGAAAGACATTTGACTTTATTTAAAGTAGACACTAGCCGAGGTAATGAGAAAATATAAATAATATTGAAGGCCGGCGGTGAACAAAGTGGAGAAATATTTTTCTCTGGTCAATACTATCGGAATAAAAATATCAATAACTAGATTATATGATATTCGTATTATTTGTCTCACTTTACTTTTTTTTTTTATTTTTTAGAATATAATTATATATAAATAAGATAGATTGGATCACAAATTATCATCAAATCATTAATATTTAATAATAAAAAATTGATTCAATTAAAAAAAAATTGACTTATATCAAATTATGACAGTTTTGTCTTCTTTAGTTAGCATTTTCTAAGTTGATAAAGATATAAATTAATTTTATTTTTATTTCTTTCGTATAGTTGTGTATATTAAAATTAAAAATAAATAAATATTGACAGAAAATAAGTAAGAATAAGAAAAAAAAATCGTTAGTGAATTGTAGGAAAGGCACGTGTCACTGGAAATGTCACTAATGCAGGCTGCCACCATTGAAAAGTTTCCTGAAGTCACCTGTAGAATCCTCGCGAGCCAATGTACACGTCCTAGAATATTATATGTTGAAAGAATGTCGAGAAACACACAAACTAGCTAATGATAGAGTTTCGGCCACTGCGCCACCAACATGCGCACCGACTTTGGTGGCATTTCAACCCGAAACTAAGTATCGGTCGACGTGCTATCTTTCGATTTGTCCAATGGTGCCTACCACGCGCCAGGTAAGCTTCAAATTGCACTGATCGGAATCACAAAGCTATACGCTTCGGCTCCCTTCAACCCCAATATCTACCACTTCCAGATACCATGGGCACACGATGTTGATATTGGTAAATTCAGTTGACAGGGATCTACTAGTTGGTACCCTTTATGTGTTATTGGAAACCGACGAAGATTCCCCAGTAACAGCAACACCTACTGCGGCCACATTTAGTTTAGAAAATAAGAACAAGAAACTATCTTGAAGTCTTGTAGTCAAATCTTGACTTTTCATACAGAAAATTTCACTCGCAACATAAAATTGAGTCATCGACAAGTTAAAAAAAATGAAAAAAAAAAGACATGGAGGCAAAGTGTTGGAGAGAAAGAAGAAGATGAAATTACGTGGGACGCAAAAATTAGGATAGAGGGGGCTCGCCATGAGAGCGGGGAGAGAAGAAAGTGAGGAAAAGGAGAAAAAAAAAAGAAGAAATGGATGGTTGCCGAGAGGAAAAAAGAAAAGAAAGAGAGTTTTATAAGGACAGAAGTGTGAGTATTGTTTCGGGCTCGAAGGTTTCGTTGCCGACCAGAATCCCATAAAGGCCATTAGAAAATTTTGATAAAAAGAAGAAAAACAAAAGAAGGGGCGGGGCCTTCTGGGTGCCTGCGTGGTTTCTGAGAGCTGAAGGCACAGTAAGAGAAGAGAGAAATGTTGAGTGGCTTTTACTTTTGGATCCCACTACTTACCTCCGACAAGTCCCATGAGAATTTGTATCACTCCATCACCTCATCCATTTTCTTCTAAGCTTCCACGACACCCCTTTCTTTTTTACATATTAATTTACCAAATATTTTATATTATACTTACCTTTTGTTGCCATTTCCTTTTATTTATTTGTTTAAATTATTTTTTTCTTTCCTTTGTTTTCAGATCTCAAAGGCTGGAAAGTTAAGTCCTTTTATTATTTCCTATGTATATATTCAACAGTAATGGCTCGACTAATGGGATTTCATTGTTTTGTGTAGTAACTGTTCAGAGGAATCCCCAAAAAAAAAAAGAAAGGAAACTTCAGTAAATAAATAAATATTAAAAAAAAAAACTGAATCTCCTCAATTGACATTTGGATGATCCCTAAATAGAAGAACGTGATTTTTTTTTGGGGGGGGGGGTCGTCTGATAGTCAACGAAAGAAATGCGAATTAATTTTAGTTCTGAAATCGAGGGAATGGCCCAAACCTCAAGTTCGCCAATCCGAACCAGATCCGTTTGACAACAGTGAAAGTTTATTTAGATCAGAGTACCAGGTCTTCGGCGCTTAACCATGGGTAAACTTATTGTTAAAGACGGAGTAACTAACCGTAGTCCTTGGTCAACATCGCAGACTTGCCTTGTTCTTTTCTTTTTAAAAAATCAGAAAATAGAAGTGATATTTTACTTCGTATATTTGGTCACATTAACATCGTAATAAACTTTTCTTATTGTTTATATACTTATTTATTTTTTCTGTTTGCCTTGTTCATTGGTTGTTTGTTACCCACGAGCATATTCCTGATCTTAGGACAGGATTTGTTCTTTAAGCTATATATATATATATTAGTAATTTAATACTAATCTTCCAAATCATTAATATTAAATTATACATATGTCCTTTTCAAATTATCGTTAATTCTACTAAATTGTGGGTCTTAATTAAATGAAGCGAGATTGTTGGAACTCCAAAAAGTTGTTTACACGTGTGATATTCATATTGAAGTAATGGGTAAAATAGAAGACAGGTTCTCTTTGATTTACCTGTTGTTTTTGTTATTGTTGTTGCTAGTTGTCGTTATTAATTATTGCTTTTGATTATTAATTATAGTTGTTAACAAATTAAAGAAAGTTATAATATTTGATTAAATTAATATTATATCTTGTTGTTAAAATAATAAAATGATTTTTTTAGACATTTTGTTTTTATTTTATTACAACGTGTCATTCTTTTGACTGGACAAAAAGTTTTCAAATTGGATGGTACTATACGGGATTTTCATCTTGTAACATAATAATTCAATGTTTGACCTATTACAACATAATTAAATAGATTAAAATGTAAAAATAACTCTAATTTTTTATTTCTATAAAAAATCTAGCATCATCACTTACATATTGTAAATAGTTTTTGTAACAAAATTAATGCACTATTAAATGATAAAGACACAAATTTTTTATTGTACACACGTAATATCTTGACCACGAATGGTGGGTGATGTGTACCAAAAACAAAAATGCCAACCAAGATGTTTTAGGCCTAATCTTCCCTAATTGGCTGATGGATCCTTTTAAATGCCTAACTCAACTCATTATCTTTATTTAAAGATTTACAATTAATCAAACTAAATAATAAAAAATAATTAAATTTAATTTTTTTATAAAAATAAAATCCTTATTTTGATTGAAAAATATTAAATATATTATGTTTTTTAATTTATTATAAAAATACTATTGTAACATATAAATAACTATACAAGAATAAAATAAAATAAAAATTATTTATTTAATTTAAAATAATATTTTATAATAAATCAAAAATTTAGTTTTAGTAATTTTAAACATTTTTCATACTAATTTACCATCAAACTTTCAAGCCAAGACTATAATATTCATTTGGGGGCATCCCCCCAACATGAACGTACCGGTCGCTATCTTTCTCAGCTATCAATTAACGACCCAATGGCCTAATCTGTGACATCTTCAAGGAAGGCACTGCTGACGCTGGTGAGGTCCACGTGGTTAAGGCCAACACTGGCGTTGATGACGAGCCCAATAAACGAAAGTCCGTCAAGAGTGCTAGAGAAAATGTGCTGAGGTTGATGCGAATGAGGGCGCAGACAGGGTCGAAGATGGTCAATCAAGCAACCAACTTCGGCAAGGTCAGTAACGGTTGAAGAGGCAAAAGTGGCGAAGTCAGCGGCCTAAGATGGGGTGGCGGATTAATAGAACGAGGAGGTTTGATGAGAATCACAGAGACGATGACTAGAAAATTTCAATAGATGTAAGAGTTTCAATAAATAAAAAAAAGAGATTCAGTGGATGCAAGATATTTATTTCATATTTCAGAAGATCCAATAACACGATTTAGAGTCAAAATAATTAAAGAAGCACTAAATGGACTGATTGAGGATATTTAGGCCAACTAAGTTTCAAATAGTTCGAATTTAAGTTTAACAAAGAGTAAAAGTCTAATTAATATGATTGGAGTACTTGATGATCTGTAATAAGTAATAGCACTCACTCCTAAATAAGAGTTTATTTTCTGTTGTGAAATTTTTTCATTGTTAAAAATTTCTCCAAATAAGAATTTGTCCTAAGTAGGAATTTGTGCCTCTTTAGAATTACTATTTTTACCTATAAATAGACACTCCTTGTAAGCTCTAAAAGATATACAACTTTGAGTGAAATAGAAAGTAAGAGTTTTCTCCCTCGGTTCTTTTGATGATTAGAGAACTTATCAAGAGGTACTTCTTCCAATCAACTCATCACTCTCAATTCCTTTCTTTTCTGGAGTGTGGTGTCCATATCCTTCTTAAATACCCTAAGTTCGTGTTCTTTCAAATGTTAGGTCTAAGGTTTGTGTTATTTAACTCTAGTTTAACTTTCCTGATTCATCTTTGATTCCTTATGTGCGTTGGGTCTCTAAGCCACATCTTTTGGGGTTTTCCGCATCAGTTGGTATCAGAGCCTGTTTCTAAATCAGGTTGAATCCACTCACTCTTCAATTTTCTATCTTGTGATTTATTTATTTCGATTGAGTTTGTGCATTACCATTCAAGTACACAAATCTATTTGTTTGCAATCCTTCTCCCTTTATTTGTTTGTTAAGCTCATAAACGTGTCAATTTCAATTCCAATTGCAGCATACAAGTATTTTACTATTATTTCATGTTAATTAAAAAAAAAGGATCAACAAAAAAAAAAGAAAAGGAAAAAGAAGAAGGAAGGTTTAACTACTCATGTCCTAACTTTTGTGATTTTACTTCATTAAATTTGTTTGCCTTGATATCCTTTTTCGTTTTTAATTGCTTGTTCTCCAAATTGTTCAATTCTACACTAGTTATCATATTTTGTTCAGAATCAATACTTTTGATTTATGTTGTTTAGTTTTTTACAGAGTTGAAAGGGAAAATTTGAGTGGTAAAAGGCAAGAAGGAAAGTTCATATAAAGGAAAAGCTATCAAGAGTGTAAGCACAAAGGAGTGTGACACCATCTTTTGAGTGAAACATGTGAGGGAGTGTTCTGTGAGGTATCTTAATTATTTTGTATAAAAGTAATACTGTGACGTCCAAAGACAAAGGTGCAGCTTAGGAGGGAGTTAGTGACGTGTCCTTCATGAGCAAAGCTATGCAATAATAATTTGAGCGTATGAATACCAGATTTGATGATATGAGGGAGAGGATGGAGGAGCAAGCTAATACAATAGTAGAGTTGCAAAGGAGACATGAGGAATATGAGGCTCCTAAAGCAAGAAGGCAGTTGAGACATGCTTATGACCATGAAGATGATGTAGATGATGATGAATTTGATGATCAAATAACTATGGTTAAAACTCTTAACAATAGAAGGGATCGAAGAGAATTTAGGATGCAAGACACCTATAACCATAATTTAGGCACTATTAAAAAGACAATTCCTCCATTCCAAGGTTAGAATGATTTTAATGTATACCTAGAATGGGAGAAGAAGGTTGAATTGGTTTTTGACTGTCACAACTATTCCGAGGAGAAAAAGGTAAAACTTGTTGCAGTTGAATTTATTGATTATGCTATTATTTGGTGGAATCAACTTGTTTTGACTAGGAGAAGGAATCACGAGCGACCTATTGATACATGGGAGGAGATGAAGGTTATTATGAGGAGGAGGTTTATCCTTAATCACTATTATAGGGAGTTGTATCAAAGGTTGCAAGAGCTCACTTAGGGCACCAAAAGTGTGGAGGACTACCACAAGGAGATGAAGATTACCATGATTAGGGTGAAGGTAAAAAAAGATAGAGAGACAACTATGACTCAATTTTTGCAAGAGCTAAATAGGGACATAACAAACGTGGTTGAATTGCAACATTATGTGAAATTAGAAAACATGGTGCACATCGCAATGAAAGTTGAAAGACAACTTAAACGAAAGGGTTCCACACAGTTTATTTAGAATTCGGTTTCTACCTTATCTTAAAAGCCAAATCAGAGTAAAAGGGACAAGATAACCAATTACAAGTCCAAAGCTGAGTTATCCAAGCAAAAGAATGTGGGTTCTAGTAAGGAGGTAGATAATTTTGAACCCCAAATAAGTAAAAATAGAGATGTTAAATGTTCTAAGTATTTGGGAAGAGGTCATATTACATCTCAATATCCAAATAAGCGTGCAATGATCTTGAGAAGTAATTGAGATGTGGAAACTAAAAGTCAATCAGATGATGATTCTGTGTCATCATCAAAGGCTGAAAGTGATGGAGAGGAGTATCCAGTTAATGGTGTAGCTTTTGTTACAAGGCGAGCATTGAATGTGCAAGTCAAGAAAGAAAATGAGGTGCAACGAGATAATATCTTTCAGACAAGGTGTCTGATCAAAGATAAGGTATGTAGTATAATTATTGATGGTGGGAGTTGCACTAATGTTGCTAGCAAAAGTATGGTTGAGAAACTAAATTTACATACTAAGCCATATAAACTTCAGTGGTTGAATGAGAGTGGTGAAGTCAAGATGAATAAGCAAGTTCTTATATCATTTTCTATCGAAAGGTACCACAATGAAGTTTTATGTGATGTTGTACCTATGCATGCGGGTCATATTCTATTAGGAAGACCATGACAATTTGACATGACGGCTTCAAGAATCGATATTACTTTGTAATGAATGAAAAATTTGTCACTCTTGTACCATTATCACCTTAACAATCTTATGAGGATCAATTAAGGATTAAAAATGAGAGTGAACAGAAAAAAGAGATTGATAAAAGAGAAAAGAGAGGAGAAAATATGGGGACACAAGAAAAAGAGAAGAAAAGAGAGAGCTTCTATGCAAAAGAAAGTGATGTCAAAAGAGCATTCTATACAAATCAATTTATAATCTTATTTTTGTACAAGGAGGCTTATTTTAACATTAACAAGTTTGACCCATCTTTGCCTAGTGTTATTGTTTCTTTATTGTAGGAATTTAAAGATGTATTCCCTAATGATGTTGCAAGTGGATTGCCACCTAATAGAGGAATTGAGCATCAAATTGATTTCATCCCAGGTGCATCCATCCCTAACAGGCCAGCATATAAGAGTAATCTTAATGAGACAAAGGAGCTTCAAAGGTAGGTTGAAGAGCTTATTTCCAAAGGATATGTGAGGAAAAGCATGAGTCCATGTGCTGTTCCTGTCCTACTTGTACCAAAAAAGGATGGAACTTGGAGGATGTACATTGATTGTTGAGCAATCAACAAAATCACTGTAAAGTATCATCACCCCATACCTAGATTAGATGACATGTTGGATGAATTGCATGATTCATGTGTCTTTTCTAAGATTGATTTGAAAAGTGGATATCATCAAATTATGATGAGAGAGGGAGATGAGTGGAAAACAACTTTCAAAACTAAGTACAGTTTTAATGAATGACTTGTTATTCCATTTGGTTTCACCAATGCACCAAGTACTTTTATGCGATTAATGAATCATGTTTTGCATCCATTCATTGAAAAATTTGTAGTTGTATATTTTGATAATATTTTGGTCTATAGTAAAACCCTAGAAGAGCATTTTGATCATTTACGCTTCATTGTAAATGTTTTACGTTCTAAGAAATTATATGCTAACTTACATAAATATTCCTTTTGTACTAATCAAATCACATTTCTTGGCTATATTGTCAGTGCTAAAGGTGTTAAGGTTGATGAGGAAAAAGTTAAGGTAATTCATGATTGCCCTACACCTAAGTCAATTAGTTATGTGCGTAGCTTTCATGGTCTAACTAGTTTCTATAGATGCTTTGTTAAGGACTTTAGCACCATTGCTGCACCACTCATGAAGTTTATAAAAAAGAACATGAGTTTTAGGTGGGGTACTGACCAAGACAAGGCTTTTAATTGCATCAAGGAAAAATTAAGTTTTACACCCTTACTTGCTTTACCTAACTTTACAAACGCTTTTAAGATTGAGTGTGATGCTTTAGGTATTGGCATTAAAGTTGTTTTGATGCAGGAAAAGTTTCTAATTGCTTACTTTAGTAAAAAGTTAAGTGGAGTAAGCCTTAATTATCCTACCTATGATAAGGAGTTGTATACATTGGTGCAAGCTTTGGAGACATGACAACATTACCTTTGGCCCAAGGAGTTTGTCATCCATACTGACCATGAATCTTTGAAGCACTTGAAGGGATAAGGAAAGTTGAAAAAAAGATATGTCAGGTGGATTGAATTCATTGAGACCTTTCCCTACATCATCAAATATAAACAAGGTAAAGAAAATGTAGTAGTTGATGCATTATTTTGCAAGTATGCCCTTATCTCTACACTTACTGTAAACTTATTAGGATTTGAACATATTAAAGATTTATATGTGAATGATTCTGACTTTGCTAACATGTATGGAGTATGTGAGACGTTAGCCTTTGAGAAGTTTTATAGGCATAAGGGTTTCTTATTTAAGGAAAATCGTTTATGCATGCCTATGAGTTTTTTGAGGGAGTTGGTTGTAAGAGAAGCTCATGAGGGTGGTCTAATGGGTCATTTTGGTGTTAAGAAAACCCTAGATGTCCTCAATGAACATTTCTTTTGGTCACACATGAAATGAGATGTTAAGAGGATATGTGAGAAATGTATAACATGCAAACAGGTGAAACTAGAGTTTTGCCCTATGGCTTGTATACCCTTTTGCCCATACCTAGCCATCCTTGGGTTGATTTATCTATGGACTTTGTACTAGGATTGCCACGAACAAAAAGGGGTAGAGATTTTGTATTTGTTGTTGTTGATAGATTTAAAAAATGACACATTTCATCCCATGCCATAAAACTGATGATGCAAACAATGTGGCTGATTTATTCTTTAGAGAAGTAGTACATTTGTATGGCATGCCAAGAAGCATTGTTTTAGATCGAGATACAAAGTTCTTAAGCTACTTCTGGAAGACTTTGTGAGGTAAGTTAGGTATTGAGCTATTGTTTTCAATTACTTGTCATCCACAAACTGATGGACAAATTGAGGTGGTTAATCGAACTCTTTCTACTCTTTTGCGTGCTATTATTCGAATGAATTTGAAAACATGGGAAGATTGTTTACCACATGTCGAGTTTACATATAATAGGAGTGTTCATTCTGCTACTAGTTATTCTCCATTTGAAATTGTATATGGTTTTAATCCATTGACTCCTTTGGATTTGATAATTATAGCTGTCAATGAGTATACCAGCTTAGATGGTGAACGCAAGGCTAACATGATTAAAAAATTGCATGAAAAGGTGAGACAACAAATTGAAAAACAAACTGAGCAATACGCATCCCATGTCAACAAGGGACGAAAGAGAGTGGTGTTTAAACCTGATGATTGGGTTTGGGTGTATATGCGCAAGGAATAGTTTTCAACTCACAGGTGTTCAAAGCTACAACCTAGAGGAGATGGTCTCTTTCAAGTTGTAGCACGAATTAATGACAATACTTATAAGTTGGACCTTCTTGATGAGTATAATGTGAGTGCAACATTTAACGTTTCTGATCTTTCCCATTTTAATGTAAGTGATGATTTGAGGTTGAATCCTTTTGAGGAGAGGAGGAATGATGAGAACTATAGAGATGATGACTGGAAAGTTTCAATGGATGTAAGAGGTCCAATGACACAAGCTAATGATGAGAACCATAGAGATGATGGCTGGAAGGCTCCAATGGATGCAAGAGGTCCAATAACACAAGCTAGAATTTCAGTGGATGCAAGAGGTCTATTTCACATTTTAGAAGGTCCAATAATACGAGCTAGAACCAAAACAATTAAAGAAGCACTAAATGGGTTAATTGAGGATATTCAGGTCAATCAAACTTGAAATGGTGCAAATTCAAGTTTGACAAAAAGTAGATTCCTAATTAATATGATTGAAGTACTTAATGACCCTTAATAAGTAATAGCACTTGCTTCTAAACAAGAGTTTATTTTTTGTTGTAAAAATTTTTTATTGTTAGAAATTTCTCTAAATAATAATTTGTCCTAAGTAAGAATTTGTATCTGTTTAGAATTGCTATCTTTGCCTATAAATAGACACCCTTTGTAAGTTTTGAAAGATATACAATTTTGAATAAAATAAAAAGTAAGAGTTTTCTCCCTCAGTTCTTTTGAGAACTAAAAAACTTATCAAGAGATACTTATTTTTGTGGCGTTTCAATCGACTCATCACTATCAATTCTTTTCTTTTCTGGAGTGTGACATTCATATCTTTTTTAAATACCTTAAATTCGTCTTCCTTCGAATGTTGGGTCTAGAGTTTGTGTCGTTTAACTCTAATTTATCTTTTCTAATTATTCTTTGATTCTGTATGTGCGTTGAATCTTTAAATCACGTCTTTTTAAAGTTTTTCACGTCAAGGTTTGTTTATGCCAGCAACACTATTAGAATCTAAATTATTTTTCATAGTTTTTAAATTAATTTTTTTTAATACTTAAAAATAAAGATTACACTGTATATTTATATTTATGAGTAATGTGATAACTCATTTATTTAAATTTATTAATAATTTTATTAAAATAATTATATATATATAAACCGTATTAATGGCTTCATATCTTTGTATCCTTGGCTTTTGGAGTAATTTGAGAAGCCATAGAGAAAACAAGACAATGGATTTCTTCAAATTAATTTAAGATCTTGTTCTTTTTCTTATTATTTAAATTTAATTATTATTAATTAGTATAATTAATTATAAATTTGTAAATAAAAATAATAAATTGGGTTAAGTATTTACAAAACTCAATTATCCCAATTGCGAATGTTTTGACGTGAAGATTCTAGCTGGACCTTGTTTTTGGGGCTTTTCTTCCATGTCATCCACTAATTCACGTTAAAATATCGTGCCAATATAATTAATAGTTTTTATCTGTCATTAAATGTTGTGTTATTTTTATTATAAAAATAATTAATGAAATATAAATGATCATATTTTAAAAATATTTTCAATTTATTAGAAAACAAAAATTTAGAATTACTTTTGTATATTAATCTTAAATAAATTAAGACGAATTTTCATTAATTTTAAAAAATAACTATATAATTATTTAATTTTTTATTATATTTTTACGTTTTTTTTTTCTGAAATATCACATCATTTTAGTCACATCAGTCATAATAAAAAAATAATTTAAATATATTTAAAAAAATAAGAAAAGATAAAAGCAAGAAAATAAGAAAAGAATAAAGCCGATAGATTACGAAGAGAAGACCATTTGAGTAACCCCTTTCCTATATATATATAACACATATTAAATCTATGGAAAAAAATTAATTGTTAATTGAATTTTTTTTCTTTTATCTCATTCCATCATCATTAATTTTTAAATTTGTTAAAATTACATCCATGACCTTAGTGTATATAGAACTTAGTATTATTCAATTTAAATATATTTTTTAAAAAATCAATAATGATATTTATGAATTTAAACTCTTCAATTTTTGTTGCTCTTGACAAAAAAAAAAAGAAAGAGAAGAAAAAACATAATGGCAATGCGGTAAGAATAATACAGTAGGTGTGTATTGATGTGACATAATCAAGTGTAAGAAATATTGAATTTAAAAAGAATAAAATAGCATAAGAATATTTGAATGAATTGCACACCTCACACATTCTTCTTATTATATTGCTACTTAGTCAAGCACAAAAATAAAAATAAAAACATTTTGTTGCTCACGTTCTTCAAAGAGTTAAATATATTATTAACCCCCAAAATAACTTAGTAATGGATTTAAATATATTTAAAAAGTTTAATAATATTATTTATAAATATAGACCAAAATATTAATCATTTTCTTCTAAAGTCAAACTCTTGATTATTAGCCACACAAAAACATCTATCATTTCAAAAACTAAAGAATCAACTTAATAAATTAGAAACTTTCAAAAGAATAACTTACATTGTAGATATAAGTTTCGCGATATTGATACAGATGAATTTTCTTTTTCCTTTTTTCTTCTTTATAAGTATGCTTGACTTTAGATTTTATCTCAATTAAATCTTTTATGTTTATTCTTTTTTTTTGGCTAAATTTTAATTGATAAATGCCATTCAAGTAATAACAATTTACTAAGAATATCACTCTTCATTTCATTGCATGGTCATTTTAGGGATCCAAAATTTTTATGGAATTTCTTTCAATTTTTCTTAACTTAGGGCAAAAAAATATAACAAAAGTTGGCTAAGCATTTTCTTTTATTGATGAATGTATATTTGTAAGGGAAGAGATGTAATATAAGAAGAAATTTTGGATGAGAGGAAAATGTTGTTAGAATGATTCTTGCTTTGTCTAGGTTGAGTACTTTTGTGAGCTCCATACTTAAAAACAAATTGCCTTTTGTTCAATTATTGACTACTAAATGCCAATTGCTTATAATTTCTTCTATATATAAATGTATACTTCATATTTTTTTTTATTTTCCAATGAAAAAATGAAAAGAAAACTAATTTCAATTTCATTCAATTCTTTTTGTAAGTTTTATATAATGAGATCCTTGGAAGAGTTGATACATTAAGGGCTTTTAAGGATCCATTAAGCATTTAAGAAAGGTCAGGGACATGTTCAAGAATTAAAAGGATAAAAAAGGCATTTAGTGGGCTAGTTGAAGAAATTTAGGCCAAAGAAGTTAATTCAAACTTAAAAGGTAGCAAAGCATATCTTAATGCATACAAGGTTTTATTAATTATATAAGTATATTGAATGAGTTTATATTAAGTGATTGTAAAGTTTTCTATAACAATTCTTAAAAAATAGGAGTAAATTTATTATCAACTTATTTATAAAGTGTATTCTTATCTTTAGGATTAGTGTTGTTAATTTAACTTATAAATAGGCTTAATTTTATTATTAAAGGGGATATATCATTGGTAAAATAAAAGATGAGAATTTTCTCTTTCAATTTTTCTAAGGATTAAAGAACATATCAAAAACTAACTCTTTTTATGATGTTCAGCCTAAGTTATCACTTTCAAATCCTTTCTTTTTTGAATTGTGGTGTCCATATCTTTTTTTATATCTAAGGTTTATGTTCATTTCAATATTAGGTCTAGGTTTTGCATGATTGAAATCTAATATAAATTTCTTGAATTCTTGATTGATTCCTATGTGTTAGGTCCCTAAGTCACATCTTGTAGGGTTCACATTAGTTGGTATCAAAACTTGAGGGTTTAAATCAAGTTTGCTTATTTAAATTTGAGTTTTTCCTTTTATTATTCTTCTTAGCTGCATTCTATAACCTTTTGTTCTTTGAATCCACAAATTCTTCTTTATCTTTTTTTGTCCTTAAATTCATGCCAAGTAGTATAAAAAAAGAATGAACAAAAAAAAAAGAGAGACAGAAGAAAAGAAGAAAAAAAAAAGAAGATCGTCCATCTTACAATATAAGGAAACATTAAATTAAACAATTAAACCTTATTTCTTTCTAGTTCCTAAAAGGATTTAAATTTAATTAATGTTTCTTAATGTATTGCAATTTAATCTTGTTGTTTTCCTATAATCTGTAACCTTATTTCATATTTTTTCTTAAATTTTTTTATTCTAATTTGTTGGAAATAGTTGGCTAAAAGGTGATTTTGATTGGAATTGTATAGTTCAATAAAGAATTAAGAGATGAAATTTGAGTAGTAAACGTGAAGGTGCATGACACCATTTTTGAGAGAAATAAGTGAGGGAGTGTTTGTGAGGTATCTAAGCCATTTTGATATAGGTGATGATTTAGGGATGAATCCCTTTTAGGAGAGGGGGAATGATGAAATCCACAAAGGAGGCAATGCATTGAGGATTTCTAAGGATCCATTAAGCATTCAAGTAAGGCCAATGGCATGTTTAGGAGCTAAAAGGATAAAAGAGACACTTAGTAGATTGATTGAAGAAATTTCGGCTAAAAAAACAACTAATTCAAGCTTGAAGGACGACAATGCATATCTCAATGTTAGCTAAGACTTTATTAATTATATGTGTATGCTGAATGGACTTATGTTAAGTGATTGAAATCTATTTAGGAAGTTTGTCCTTATCTTTATGTTAGAATTGTTAATTCAACTTATAAATAAGTATAATTTTATTGTTAAAAAGGGATAGACCATTGATAAAATAAAAATTGAAAATTTTTTCCTTGTGTTCATTTGAGAACTAAAAAGCTTATCAAGAATTAAATATTTTTGTGGCATTTAATTTGATTTATCACTCCTAAATCCCTTCTTTTTTGGTGTGTGTATGAAGTTCATATCATTCTTTACACTTTAAGTTCATGTTCCTTTGAACATTGAGTCTGGGTTTTATGTGATTAAAATATGATTTAACGTTTTTGGGTTCTTATTTGATTTCTTATATGTGTTGGATCCTTAAACCATATTTTTTAAGGTTCACATCATTATAATTTATCAGTTGTTGATGAAAAATTATAATAGAGTTATTAGACTTATATGTTTATAGACATTCAATTCAATTGATTTAATTTGGATGATCAATTGAGATACTATATGACTAATGTATTTGTTTTATGATTATCTCTTTCTAGAAATCCAATAAGTTGCATTTAATATTTTCTTGCATGCACATGATGGATCTATATGTTTTTAGTTTAAAATAAAATGGGCATAAAGGATCCATAAAAGTCTTGTAACTTCAATTGCACTTATGTTAGACATTGAGTTTTGATAGGTTTTCATTATTCCTATTTTATAGATTATAACCCCCCTTTTAAGATTTGTGTCATTAGAGAGTCATAATATTTTTTTTTTTGCACCTTATAGAATTTTGGTGAATATGCTTTAATGTTTAGTTTTTAACTTGCACTTATATGTTTTTCTTTTTTCAAGTTTTTTTTATGGATTTTCATGTTGCTTTATTTTAGAAAGAGAGCAATTCTTCATCTTAAATCATGTTTGTAAGCTAACAAATTATGCTTTTATACATATCAAAATAATGGTGAAATTTATAATATTCTTATATAGGTTTTTTGCTAAATTAATAATAGTCAAAATAAAATTCACGCATAGTATGGATAGCTGACTAGTTATAATAAAATCAAGAAGTAAAAGAAAAGAAAGCTAATAAGAAAATAATGTAAATAAAGAAAAAAAAAACTATGACAAGATCCAAAAAAGTGCAAGAATTGAATTAATGTCACAAAGAAGGAAAAAAATTCTTGGATTAGAAAAGACAAGTCAAAATAATATTATTTTGGACAGTTTAGGCTAAAGAAATATATTAATTATTATTTCTCCTAAAAAGTAACTTAAATTTACTTATCAACTATTTTTTAAGGTAAAAGTAAACCAAACAACAAGCAAAAAATAGCCTCAATAATACACTTAAAAGTTTTATCAAACACCTTAATGTCATGTTGTTTGCAATTAACTAGCAAAAATTAGCCTTGAAAAGTAAAAACAAATTGTTGTTTAAATCAATAACTACAATAATTTTTTTAAAATAAATAATCAAGTTTAATTTAGTTATTTCTTATTCTTTTTAGAACAACTGTGACCTTCTCTCACTTTCCCTAGCCCTTAGTCATCTCTCTCTCTCTCTCTCTTTTTCTGAGAGGTAGATGTAGAGATAAGATATAGATTTTATTTTCATTATTTTCTTAATTTAAGAAGAAGTGTTGTATCTACAAATTTTTTTAAATTTATTAACAAAAGTTCTCTCTTTATTTTTTTTCTCTCTCTTTATATATATATATATATTTGAGAGTGTGTTTTATATGTATTGGTGCATATTTTGTGTATTGAAATTAATTTAGATTTGTAACACATTCTAAGTCAATATTCAAGTTAAGGCTAAATAGTTTAGTTATATATTCTTATTTCTTTCTAATAAATGAATAGGAATATATGTGATCTATTATATAAGAACTTAACTGTCTTAATTTATTATAAAGTTGGTTAAGAGATGCTTTTAATATGATTGTTCAATATAAATTATTAAGGTGTTTATTAGTTAATTATGTGTGACATCCCAAAATTAATAAAATTGAGTGTTGCTCTAGTATAACTAAATATAATTAGTTAATAGCAATTTCAAAATTAATTGCTTTTTAATAGTTATATTAAAGTCATTTTGCTTTAACATTATATGGTGTACCAATAATAGAATCTTGCTTGAATTCTTGTTGGAGATGATTGTCGACTGGTATTAGATTACTATGATCTTACAACCATCAATAACAAGTCCAATTGGTGTTGATTAATGAAGAGGACATTGTAAAAATGAAAGAAAAATCTCAACCTAATTCACTACTTTACTTAAGCGACTTTTGATAAATCTGAAAAATCTTGCATTGCTTACATGTGACACTAACCATATAGGCTAAGCTAAACATAATATGTCAAAGTAATCAAGCCAAAAGACCAGTTAGCAAACATTAGTAAAGATATAAAAACTATAATGAATTCAAAACCAATTGGCAATGACATATTGGCATTCACTTACTTCATGGAAGAAATTAATTTTGTTGAATACCTTGAATGATTGCATGTTCCATTATTGTTAAATCTTGTTGAAGTTTAAGAATACCTTTCTAATAAATAGGCAAATGACCAAAGAAAAAAAATAGAGTCAATGTAGCTATTGAGGTTCTTTATTCTATTATAGAAAGTGATTTGTTCTTAATCTCTCTAAGCCTTTCTTAAAATAAAAAAAAATTCATAAGATAGAAAGCCAAGTCTTCCTCGTTATGTTAGAAGTAAAGCAATTAAAGAAGAAAACATTAGAACTTGAAAAAAAGGGAAAATACCATTTTTCTAGCAAAAAATGTTATATGAAAGTGAATTTTGGGAAAAATTTCACATTTCATAAAGTGAATGCAAACATTTTTAGAGAAACTTCTATTAAACAATATTACAACAACTTCTCACAATCTAACAAAAAATCTAATAAAACTTTTATAAATATATGTTCGCAAGAATCCTCTTGAAAAAAAAAAAATCATTAGGACATTTATCATCCATTAATCATAAATGACCATGATTTCTTTAACTGATGTCTATCATATGGTAGCAATTACAACTCCTTTTTACTTTTCCATCATGTTGGCCTACTTTTCTATGTAATGGTGTAGACTTTTTAAATTGGACTAATGTAATGATATAAAAAATTTTTATCAAAATTTTCAATAATTACTACTCTCATTCTAAGTAATCTTTGGTATCAACCTATACAAGGTGATCCTAAAGCTTATACTATCTTACTTTATTTAGAAATTGATAAGCCTTTTAGCTTTAATAGAATTACCAAAATTAGTTATAGAAGAAGGATGAATTAGATCATCGCTAGTTTTTCTTAGTCATTACTTAACACTTTGATTTTGGGAATTCTGCCTCTTATAATCATATATAGGGTTGAAGGAAAGAAACTCCTTTCCTAAACAATTGTTCTATAAAGCACAATATGGTATAATTTGTTATTGTTCATGTTTGAGCTCAATATTATTGATAAGGAGGCCCATGATTGACCATCAGACCTGTTATCTAGGTTCAAGCCTAAGAAGCTTTATGCCTAGGCCTTAGTAGTAAGGGCTCCCTTTCTTGGATCTGCAACACTAGGCTAGGATCTTAAACCTAACTTAAGCTACTGGGCTCTAACCTTCCCACTTGTCACATTACCATTAAAATTCACTCATATTGCACCCTAGTAACATATTAATAGACTTGACTTGTGTTGGAGTAAGGAATTAACCTTATGATCCAATTAACTTAAAAACCTCTTATGCCATTTATTGGTTTAGGTTTTAAATTGTTAATGAGAGAGTCCTCCTTTGACCATTAGTTATATGCTTCTATATAAGACCTCACTATAATCTAGCATCATTATGCCTTTAGCACAACTTGGTACCACAAGACATTGCCCCATATCCTCTTTGGTGGGCTTTTCATCAATTGGCATTATTAGTGGAAAAAATACACAAATTGCCTTTCCCAACCTACATTCTTTTAAGTATACACTGGTCAAGTCGGATGGAGCACAAAGATTCCTAGTAGTCCCAAGATTGAGCATTGTAACCAAACCAATAACTCCCATCCATTTGTGTAATGTTTAACCCCCTTAGCAGCCAACCTGTTAGCAACTTGGTAGATTTATTGAGGGTTTAGACAACACCTACAATTGTTAGATCAATTATTGTCACCTCATATTGCTTCAACTCGTTAGCCAACAAAGTCAACTCCATTATTTCTAGTTTGACAACATTCTTAACAGTGTAAACACTTTTCACCCCATCAACTCTTCTTAATATAATAGAGTTGTTAGAGTCAACCGAGTCATCCAAACCCTAAGAGACACCATTTAACATTCCTTTACCTTCCTAAGAGACATTACATCATGATGTGTTTGCAACAAATGAAGCCTTAGTTCCCCTATCAGCGGTTGAATGTAATAAAGTGAACCTCCCCCCCCAGGGAAGGAATCTAGAGACAATTGGTCTTTCTAAAGGATAGACCCCCCACTTAACATTTTTAGTTGCCTTAAAAAAACGATTGACCTTGGTTAAGGAGCCATTCCTTTACCTCATTATTCAATTAACGGACATGGTAAGAAGATAACTAAAGGCCAATCAAGGTACACTTACTACTTGACAACAAGATATTAGAAATATAAAGGAGGTGGACAATACTAGACACAAGATGTGAAGAAAAAAGATGTAGAAGGAACCTAACTTGACAAAGCTCAAATGGGGCAATAGGCAAAAAAAGTAAAAAGAGAGGTTTTACTATCAATAAAGGTAGGGAGCACTAGTCTTAATGTCCCCATATATAATGACTACACCTCTTTAATTGCCTTGTAAGCTTGGTAATGAAAGTACAAAGGCAAAGACTGGTTAGGCAACCCATAAGGATGAAGTTGAGATTGGGAAAATGACACTTTACAAGGTATCAAGAATATCATAAGGATCATGGACACAAAACAAAAAAGCGTCAAAAGCATAAAGATGAAATCAAAAGGCTAATTAGAAGGGAACACCTAGACTAGTACGCTTAGAGTAAGACCCATCAAGGTAATTGATACCTAGCCAAAGATCAATAAATAAATTGACTCAATAACCCAGGCATGAAGGTCTACTTTTTAGACTTTAAGCATAGTTCTGAAACTTGTCATTATGAGCTTATCCTCCTCCAATAAAATGATCTTAAGGAGATTAAACTATAAGCCCTAAACACCATCCTATCAACCAAATAGCTCAAATTGAATTCCCCATGCTTAAAGGAGTAAGGGAAGTATATAGTGAGTATAAGCAGGCACAATAATTGCAAGTGTCTTGGATTAAGGGCAACAAAAAGGTCTTAAAAGCTGAAGTAAGCTTATATTCCCACTTGGAGGACTTAGGTGAGCAAGGAATCCTTGCTAAAGGATTGTTCCAAATTTTGTTTAACCTTAGCAAACCCTCCAAAATAGTGTAAATTAAAGAAAGACTCAAAGGAAAATTGAAATAAGAAATTACCTAATTCTTACAGGGGCACTTAAAGGTATTTGTTTAAGTACTAGCAAACATGCTAAGCATCAACCTTATAATGGACTTGTACCATTTGATCACCAACTCATAGTACACTTCAATTAAGAAGAAGTGCAATATGGGAGCAAAAGGTAGGAAACTATTCAAGAAGAAGTAAGCAAGCTCTTAAAGGCTAAGATCATTCATGAAGTCACTAACTCTAGCTAGTTGGTGAATATAGTCATGGTGAACAAAGTGAATGAAAAATGGTGTATATACATAGACTTCATTGACTTCAATAAAGTGTAACTAAAAGACAGCTACACATTTCCCATAATAGATTAACTAGTAGATGATGTGTTAGGCCACAATCTCTTAACCTTTGTGGATACATTCTCTAGATACAACAAAATACCCATGTAAAAGCTAGACTAGGAAAAGACAACTTTCATGATGGACAATGACTATAATGTCACAAGATAATGTTGTTTAGACTAAAGAATGTAGGTGTCACATATTAATGGTTGGTGAATAGGATGTTGCAACAACAAATTAGTAGGAAGGTTAAAGTGTAAGTCAATAACATGCTAGTAAAAAGTGGAATAATAAAAGTCTATGTTGCAAACTTAAAGGAAATATTCAAAGCCCTCAACTACTATGTCATATAGCTTAATCTTGCTAAGTGTGACTTTACTTTTAGGCTTTTCCTATTATGGTCTTGATGAATAAAATGCTCCATTTGGTGTTACATAGACCAAAAGTAGCAACATGACTCCTTTAGTGGTTAGTTGAATTAAGAAAAGTTAACATATAATTCCGCCCTTATAAAGCCCTAAAAGCATAGTCACTAGTCAATTTTATTAATGAATATATAGGTTTTAAAGCCCATAAAGTCTCAAAATCACCAATTGAACCCTAGATCCTACATGTGGGTAAGTCATTTAATAAGGAGGGTAATGGTGTAGGACTGGTCTTAATGGGACCAAGTGAGGTCACACTTAAGCATGCCTTGGAATTAAGTTTCTTTATTTTGAACAATAAGGTAAAATACAAGGCCCAGATCACTAGACTTGGCATAGCCAATGCATGTGAATGTATGAGTGTTCCTCCCACCATTTAATGTATGCTCCAAACTAAAGGGTAAGGCCATTATTATGACATTTACATCTAACCCTTGAGTCCTTCCAAATGAATGGGATTGTACTCTACCACATCAACAAGCAAAACTATGTCTTGTGGCTCCAAAAAGTGGAAAGGCTTGGTCAAGTCATAAAGTATCTACCTAGTCTTTGTCACTAAATTAACAAAGTTCTCATAGGACTTATCATCATATAATATAAGGCAATGACATAGCCTATGCAAATGCTCCCTTAAATTTGCATAATGTCAGTCATCTAATGCCATGCACTTTATAATGTAGCTCATAGGGCTCTATATTGACAAAAACAATTAATTGTAGAAATAGACAAAAAAGAATCACCACTTAAAACCTTGATACGCAAGCATTTTCCCTTCAATCGTTTCTAAAATCTCTTAAAAGTGGTTAAATGGCTCCAATTGATACATTCCTAGTTCTAATGACAACAAACACTCAACAATGTATAAGTGATCTAGTATCAAACCCCTTATTAAAAGGGGTTGTGCCACACTATAGGGAATAAAAGCCTCAAAAACCTCTAGCATTAGCAACTGTAGGCTAGTGTGAAACTGCTTGATGATGAAAGTTATGTAACCCTTTAAAGGAGAACATGTCCTTCACTCAAGGAGAGGCACTTGCACCTTTTATGAATTCAAAATTCAAAAGGTAACTCTTAATCCACTGGGGAAATATTCATTTTGCAAAATCAGTGGGGAAAAGAATATAAGGGACTCAGGGGGGATATACTTGAGATGGAGGAAGTTTAGAGGAGGGCATCACCATGGTTTAAAAGAAGAGATTGTTGAACGAATCAACCTATAATGAGAAACAAAGTGGGAAGTACCAAAACCACTTGTCATACATGGTTGAAAGTGATAAAAAGGAAAATAAAATTATAAGACTCAATAAAATGAAGGGGCAAAATAGAGGAAAGAGCATTAAAGAAACCCTTTTATGCTTAACACATGCCAATCACTATATGTCACGTCAAAAAGAACCAAATAGGCATCTTAAAAAAAGTGTGTCTAGCTAGTCTTACTAGGAGCATTATATAACTTAATTGTGATTCATTTTAAATTTCAAGTGTATAAGAAAGGCTGAAAGGGACAAGCATTCTAGGAAATTGAAATGTGTTAAGGAGTAGGCCATAATAACATATACAAGGTGAAAAGGAGGAAGAGAAATAATATAACTAGTTTACATTTTTATTCATTATCAAAGAAATAACTATAGTTACAAACAAGCCAATGGGAGATATCAATGACCTACAATAAACACATTAGAAGGACTTAGAAAAGATGAGTTTGTCTTAGGGAACTTCTTTTACACTAATTTGTGGATTGTGGCGACCGTGCTAAAATACACCTTCATTATCATCCTAGCCATATGTTTAACCCATCATTTTTGCACATCCTCAATCACTTAGGCCTCCATCCTTAACCACTCTTGAAAATGCTCCTCGATGATGTGATGGGCTTGAGCCTTGATTTCCTTAATCTTCTTTTCCAAAGCCCTAACTTGATTCTAGGGGTTGTTAAGGGATGGTCCTATATTAGCAACCCTCAAGCAATCATTGTGGTACATCACCTTGACCTAATGAATGGTAGAATCACGTTCTAGTTGTAGCAAGATCTTACTTCCTACTAGGGGTAAGGCCTTTAATATAACCCCCCCATAAAGAGTCTTTAATTCTTGCTCCAATACATATGTTAAGCCTTAAATTCCTATAATCATCCTCACATTTGCTTTGTCTCCTCCTAAGAGTTTTACTTCATGGCTTAGACCTCCTTTAATGACTTCAGAAGGTCATAACATCAGTTGCGAGCCTTCCTTAAGTTCTAAGCCAAAGATTAAACCTCGACATTATACCTATTCAAGTTTAAATGCACCTTAATGAGCCATTCCTTAGACCACTTTGGAACTTTCTCTAGGTCTTGACATATCTTAACTAAGCTTATCCTAGCTTTAAGACACTTGGAGTGTAAATACCCAATCTTGTGGTACAAATTGGTTATACAAGATTGGCATTAGGCCTTTTTGTAAATAAGAACCCTTATAAGGACAACAATGGGAAGCTTATTAATGAAACAAAGAACCATGCTATTGGTAATGACCAATAGTGGATCGAAGGAAAAATCTAGAAGCTCGGTAATGATATCTTGATAGGGATGCTCCAGTGGAATGACCAATGCATCATAGAGGTTACCCCCACAAAAGAAGGAACCTTACTTACACTAATAGGAGACCCTTCACCTTTACTTTAAGAAGTAAGAATAAACATGAAACGATCAAAGGACAAGGGTATCGTAAAGGTGGATTATTGAAGGTGAAGGAAGATCTTATCCTAGCATAATTGCCCAAAGAGTCCTTACTGCTAGGCCTTTTATGCCCTCTACCCTTAGTTGGCAATTTCAGATTATGAGAGAATAAGAAGTGATAAGAGACAAAATTCATGGTAAAACCAAAAGTATGATCATAATCATAACTAGAGGAATCCATAAGTTTAGGCTCCTTTAATGTGAGCCTTTTCTACTTTTTGGGAGAGATACAACCTTCCATTAATAGCTCCCTTGCCTTAGTAAGGACCACTCCTAAGCGAAGCTCAATCATAGTAGTAATGCTTATGATTGATGCTTATCTGAGGTTAAGCTGTTCGATGTTACCAAAGCTCTTACCCTTTTCAATATGCTTCTTGAATTATTGGATCAATTAAGAGAGGAAAGATCCTTATCTCCTATAAGGGGAAACAAAAGGGCAACCTTATATTGGTGTTGCTTGTTGAACACATAAGTGAAGGGTAGTTGGATAAAAACAAAAGAATATATGTAATCTCCGATCTTGTCTAAAATAACTAGAGAAAAGCTCCACCCCACATCCTTTTTGCTTATAACAACAAAATAATCATGACGTTTCCTATGCACAATGGAATATACCTTTAACATGATTAAAAACTAGTTAGTGGGGAGTAGACTAGCTAGTATTGCCAATGTAATTGTCTCATGGAGCATTTGCTAATAGTTGGGAGTAATTTGACTTAGGGATAATTGGCAATGCCTCAAAACACTAAAATTGTTAAAGGAAAAGACAAGCAACTACTTGATTTGATGGAAGCTTCAAGTGACATAATAATATAGGTCAAGGAAGGGGAGGTCAACACACTTTCTTGTCCCTTGAAGGATGAAAAATCTTATACCTTATTGGAAGCATTATATGAATTACATCCATGTTTGCAACACTCATATGCAATTTAAAAGACTGCTTCATAATGCTTGCTCCCATAATGACATTTGATAAGATGAACAATCATGGCTTACTTCATCTTTACCATATAGTAACGAATCAAAAACATATAGGGAAATGAAAGGACATTGACATGAAAGGACACTTAATGCCAATTTAAAGAAATAAGCATGCCTTTTAAGGAAACTTTAGGAAACTAGATGCAATAATAAAGAATGTGATTATTCAAAGATTGAAAATCTCACCACTTATATATGGTGCAAGCATTTAGGCTTGGCCCTTTTTATGGAGGGTGTAAGTAACAAGGAGGCCTAGGATTGACCATCAAACTCCTTGTCTAAGGTTAGGCCTAAGAATCTTTATGCCCAAGCCCATTACTAAGTTAGGATCCTAGACTTTGCCTAACTTGGGCTAGATCTTAACTCTAGAACTTGTCACATCATTATTAAAATGCCACTCTCCACTACATATTGGTAACATATAAATATACTTAACTTGTGTTAAGGTAATGATTTTATGACCTAATCAACTTAAGAACCTTTTGTGTCCTTCACTGACATGAGCATTAAAGTGCTAACACCAAAGGCTTTTTTTAACCCTTAATCGTGTGCTTTTATGCAAAAAATTTCTAAAATCTAGCATCACCAACCCTTTAGTTCAACTTGATACCATAGACACTACCCTATATCCCCCTCAGGGAGCTTCTTATCAGTTACTAAGGTAGCCTCTACAACACTGTATTTATAGACAATAGTTACACGTTATACTACTTTTCAATGATATGCACCTTTACTAATAGGTAAAGCAATAGGTTCTCCAAACCTTAGTTGGATGTTCATTTGTTAGCATTTATGCTTTCTTCTCTACCAATTGCTTCAAATTTTAATCGGGAAACTTCTTGACAAATATCTTTAGTATCACACTTATTTTAAATGAAGACTTGACAAAATACCTCACACATTTTTAAGTACAAGTCTTAATTTTTTAAGGATTGTACCTCATATTTTTAGATTGAGACCAATATATTTTTTACACTTGGCTTTCTTTTTTAGAAGTCTCAATTTTTTTTACATGGATCTTATGTAATGGAAATCACCTTCTTAAGATCTTATAATTTTTTATATGAAGTCTTATTTTTTTGTATATAAGTCTTATTTTCTTAAATTCTCTTTCTTTAGCACTAATCCCATTCTTTTAAGTTTGCATGTTAGGAATTGCTTTTTAAATTAGAGTTTAACTTGTCCTAAGTTCAAGTTTCACTTTCATTATATTGGTTTAGGGTCTTAATATTTTTAATAGGGTCTCACTTTTTTAAGCATTGATCCCCTTTTTTTAAGTTTATGTGTTAGAGAATTGCTTTGTTTAAGATATAGCCTAATTTCTCTTAAGCTCAAGTCTCACTTTTATTGAATTAAATTTGGTTTTTGGTTTTTGTTTTTTGTTTTTTGTTAATTAGAGTTTCACTTTTCATAAGTTTCATTTTTCAAGCATTAATCCTATCTTTTAACTCACATATTAGGTATCACTTTTTTAAGTTAAAGTCTTAACTTATTTTAAACTCACATCTCACATTTTATGTAGGAGACCAAAACTCATTTTTTTTGAACTAAGGTTTTATTTGGTTTCATTATTTTGAATTCTTGTTTGTTAAACAATGACCTTATTTTTTGAGCTTATATACCAAAAATCACTTTTTAAAGTTATAATGTAACTTTTTAATTTCAAATATCATTTTTCCTTTGGTTTAACTTATATCTTATTTTGCTATACATAAGACTAAGGTCTCTTATTTTTTTTTATTAATGTCTCACATATTTAAATGATATTCTCACTTTTTTTTTTTAAGTCTCTTCTTTTTTAGTACTAGTCCAATTTACTAGAGTTTAACTTATCTTAGGCTTAAGTTTCACTTTTAATGCATGTCACCGAGATCATATTTTTTTAAATTACATTCTTGTTCTTTTGAATATCAATATGATTTTTAAAACTATCATAATAAATTTGTATTATTTTAAGTATGGGTCTCACTTGTGTCATAATCAAGTGTTACTTTTTAAGCATGACATCACATGCGAGTACCTTATTCTCTTAGTCTAACATGTGATCAACTCGTTTTTATTTCACAACAAAATTCTAGACTATATTGAAAATTGAAAGATAATTGCTTTAAATTGTGCATCTGATATCACTCTCCTTAAGGTACAATTTGCCTTTACTAACTTATAATAGAAGTTTATGCAAATTTTCTTTTAGGATAAAATGAAGTACATTTGACTGTAGGTTTTACAATTGAAATGAAGTCTTTAAGAAGTTAGTGTATTTTTAGAATTTCTCTTTGAAATGTTTATAATATTTCTACAATAATATTATAAACAAAAGGATCCTTAATGTATTAATGAAAATATCAAGAGAAGAAAAGAAATTTATATGTGTTGAAAAAATAAATAACTTTTCCTTTATTTTTTGTCATTTATTTTGAAATGACATATAAAATAGTTAGTTGTTAACTACTATACAATCACCTGTCATTTTTAAAATATTGAAGATAAAGGATCCTCAACAATTAAAGGTGTAAAAGTAAAGGTGTTTTACATATTAAACCTTTATATAATGAAAATGCATTACAACATTTTTAAATAATATAATAGACAAGTTTTGAATCAATTATTTATTATTGATAAGTTGTAGAAACATGTCACACAAATGATCATTATACTTCTCTATTTAAATAATTAACATATTAGAGGTCATTGTATCTATATCCTTTCAATGAATTTTTTAAAGCTAATCCCTTTAATTTATTAGAATAGCTTGAGCATTCAACATTTATATAGGTAAACTAGGGCCTTTGCCATAAAGCACCATTTCAAGTATGTTAAAAATCTTAAAGATGTATTCTCCTAATTTACTATAAGTACCAATCACTACATACTCCTGGGATGAAAATGATTATATATAGTGCTTCAATCATATTGATGATGTATTTTGACTCATTGAACTCAAGAATTAATGTTGTATTAAGTTGAGTTTCAATTATAGGTGATTTGTATTTATAGGCTCGATACCTATCTCTCTTGATATTTTTTTACCATGTCTCTTGTTAATCTTTTTGTTAAAGGATTGACTATGTTTTGACTTAATTTCACAAAATCAGTTATGACCATTTCATTCATAATCGAGTCTCTCACATAGTTGTATCTAAGTCCAATGTGTTCAGAATTACTGTTATATACTTGATTATACATTTTTGCTAGAGTCATAACACTATCACAATGTATATAAATGGGTACTATTAGCTTTTGCTACAAAGGAGTCTCATAAAGAAAATTCCTTAACCATTCTACTTCTTTATTTGTTGAAGCTAATACTACAAATTTTGTAGCTATTATGGAATCTATTATGCAAGTTTGTTTCTTGGAACTCTAAGAAATTGGACCTGCATTAAGCGTAGAGATCCATCCACTAGTAGATGTATGATTTTCTTTATTAATGACCTAACTAGCATTTGAGTATCCTTATAAAATAAAAGGCCAATTAGTATAATTTATGTTATAATTCTTTATTTTCTTTAGGTGATTTAGGATTATATTTACTCCATGTCGATGCATATTACTTAGATTACTTGTGTATCTACTCATTTTGCCAACTAGATAGGTTATGTTAAGCTTTATAGATATATCATTATGTTTATTGAACATTCTATCTCTTTTTCATATTCTAGTTGAAATACCTAACTTCCAACATTCATGGTAAAATTAATGTTTGGATCAAATGAGGTAAAGGCTGGAATACAATCCAAGTGATT
Source organism: Kandelia obovata (assembly GCA_021464305.1). Lineage (NCBI taxonomy): Eukaryota > Viridiplantae > Streptophyta > Magnoliopsida > Malpighiales > Rhizophoraceae > Kandelia > Kandelia obovata. The sequence goes on from CM038480.1 coordinate 9,794,527, forward strand.
AAACTTACTGAGAACTTTTTTAACATAATGTAATTGCAAAAGCATTATGCTTTTTTTATCTAACAAGATTTTGATTTTGAGGATGACATTTTCTTTACCCATGTCTTTCATATCAAAATTACTAGGCAAAAATATTTTGATAACTTCAACTTGTTTTACATTAGTTCTAAAAATTAATATGTCATCTACATACAAATAGATAATGACGTCTTTTTAATTTTTGAACTTGTAGCAGAAACATTTATTTGATTCATTAATCTTGAATCCATTAGCAAGTACTACTTGATCAAATTTTGGTGTCATTGTTTAAGTGCTTGTTTTAGTCCATACAAAAACTTAACTAGTTTACACACCTTTCCCTTTTGATTAGATATAACAAATCTCTTAAGTTGCTCCATATACACTTATTCTTCTAATTCATCATTTAAGAATGTTGTTTTCATATCCATTTGATGAATTACTAGGCTATGAATTGAACAAAGTTCAATGAGTAGCATAATTATGGCAATTCTAGCCACTGGTAAATATGTATCAAAATAATCAACACCTTATTTTTGTGTAAAGCCTTTTACAATTAGCCTAGCTTTAAAATTGTAAATGATTTCATTGACCTTTATTTTCCTTTTGAAAATCCATTTATATCTAATTGACTTTGAAATAAGTAGGATGGCTATTAGTTACTAGGTTTTATTTCTCATAATTAAACCCATTTCATCATTTATCACTTCCTTCCAAAACAATACATCTTACGATTTCATCGCTTTACTAAATATCTTAGGATCATTTTCAATATTTAAATAATATGAAATTTGATTACTTATTGATTCATCTATTTCTTTTACTAAGAACATAAAGTAATCAAAATTGAAAGCCTTTGCTTTCCTTGCTCTTTTTTTCCTATGAAGTTCAATAGCTTCATCACTTTCATTTCCTTTTGCCAATGCATCATTTTCCTTATCAAGAACTTATTTTTGTTTTGAAACTTCAAAAATTGGATGATGGAGAACAATATGTTGATGGAGTACAACAAGACAAATATTCCCAAGACTCTTTGCAAGAAATCGGTGGTCCAATGACTAGGGTAAGGACAAAGAGGATGAAAGAGGTTCTACAAGGGTTAATCATTGAGCTACATGACAAAGAAATTGTTGTTACAGATGATTTTAAGGTTATTTTGAAGATGTCCAATTTTAGACCAAGGATAATCACTTATCTTTATGTGCAAGAGGATGGAAAAGGCTTAGAAATTGAAGAACAAAGTTTAGTGCCCATGATATCAATCCAAGCTACATGACCAAGATAAGGAAAGGCTCGATCCACATGCTAAGTTATATTAAAAGGTTTTTTTTTGCTTTGGGTTGTTAGATTTTAAGTGAAGGTCGAATTACAGGTAAAAATCCTTAACTTCTTGGGTTTTTTGGGCTTATTGGTTAGGGTAAGTCTTGATACATTAGCTAGGGTTTTCACTTTGACTTTTATGCCTAGTTGTTTTCTTTTAAGAATTCCTATATTGAGGCAAATTTGTATTCCTTAATTAAAGGGATTCCTTATAATTAAGGTTTTCCTATATATGTAGGCTAAGAAACACCTTTTCCTTATAGGATTGTGATGTTTACATGCCTATGTAAAGGCTTCAACTATGTAAAATGAGGGGTAGAAGATTAAAGTATTTCAGCAAGCTTTGCTTTGCTTTCATATGTTCTTGGAAGAATACATTGTGTTGACTTATCAAGGGAGTGATCAACCTTTATGACGTCTTAAGATTAGGGCTTTTAGGACTTAGTTTCCTTAGGGTTTTGATCTAATCAATCCAACTTGTTTCTTAGCTTTCAGGGGTTTGTATAACAAATTGATTCAAGGCTTCTTAGAGCAGGTTGCCTAGTGGGTTCATTATCAGTTGGTATTAGAGATTTGGTTCTAGAAACAAGTTACATATCCCTTATGTATCTTTATTTAGTACTTTTCTTTGTGTTTTATTCATTCCTTGTGTTTCTTCATTTAGTTCTTCTTGTTTGTTATAACCAACTTCTTGCTCTTTAAGTTGTGTTAATTCTGTGGGTGATTGAATTGATTAAAAAATAAAAGATGAAGAAGTTGTTTTTGACCTAAGTAGTGCATTTTGATTTTTACATACCCTAAAACAGATATCTTGAAATATATGCATACATACATACATATATATATATATATATATATATATATATATATATATTTTTAGTGTTCTTATTTTAAGATTTGTCACCATCTAATAGATTGCTCCTTCTAATTTTTTGATTTTGAGTCTTTTAAGAACATAAAGAGGGTTGGCTTGAGTGGAAAAAGACAAGAGTGGTGAGATCATCATTGAGAAAAGCCAAAATATAGTAAAACATGAGTGATAACAATCTAATTTGAGGGCAAACATGTGAAGGAGTGTGTAAGGAAAAATTTTCTTTTAATTACTAACGTGATTTTGTAGGTTGTAAACATGAGTAGTGAAGGAGAACTGCATGATATAAACATGAAGATTTGGATAAAGGTTGTTATTAAGCAATTTAAGACGATAATTGCATGCCTAGATGATTTACAATCACCTAGCAAATCCAAATCCTCTAGAAGGTATATGATCGAGGAAGAATCAGACTGTAAAGTGTTAAGCTCAAGAAAAGGCAAGGCTCATTCCAAAAGAGATAGCAATTTGGGTAGCATAAAGATGAAGATTCTTGCATGTCAAGGGAAGAATGATGCTGAGCTTTATTTGGAGTGGGAAAGAAAGGTTGAGCATGCATTTGATTACCATAATTATTTTGAGGAGAAGAAAGTAAAGTTGGTAGCCATAAAGTTCATTGATTATGCAAGTATTTGATGGGACCAATTGGTGATAAGTAAAAGGAAAAATGGTAAGAGGCCAATTCAGTCATGAAAATAGATGAAATCAATAATGCACAAGAGATTTATACCTAGCCACTACTATAGAGACTTTCATAGAAAATTGGAAGGGTTGGTTCAAGGGTCCATAAGTGTGGAGGACTATTACAAGAAGATTGAGATAGCCATGATTAGAGCCAACGTAAAGGAAGAGCGAGAGGCTGCCATGGCAAGGTTTATTGGTGGTTTAAATAAGGAGATTACTGATGTGGTGGATTTGCAACACTATTTAGAAATGGAGTAGCTATTGCATAAGGCTATTAAGGTGGAAAAAAAAATTAAGTACAAAGGATCCAAATCTAGTTCTGCTACTGATTCTACATGGAAGTCAACTTGGAAAGGCTCCAAATCAGTTGCAAGGCCAAAAGAAGATGCAAAGCCAAAGGAATTAATTGTTATTTCTAAAGGTAAAACCAAAACTAAATCTTCTTCTAAATCTCATCATATTGAGTGCTTTAGGTGTCAAGGGCATGGACATATTGCTTCTCAATGTCCAAATAAAAGAACTATGATTATGTTGGAGAATGGTGACATAGAAAGTATTAGTTCAAATGATAATGACATGCCACCATTGAAGGATTGTTTTGATGTTGATGTTGAAGAATCTATTTATGGAAATATGCTAGTTGCAAGGCATGCACTAAGTATTCAGCCTAAGGGTGATAATGATGAGGAATAATGTGAACACATTTTCCACACTCAATGTCACGTTAAAGACAAGGTATGAAGTATGATTATCAATAGTGAAAGTTGCACTAATGTTGCTAATAGTTTGTTGGTATAAAAGCTAAATCTAGATACCTTTAAACATCATAAGCCTTATAAGCTACAATGGTTAAATGATTATGGAGAAATTAGAGTAGCCAAGCAAGTTTTAGTTGCCTTTTCTATTAACAATTACAAGGATGAGGTTCTTTGTGATGTGGCACCAATGCATGCTTGTCATATACTTCTTGGCTGACCATGGCAATTTGATAGTAAGGTTATTGATGATGGCTATAAAAACATATACTCTTTTGTAATTAATAATTGGACTATTGTGTTAACTCCTATTAAACCTTTTGAAGCATATGAAGATCATATTAAGATAACAAGAGAGTGCAAAATGAAAGAAGAACAGATAAGAGCACAAGAGGAAAAGAAAAAGAAATAGAAAGAAATGTCAAAGGAAAAAGAAAGAAAATGAGGTGTAAGGGAAAGTTTCAAGTGAAAAAGGTGAGGCTGAGAGAAAAGCTAGAGAAAAAAGTGTGCAGAAAGAGAGAAAAGTAAGAGGGTGAGTGTGTTTGCTGGGAAAAGTGAGGTTAAGAGTGCTATGATCGCAAAGCAACAACTACTTATACTTATGTACGAGGATGTTTACTTTTTTTCTAATAACCATAACTCCTTTTTGCCTAGTGTGGTTGTTCCGTTACTGCAGGAGTTTGAACATTTACTTCTCAAAAAGATTCCCTATGGATTACCTCCTTTCAAAGGAATTGAGCACCAAATTGACTTCATACCTAGTGCTACCATACCAAACCGACTTACCTATACAGTTAATCTCAAGGAAACTAAGGAGATACAAAGGCAAATAGATGAGTTAGTGCAAAAAGTATTTGTAAGAAAGAGTCTTAGCCCATACTCCATTCCTATCATCTTAGTCCTAAAGAAAGATGGAACATGGTGCATGTGTGTGGATTGTTGAGCCATTAATAAGATCACTGTAAAGTATAGACATCCTATCACTAGGTTAATTGATATGCTTGATGAGTTGCATGGTTCGTGTGTATTTTCAAAAATTGATATAAAGAGTGACCACTATTAAATTCGCATGAAAGAGGGAGATGAATGGAAAACAACATTTAAAACTAAATATGGATTATATGAGTGGTTAATAATGTCTTTTGGATTAACTAATGCACCTAGTATATTTATGAGATTAATAAATCATGTCTTGTGTACTTTCATAGGGAAATTTGTAGTAGTTTACTTTAATGATATTTTAGTTTATAGCAATAATTTGGATGAACATCTAAAACACTTGTATATTGTGTTTAGTATGTTAAGAAAGAATTGATTGTACGCTAATCTTAAAAAGTGCACATTTTGCATGGAATCTATTGTATTTCTTGGCTATGTTATTAGTTTACAAGGTATTAGTGTGAATGGGGAGAAGGCAAAAGCAATTAGGGATTAACCTACGCCTAAAAATGTGAATGAGGTGAGAAGTTTTCATGGTTTAACAAGTTTTTATCAAAGGTTTGTTAAGGATTTTAGTTCCATTGCTACACTTTTAAACGAACTTATTAAGAAAAATGTTGTTTTTAAGTGGGGTGATGTGCATGATCAAGCTTTAGTGCTTTGAAAGAAAAGCTTACTAGTGCACCTTTGTTATACTTGCCTAACTTTGAAAAAGCTTTTAAGATAGAATGTGATGTATTTGGAATAGGAATAGGGGTTGTTTTGATGCAAGATTCTAAACCAATTGCTTATTTTAGTGAAAAACTAAGTGGGGCCATTTAAATTATCCTACTTATGACAAGGAACTTTATGTACTAATACAAATTCTTTAAACATGTCAATATTATTTATGGCCAAGGGAATTCATCATTCATTTTAATCATGAGAGCTTGAAGTTCTTGAAATCCCAAGGTAAGCTTAATAAAAGACATGTTAAGTGGCTGAAGTTCATAGAAACATTTCCTTATGTGATCAAGTACAAAAATGGAAAGGAAAATGTTGTTGCTGATGCATTGTTTAGAAGGTACACATTACTTACTTTTTTGCAAACTAAGCTACTTGGTTTTTAATTGTTAAAGGGATTGTATGCTAATGATTCTGATTTTGGTGAAGTATGAAATGCATGTGATAAGTGTGCATTTGGTGATTTTTATAGGCATGAGGGATTTTTATTTAAGAAAGATAAATTATGTGTAGCTATGAGTTATATTTGTGAGTTACTTATTAAGGAAACTTATGGGGGTGGTTTGATGGGATATTTTGGTGTGCAGAAGACTTTAGATATATTGCACGAACATTTTTATTGGCTTAATATGAAGAGTGTTCATTTTATTTGTGATATTACATATAGGTAAACAAAAGTTAAAAGTTAAACCACATGGCTTGTATACACCTTTACCTGTGCCTAATCATCCTTGGACTGATATTTCAATGAACTTTGTTTTAGGGTTGTCAAGGTCTCAAAGTGGTAAGGATAACATATTTTTTGTTGTTGATAGGTTTAGAAAAATGGCACATTTTGTTGCATGTTCTAAAACCAATGATGCAACATATATTGCTAATTTGTTCTTTAAGGAAGGTTTGTCGAGAACCATTGTTAGTGATAGGAATGTTATGTTCTTAAGTCATTTTTGGCACACTTTATGGAATAAATTAGAAATTAAACTCTTATTTTCTATAACTGCACATCCTTAAACAGATGGACAAACTGAAGTAGTTAATAGGACACTCACTACTTTGTTGTGTGCTATTATTCAAAAAAACTCAAGGCAATGAGAAAAGTTCTTGCCGTATGTTGAGTTTGCTTACAACAAATCTGTTCATTCTACTACTTCCTTGTCACCTTTTGAAGTTGTTTATGGTTTTAATCCTTCAACTCTTTTGGAGATTTTACCTCTCCCTATTAAAAAATGTGTTAACATTGATGCTAAGAAAAAGGTAGAATTTATAAAGGATTTACATGCCAAGGTTTAGGCTAACATTGAAAGGAAGAATGAGCAATATGCTAAGCACGTTAATAAGGGGCGTGTGAAGGTTGTCTTTGTACTTGTTGATTGGGTGTGGGTACATATGAGGAAGGAATGATTTGTCCAACAAAGAAAGTGCAAATTGCAGCCTTGAGGAGATGAACCTTTTTAAGTCTTAGAGAGCATTAATGATAATGCTTATAAGTTAGATTTACCAAGCAACTATGGTAATGTTAGTGCTACTTTTAATGTTGTTGACTTATCTTTGTTTGATATAGGTGATTCAAGGATGGATCCCTTTGAGGAGGGGGAAAATTACGAAGAATAATGTGTTGATGGAGTGCAATAAGACAAGTATTTCCAAAATTCTTTGCAAGGAATTGGTGGTACTAAGGCAAGGACAAAGAGGATGAAAGAGGTTTACAAGACTTACTCATTATATGTAAGAGGATGGACAAGGCTCAGAACTTAAAGAACAAAGAAACTAGGTTATTCTAAAGGTGTCCAATGCTACAACAAGGATAATCACTTATCTTTATATGTAAGAGGATGGACAAGGCTCAAAACTTGAAGAACAAAACTTGGTGCCCAAGATATCAGTCCAAGCTGCATGACCAAGAGAAGGAAATGCTCGATCTACATGCTAAGTTATATTAAAGGCATGTTTTTTCTTTAGGTTGCTAGATTTTAAGTGAAGTCTGAATTACATGTAAAAACCCTTAATTTCTTAGGTTTATTTGGACTTGTTGGTTAGGGCCAAATCTTAATACATTAGTTAGGGTTTTCACTTTGACTTTTATGCCTAGTTGTTTTTTTAAGGATTACTATATTGAGATAGATTTGTATTCCTTAATTAAAGAGGTTCTTGACAATTAAGGTTTTCCTATATAGATAAGTTAAGAAACACCTTTCCTTTATAGAAGATTGATGTTTACATGCTTATATAAAGACTTCAACTATGTAAAACATTAATTATTTTTAGCAAACTTTGCTTTGCTTTCTTGTGTTCTTGGAAGAATACATTGTGTTGACTTATCAAAAGAGCGATCAACCTTTATAACATCTTAAGATTAGGGCTTTTAGGACTTAGTTTTCTTAGGATTCTAATTTGTTTCCTAGCTTTATGGGGTCTGTATAACAAATTAATTCAAAAGTTTCTAAGGCAAGTTGCCTAGTGGGTTCGTTATTAGAGATTAACCTATTTTCATAAAAAATAGTATCTTTCAATTTTATGATTGTGTTAACAAAGATAGAGTTGCTAGACTTTTATGACCATGAATCAATAGAGCTTACTATTATGAGCATATCTCAATAAGATACACTTAATTTTCCTTTCACCTAACTTTTTCCTTTTGGGTTAAACAACTCTAACAATTACTCTAAAACACTAAACTCTTAAGTAATTGAGGATTGATTTCCTTTTATTCTCAAATTCATATAGGGTTATTTTGTTCCTTTTTGTTGGAACTTTACTCAAAATGTGGCATGCTATAAGCAATGCCTCGCCTTAAAGTTCATGGTTTAGGCCAAATTTTGACAACATGGCATTAACCATTTCCATCAATGTTCAATTTTAGAGTTTAGCAACGCCATTATGTTATGGTGGTATATAAGGAGCAATTTGATGAATAATCCCTATGCATTCAAAGAATGTAGTGTTATAAAATTTTCATTTTCTATCAAATCGTAAACATTTAATAATATATACACACTGTAAATCAACTTTAAATTTATAGACTTTATTCTTTCAATAACTTCATTTTTAGTATATAACAAATAAATATGGTATAATTTAGAGTAATCATAAATGAATATCACAAAATATCTCTTTCTTTGTGGTATTGGTGTGTTATGCAAGTCACATACATCTATGTAAATTAATTTTAACATATTTTACTTGTAGTCATGAAAGATTCAACCTTCCAAAGATGTCTAGGAAAGTAATTTGATTGACACTAATAGTTATAAATGTAAAAAGAAGACTATTATTGTCAAACTTCAACCATATCCATTCATTGATTAGTTAGTTATAACATTTTAATTAAGATTGAGTATAACTATGAATACATGATGAGAAAATACATCAATTTTAGCCTTTGAGGGATAAGGTAAATTGTGATTAATGTGACAAAATAAGTCTGAGGCATTATAAGGCATACTTATAATTATTTTTCACCTAAGGGTTGTCATTGTGTTGTTTATAACAAGTGCATAGTTTGAGCAGCCAAGCGCAAGTGTGCTTGTAGGTTGCACAAATCATTTTACCAACTATGAAAAGATGTTTGAGAGAATCAAATAGATGCATGGTCGAGTGGGAAATGTTAATTCATGGGTTTGGGTATCCACCCATAATAGGTTGATTTATCTGACCCAACCTAACAAATTATATAAATAAATTAAAAGGCAGCAGTCACGAAAGTTAACCCCTATATATAATCTCTTGCTCTCTATTTATTTTGTTGAAAACTTAAAAAATAAAAAGAGAAAGCCTTTTAAACATAAAAAAATAGAAAACAAAACATCTATGATTTCTCATATCATAAAGGTACTTCTGTGGCAAATGGATGACTTCTAAAGTGAATTCACCCTTATCATACATTGACTGTGATACTATGAAGGCTGGTGTTCAACCTGTAATCTTGAACCATATTTTATATTTACAGTTAATTTTCTTATGGAAATTACATTTTTTAATTTCCTATAATGCCAATGTTAATTATTCTGGATTCTTGATTTATGCATCCAACTTAACAAGACATTATTTATGCCAATCAATGATAAACTCCATGGAATAAATATACTTTGCAAAGACATTATTTTCTATGTTAGATTGTAATTATATTTAACAAGCAATTGATTTGCTTTTAAGAATCAAAATTTAGTTCCTTATTTTTGTTGCATATTTTTATGATAAATATCTCTGTGATTTCTAATTATTTAAATTTATTGAAATCGATCAAATATAGGAGAAATTAATCTCAATAAGCTTTTCTTACATAAATTAAATGGTTTAATGTTTGAAAAATGAGACATTCACTTTATTTCTTACTAATAATGCTTCTTTTTTTGTTGCAAGCAATCGTTCAAACAAATAATAAAAAAATTAACTGTTGTGTTTACATCAAACTTCATATTCATTGGTACAATCATGTAAATACACATTTGAAAATTTACATCTATTGAATCTATCAAACATAAATGTCATTGATTTTGATTAATTTCACTTATATGGTTTGAACAGTTCAATGCTTGAAAGATGAGATGTCACTTCATTTCTTATTAACAAGTCTTCCTTTTCATCACAAGAAGTAATTCAAATAAAATGTTCATAAAATTAATTTTTGTGTCCACACTAAATATTATATTCATTGCAACAAGTATGCAAATTTACCACTGGTAATATAAATCCATTAAGTCCATCATACAAAGGAGTTATTAATTTTGATAAACTTTTCTTACATAGATTTAATGGTTCAATGCTTTATTGACAAGTTTGTTACTTTATTTCTTACTTATAAGGCTTCTCCTTTCATTACAATGACTCATTCACACAAAATGATCATGACATTAACTATGTTGTCTATACCAAATATTATGTTAATTATGACAAAGTAAGTTAACAAAAATCATTGATATTGATTAGCTTTTCTTACATGGATAGAATGATTAATTGCTAGATGGATGAGACAATCATTTCATTTGTTGCTAATAATGCTTTTCCTTTCTATTTAAGTAGTCAATAACACAAAATGATTATGAAATTGAGTTTTGTATATGCACAAAGCATTATATTCAATGGAAAATTACATTAATAAACCTTTTGTAATGTAAATCCATTGATGTTAATTATCTTTTCTTACTTGGTTTGAATGGTTTGTTGCCTAAAAGACAAGACCATCATTTCATTCCTCAATAACAAGGCTTTTCATTTCTTTGTAAGGACCATTCATACAAAATGATGATAAAATTAACTCTTATTCACACAAAATGATCATGAAATTCATGTTTATGTTTCTAGCAAACACTATATTCAACACAACAAACATGGCAATACACTTTTTAAATCCTAAATCCATTAAAGTCCTCTAACCACAAGAGTCATTAATCTTCATTAGCTTTTTTACATGGTTTGAATGGTTCATTACCTGATAAATGAAACTATTAACCAAATTGATCATGAAAATAATTTTTGTATCAACACCAAACATCATATTCATTGTCATAAGGACATAAATAGACCTTTGATAGTTTGAATTCATTGAATTTCATCAAACATAGGGGTCATTCATCTTGAATAGCTTGTCTTACATTGTTTAAATGGTTTAACGCTTTAAAAAGATAAGACAATCACTTCATTTCTTGTTAACAAGGTTTCTCCTTTCCTTACATGTAGTCATTCGAACAAAATGATAATAAAATTAACTTGTGTTTACATCAAACATTATATTCATAACGACAAGTATGTCAATGCACATTTGGTAGTTAGACTCCTTAACATTCATCAAAGGTAGGAGTGATTGATCTGGATTAGCTCTTCTTACATGGATTGACTAGTTTGTTGCTTAAAAGATAAGACTACCACTTCATTTCTTACTAATAAGGTTTCTTCTTTCATTGCAACTAGTGATTTGCACAAAATAATCATAAAATTAACTTTATGTTTACAACAAACATTATATTGATTGTAATGAGCACACATATACACCTTTAATTGTTTGAATCCATTAAAGTACATCAAACATAGGAGTCATTGATTTTAATTAGCTTTCTTGCTTTGTTTGAATGGTTTTATGGCTAGAAAGATCAGATTTGTCACTTTATTTCTTGCTAATAAGGCTTCTCCTTTTGTTTCAAGGACTTATTTATATAAAATGATCATAAAATTAATTTTCATGTCTTCACAAACATTATATTCATTGTAACAAGTATGTTAATAAATGATTGAAATCCATCAAACATATGAGTAATTGATCTTAATTAGCTTTCTTATATGGTTTTAATGGTTCATTGCCAGGAAAATAAGACTTTCACTTCCTTTCTTGCTAACAAAACCTTTTTTTATTATTATTGCAAAAGGTTATTCACATAAAATAATGATGAAATTGACTTTTGTATCTAGACTAAACACTTTATTTATTAACACAAGCACATAAATATACCTTTGATTGCTTAAATCCATTGACTTTTATCAAAAATAAGAGTCATTTATCTTAATTAGTTTCCCATACATGGTTTAAATGGTTCAATGCCTAAAAGATGAGATTGTAGTTTCATTTCTTGCCAACAAGGTTTCTCTTTCCATTATAAGGAGAAAATGACACAAAATGATCATGGAATTAACTATTGTGTGGACACCAAACATTGTATTTATTGTGGCATCTACTTTAATGCACATTTAGTGATTTGAATCCATTGAAGACTATCAAACATAGGAGACATTAATTTTGATTAGCATTTCTTACATAGTGTAAATGGTTTATTTCCTAAAAGATGAGACCTTTGCTTCATTTCTCTTTAAGAAGTTTTATCCTTTCATTAAAAAAAGCATTCATACAAAATGATCATGAGATTAACATTTGCATGTACCCTAAACATTATATTCTTTGAGACAATCACATAAATACACCTTTAGTGCTTCGAATCCATTGAAATCCATTAACTAGAGAAGTCATTCATCTTAACTTTCATTTTCTACATGGTTTGAATGGTTTATTATCTAAAAGATGAGACCGTTACTTTATTTCTCATTAACATGGCTTCTCATTTCATTGTAAAGACTTATTCATACAAAATAATCATTAAATTAACTTATGTTTGCAACAAACATTATCTTCATTGTGACAAACATGTGAATATACCTTTAGTAGTTTAAATCCATTAAAGTCCATCAAACATAAGAGTCGTTGATTTTAATTTGATTTTCATAAATAGATAAAATAGTTAGTTACATAAAAAATGAGATAGTCAACTCATTTCTAGCTAACAAGACTTATTGTTTCTATGTAAGGAGTCAACTACACAAAATGATCATGAAATTAACTTTTGTGTATTACTAGAATTCTCTTAATTAAGAGATGATTGGTAGCTATCGTTAAGGCATAAAAACTTTAATACCTTACTCTTGATTATTCAATAGTAGATAGTATGAGTAAAAGTTGATCTTATAGAGAGTGTTATCAATTCACTATTGATTAACTAAAAATTGAAGACCTTAATGTAATAGGGAGGAAAAGTTGAATTTTAATTTTATATCAATTAAAATAAGCAATCTAATTAGACAAAATTAAATACAGAAAAATTAAATTCTAAAAGCCCAATTTTAGATTCATTCACAACTATGATATCCAATGATTCTTATGACTTATAATGTTGTCTTAATTCTAATGGAATTATCAACACTATATAATCACAAGCTTTGTTACCTAAATTTTTCCTTTGATATTTACTAAACAAAACAAGCTCTTTACTTAGACTTTGACCATTTTACCGCTAGAATAAGATTCCTTGAATAATATACTAGCAACCTTGAGAACTAGGAAAATAGGTTAATATAAGCATCACACAACTTTAAATCGTTTAACCTACAATAATTTATTCATAATAATAAGATGAAAACTTATCCTTAATCCCCCTTTGTTATTTGTTACCCAATGATTAGGAAGTGGATACAAATGGATCTCAAGTCCTAATTCTAACAATTGATATTCATTTAATAGACATAACCAAATTAATTGAACAAACAATCATTCAACCATTCAATTACATTCCATAAGAAAAGAGAACAACATACAAGAATAATCCATACCATTGAAGTATTAAAAGTTTTGATATTCCCTAAAATTGTTGAAGAACCTACCTACACATGCTATAGAAAAAATTCCTTCTAAAGTGATTGTTTTATGCTCCATCAATCTCTCTCTTTCCACTCTCGAGAGATGGTTATTTATGTTCTAAAAAATTTACATAGCAACCACCAACAAACCCTAACGAATTTGGGTTTCCTTAATCTTTTAAAATTCCTATATTAGCTTTCAAGTTGATTTTAGAATAGATAAAATTAGAACTAGGGCTTAAATTATTCATGAAAGTTATAGTTTTCCTATCTATCATTTCAACACATCAAGTTTTACCCAAAAAGAAGCTCCAAAGTCCAAGTTATGAGTTGAAAACTGAGACTGAATCAGTCCAAATCATGAAAAATTCTATAGCAACTTCTCCATTATTTTGTAATCATTAAACAATCAATATAGGCTTGATTCTCTTCATTGTAATTATAAGTCTGAATGTGTACTTCAATTTAGTCTTTTGAATCACTTGATTTAAACGTCTAAAACTAAGGGTATACCCTTTTAAGCATATAACGCTCAAACATGAATCCTACTTTAATTATGATTAGCCTTCAATTTTTTGACATGATTTTGAAGTAATGTCTCAAGGTCTAAACAAATTCAGATTTGGATTTTAGACCTTAGTTTGGAAAATTCAAGATGTCTACTACAACTTCATTGAAGACTACTTTTTTTATTTGGACTTTTGAGTTAATGAAAAACATAAAACAAGAAACAAAAGTCAAAATTGTAAAGTACTAGAATTTTTCATACTAAAAACATATATTCTAAAACATTTACTAAAATATACCTAAATCAAAAAATATATTCTAATAAGTTTAGGTAGGTATAAAACTTATTAAAAACAACTAAATGTAAAAGGAAATAAAAATAATAAATTTTCACTCATCAAATTTCTCCACTCTTAGCCCTTACATGTCCTTAAGCAAAACAAAGTCAACTCAAAAGAATAATAGACAATAAACTAGTTATACCTCAAAACATCATCATAATGCATAAGTTCATCATGTTTAATTTTCAACCAACATGCAAGTCTAACTTTAAAATGCAGCAATGTCAAATAAAATAACAAGAAGCAAACTCATATCTTTTCCTCTATATCCATAATTACCCTTAATTAGTTAATGCAAGTGTCACAACTAACATAACCAAGTCATATATATAGTTTACCTATAAACCATTTATTTTTATTACTACAAGCTGTGTAGCAAACTATGGTGTCACTTATTAAAGAAAAAAAAAGTGAAATAATGAACAAATATTATTCCTCAAGACATGCCTAAAAATTGAGAAATGTATATCAAGATGCTTTGCATAGTCGTGTTTAAATCACTATTTCACGTGAGTGTTAACACTTTTGGTGAAGTATCCTTAGTTACTAAGCAAACTTCAATAGCAAATTAGAATTAAACTTTGCATTTTATTATTATTATGATTTTTTTAAACACCTTATTTACTTAAACCCAAGTTTAGGACTAGTTTTCAAAGAATAGTCTCAAGACAAACCATATACTTCTTAACCATGCTTCATTACATAACTTCTCAAGAAATATTGTTTCAATTAAGTATTAAAAAGTCAAGTACACTTACCTTTATTTCACAAGACATTAGTAACATCCTAAGTCAAGCAGTATATCATAAAAATAACCCAATTGCATACTTATGCATTACAAAGCATTCTAAAACATAACAAATGTATAATCACTATTTCATGAAAACTAAAAAAATCTTACCAAAATCTCTTATCTAGGCTTAAAACTTACATTGGTCCCCCTATCAAGCCAAATTGACTGAAAAGTTATTTGAAATATAAATAAAAAGAAAGAGTAAAGAAATTAAATCCAATTTATTCTTGAGTTACCTCCCAAATAGTGCATGTTCTTAATGTCGTTAGCCTAATGACATACTTCCTCAGTCTACATAGATTGGATCTTCCAACTTTATTACCTCAACATTTTGCACTTGAAAACATTCATAAAAATTTTGAGCCTATAACCATTCACCTTAAACACCTTGCCTATCTTTAAACTCCTTATCTCAACTGGACCATAACAAAAAATATTAGTGATAACAAAAAGATTGACCCACCAAAAGTATAACTTTAGAATTTCATTTTTCACTACCTTCATCATTAGGGTATTTAATTGATGTTGAGCTTCTCTTGTTGGTTTTCTTTCTTCCAATAATATTCAACATATGCACACAATAGGACTTATCCCCTTAATGTCTGCAATTTTTCAACTAATCACTATCTCATACTCCCTTAGCACACAAATTAACTTTTCTTACTACAAGTGTATGAGATCCCCTATTAATAATGGGCAAGGTGTCATTGTCTTCCAAATACACATTCTTCAAATGAGATAGTAATGGTTTCAATTCTAACATAGAAGCATGCAAAATAAAAGGCAAAAGTTTTTTATAAGAAGCAAGTAACTGAATAAAAGGAACCATAAACCTATTTGAAATCATTGATAATAAATGTAACTTAGTCATAGTCTTTTTCAACTCCTTGCTTAACTAAACCTCTCCTTTTTTTTCTTTCTTTTTTTGTAACTCAAGATATTTGATGATGGCCACCTTTAACTCTTTTATACTTGTCAACTCAAAAAAACTTCCTGCAATATAAGAATAATAACATTAGTGGCATAAACTAAGTGGACATCATTAAGATACTAAATAACCCAATAAATATTAAACCAAATTTGTTCTCCATCAAACTTTGTTGTTAGGTTATCTTCATGCACATTAATTCTCACCCTAGCTATCTTCACGAATAGCCTTCCTAATAAAATAAGTGTAGAATTAGAAGAAGCATCATCATCCATATTTAAAATACGTATTTGAGTTTATTAAAATATATTTTGACTTAGGTATATTTTAGGAAATTTTTGAACATATATACTTCTAGTACGAAAATTTTCAACATTCTATCATTTTGACTTTTGTTGCTTATTTTAGGTTTTTGAGTGCCGAAATGGGGGGATGTACAAAAAATCAAATTATCACTTTAGAAGGAATTCATTTTTTAGCATATGTAGTTAGGCTTTTCAATAATTGGGAGATTTCAAAACTTTTGGTATTTTAATGATATAAATTATTCTAATTTTTTGTTCTCTATTCTTATGGAATTATTTGGGTTATTCTAATTTAATGGTTGAACAATTTTTATTTTCAATTAATTTAGTTAGACTTACTAAATTAATTAAATCAATATCAATTACTAAAACAAGAAATTGTGATTGATTTTTATCCTCTTATTAATCACTGAGTAATGAATAATAATAAGAAATTATGGACAATTTTTTATCTTATTGTAAAGAATAACCTGGTGCAAGTTAAATGACACAAACTTAGGTGATTATTGCTTTTACTAACCTATTTTCTTAGTTCATAAGGCTATCATTATGTTACTTTAAAGAGTTTATTTTAGGGGTATAATGGTTATAATCTACATAAAATGTTTATTTTATGTAATGAATATTTAAGAAAAAATTCAGTTATCAGTGTTTTGTTGTTTCCTAGGATTAATAGTTTCATTAGAATTGAGATAACGTTATAAGTGATTAAAATCATTGAATATCATAGTTGCAAATGAACTTAAAACTGGACTTTTAGTATTTGATCTTTTTACAATTTTTTTTGTTTGATTGGTTTGTTTATTGTACTTGTTACAAAATCAAAATTTAACTTTTTCCCCCAATTATGTTAATGTCTTAAATTTTTTAGGTAATTAATAGTGAATTGATTACATTTTTTGTAACATCAACCATTACTTATCCTTTCTACAATTGAATAATCAAGAGTAAAGTATTAAATCTTTTATGCCTTAATGACAACTACCAATAAGTTAAATGGTTGTAGAAATCATTATTCTGACATAAATTGGTGATTAGTTATACATATTGTTATTTGTTTTTACCATGTATATGAAGATGTGAAGTTGTGTGAGCTCCTATATTTGTAGCTTTTGAAAATGTGCATGATTAAGTTATGCATTTGGTGTAGTTTCCTTATTATCAAATGAAAGTTAGAGATTGAACTCATAAATTTCCACAACTTTGGATTCATATAATTTTATAATAATTAATTTCAAAAAGTTTGCATTGACATTAATCACAAACATGTTAAGAAAAATGAGACACAACCCATTGTTACATGCTTTGTCCTAATGTTCAAAAGGCTTTGCATGTCATGTCAAAACAAGTCAGCCTATTATTGAAAGCTAACCACAAAAAACATTATAACAAGTCTAACACAAGATCCAACACCAAGCACCATAATATCTTTGGTACAAGATTCAACACCCAACACTAGAACATCTCCAACAAAAGATCATACACCATAAAAAAAACAAAACATAATTTGACCACGATGTACACTAGTTTATGTGGTAGTCTATCTAACATTAGATCCAATAAACACATTTCCTTTTCCACTAACATCCTTTGATCCTTAAATATTTAGTGCCTCTTCAAAATAAGGTCCTAAGTGACTCTCCCTAGCATGAACTTCCTGACACGATTCCTTATTTTATCAAATTATTATTAATTATGTCATTTAATATTTATTTTTTAATATTTTCTTTTTAATAGAAATAATTACTTTTGTATTAACAAATATAATTAATGAAGTCTTTTAGGAGCATATTTTTCCATAACTGTTAAGTCAAATCCTTGGGTCTATAAATATGTAATGTCTTATGACTTTTATTTAGACAATGAAATACAATTAAGAGCTATTTAGCTTGTTAAAGATTGATCCCTTCAAAGAGATCATCGGAGTTTGATCCCTTTAAAAATATTGATATATCTTTGTTGTCCACAAGTTTCTTATTTTCAATTTTTGAATTCTTATCATCTTGTATCAAAATGATGTAATTAGGAATTTTGTTTATGTTTTACAATCTTATTAACACCAAAAAACAAAAATCAATTTATGCTCTCCATATGTCAATAAAAGAAAAAATGTTAACATTACTAAATTGCAATCATACATCATTTCTTCACACAACTCATTTGATTATAACGATAGATTGCTTCGTGTTGAAGAATTAGTATATCTTATAAAAAAGTCATTAAAGTGACTCGAACATATAGTCATTGCGTAAGGGAAAAACCAATTAAGAAACAATGCTTCCATATCTACCAATAAAAAAAAAGAACTAATAAAGTCCTTTGGAGGCACTAATCACGACTATATATAGTCATATATAAAGGTGGAATTTTCACGTTGTAAGACAAGAGTAATCCCACAAGTTGAATTTTAAAACTAAAAAATATTTTTATTTCCATTATATGATAGGAGATTTTAAGGTATAAATCACCTTTATTCAATTGAAGGATGAGTTCTGACTTGGGCTAATTTCACCAATGACCTTCTTGTTCACTTTAAGTCTTCAGAATTTCAAAATGTTGATTAAGAGATTGCAAAAATCTATCAAATGTCAATAGTTATGGATTATTATAGTTGTTTTGAACAACTTGCTAATAATGCTAAAGATTAGTCATAAAAGTGGTTGGTGGGAACATTCATTACAAATAAAGAGGAGAAATTGGGTGTTAAAACTCATTATACATTTATTAAAGGTATTAACAAATACTTCGAAAGCAAAGTTGCTTCTATTTTTGCTAATGCTATGTAATTGACTCTATATGAGTTAAAAAAGCAAATAACAAAGGGACTGTGCTGACAATGCAATGATAAGTGGCATAAAAAGTATTAATGTAAACAAGAGAAGCTTTTAATGATTAAACTAGTAAAGAAAACTACTATAATAGAAGATGATAATTTCAATTTGGGCCATGATGATAGCAAAATTTCTAATGAATATATTGTATTTATGTTTCATGCCTTAGACTATTTCAATCTATCAACTATGAAGATTGATATGCCTCTTAAATAACAACCATTCATTATGTTAATTGACTTAAGAAGCACTACAATTTCATGGATGAAAATATTGTCAAGAAACTTGCTTTTCCAATAAAGTAATATGACAAGTTTTATGTGATGGTTGTTGATGATGAAGCTTGATATGCTAAAATAAGTGTACAAGGATAAAGTCTTTATTACAACGTCAACCAATTTATGTTGATTTGGTTTTACTATCCTTGAAAGATTATAAAATTATTATTAGCATTAATTAGATGCAAACTTTAAGAGGCATTAATTAGAATTTCCAAGATTATCAACGAAGTTTCCACTAAATGGCATGCAATACTACTAAAGAGAAAGCATGGTGGTAAATTCAATGCTATTAGTAGTCATTGTATAGAGAGAGTCTCACATCCAATAAGACTGAAGAAAATAATTTATCGAGACAAAAATCTTCCTATCAAGGATGTTATCCACCAATCCTTTAAGTAGTGATTTCTAAAATTTGTTTCTAGTCAACCTTGAGGATGAATTTGTTTTAATAGGTAATGAAATGATACAATTTATGATATTATTATCAATTATGTCATTTAATATTTATTTTTATTGAATATAAATATTAATATAAATAATTACTTTCATATTAATAAACATAATTGATATAGTCATTTTACTTTTTAAAAATGAAATTTTCATTAACTATTAAGTCAAATCATTAAGTCTATAAATATGTAATATCTTATAGTTTTTTTTTTCAAGAAATAAAATACAATTAAGAGTTGTTTAGTTTTTTAGAGTTTGATAACCTTAAAGAAATCAATATCTTTAATTTTTACAATTTTCTAATTTTTAATCTCTAGATTTATATCTCTTTCTATTAGCAGTAAACACCAACCATGCAGAATACATTTTAGCTATAATAGAGAATTATATCTATTAAATATAATATTATAATACATATATCTTATAAATTATTACATTTTATGCATTATTATTTTAGATATAATATATATATATTAAATATCAATTTTACTAATTTAAATTCTTGTTAAACTAGTTTAATTGATTACATCTTGAACCTTTAACATTTTTTATTTCATGACTAATTTCATTCTCAAACCATTGGTTGCAACTAGTTGGTGAAGATTTTGATGTTCCCTTTTGCTTAAGTTCTTGCCTTGAATAAAAGCTCATAACATGTTGGATAAGCAATTGATACCTTCTTTTTGTTTTCTACATTTAATTTATAAGTAGATATGTCAAATTTTAACCTAACTTGACAAGTTAACCCTAACTTATCCAAAGAAAGTCAACCCAAACCCAAAATGAAAATGATTTAACTTTAAAATGACTTAAATCCAAAATAACTCAAAAATTTAAAGTCATACAACTCATAACCATTATAACCTTTTTTTTTTCTCTTAAGATAAAATAAGAAAAGTAAAATAAAATGTTTTAATATTTGAATCATAGAATTTAGGTAATATATATAATTTTTATTAAGAATCTTATAAATATTCCTTTTAAAAAATTTATTATTTAATCTTTCTTATAAGTTAATTTATTATTTTATTTATATATACACAAGTATATAAACATCACAAATGCACACTATTTTACTTTTATTTATTGTATAAATGTATATTAGATTTAATTTACATAATTTTTAAATTTTTTTTATATTTAATATTTAATATTAATTTTAGCTTATTTATTTTGTATAATAATATATTTTAATCTTTTATACTTATGATATTTTAAATATTTTATATGTGTGTCTATGTGTGTTATATACATATACAAATAAAAATATATACATACACGCATAAATATTTTTTTCTATAATATGTATAATATATTTATAAATTTTTCATACAAATTAATATATAAAAAATACATTTTCTTTATTTATTTATTACATATAATAATTAGTAGGTTGACTTTCCTCCACAACCTAATAGTAAGAAAAAAAATAGTATAAAAGCTAATATGTATAATATATTTTTAAATTTTTCATACAAATTAATATATAAAAAATATATTTTATTTATTTATTTATTACATATAATAATTAGTAGGTTGACTTTCCTCCCCAACCTAATAGTAAGATAAAAAAAAAATAGTATAAAAGCTAAAAAAATTATATACTTCTGATACAAATTAATATGTAAAAAATAAATGGTACATAATTATATTTTTTACATATTATAATAAATGATAATTAGAAAATTAATTTTTAAATTATTAGGTCAATCTATGTCCAAAGTTGAGTGATAGGATAAAATTTTGTGTGAAAATAAAAAAAATTATATACTTTT
This sequence comes from Kandelia obovata, assembly GCA_021464305.1. Lineage (NCBI taxonomy): Eukaryota > Viridiplantae > Streptophyta > Magnoliopsida > Malpighiales > Rhizophoraceae > Kandelia > Kandelia obovata. Next base: position 9,816,163 of record CM038480.1, read on the forward strand.
AATACAAATTAATATATAAAAATAAATCATAAATAAAATAAAAAAATTAATTGAAATGAAAAAATTAAATTTTAAATAATAATTTTTCAACCGATGGATTGACTCAAACTTGACCGAAACACAAGTGAGCCGGCCGAAGAACAACTCAAATGTAACTTAACTTCAAAGTTACATGGCTTGAAATGATCCGAACCCAACCGGAAACGATTTAATGACCCGTTTGACGCCTCTACCTATGAGACACATTGATGTCAACTAAACCACGAATAAACTGAAAATATTTAATAAAAAAATGTAAATATCGATAAGTAGATTACATTATACCTTAGTATGTCAATTTCAGTATTGGTGTACGGAGAAGGTCCAGAAACCCTATTTTGGAGATCTGCGTTCAATGCTTCACTCGTGTTAGTTTTACTGACTATGCCTTTCTTCTTGGCAGATGACTTCTTTCCTTGGCCTTCTTTTCTTTTACTAGCAGGTGTAGCAAATGTGAGAGGGTTTGTGTCACTTGTACAGCTAGTTGTAACCGATGTTGAAACTCTGTCTTGCTACATCTTCTTGCCCTTTATTATCAGCCTAGAAACATAATTAAGGCATTCACATTACAGTTAAATGGATAGACTCTAAAATGTTGTAAGTTGTTTGAACTCAAGTCCGCTTATTACCTCGGATTAATCAACATTTTCAGCCTTACATAACTTCTTGTTGTGGCCACGATTTCCACAATTCCTACGCTTCTATATCCAGCCTTTCCTTGACAGTTTGAATGTTTGGGACCCTTGCTGGGACACTTCCTTTGGTTCGTCTTTATCTTTTTTCCTAAATCTTTTGTGGTCTCACAAGCATGATACGCACTACGGGTGGGGCCAATTCCCCATTTTCAAATCTAGGCTACAAAATTTTCCCTCTCACTAGCTCTACGGATTCCTGATATACAATTAGACATGGGCGAACGTAGCAAATGCCCAATGAAATCCAAGAATAGAGAAGGATTTATGAATTTTTATATTTGCCCCAACTCCAAATTAATTTTTTCCCCCCACAAAATTAAAAATTTATCTCTTAATAATTCCATAAATACTTTTTTAATCACAATTTACTTGTGTACGTAAAATATTTATTTATTTTCTTCAATTTCTGTTTTTGTAATCAAATTTTCAAAATAAATATTTCACTTATGAAATTGAGATTGTTTAATTTTTTGTGCAACTATAGAAATAACAATAACATTCCATAATATATCTTTTCCATAGTTTATTTCTAAATTGAAAATAATTAATCGATATTTTTAGTAAAATTTTAATAATTTAATAAAGTAGTCTTGGAATTAAAGTACAGTAGTCGAACTGCTGTAACTTTTTTCATTTATTTAAATCTTATGCTTTTATGTGTATACTAGGGATATCATTTAGCATTTTTTCACATAGCTTATTGGTATATAGCATTTTTTACATAATTATGTCTCTCCTTTTAAAATATACATGTAGTTATATATTGCCCCCACTGAGAAAAATTGTTAGATCCGCCCATGGTTTCCCATATATCGTTGCTAACATAATCACAAAGAATTTTCATTCTAATAAATATCTTACATCAAGTTTCGGGAAGGTCATTGAGTAGGTTTGTGACACGACCTGGTGCAAATCTATATCAAGTGTTTTCTTTTGCAACTCTAAATCCTGTACATAGTTGGATTTAGCATAACTCCAAAACTAAATCCTGTATATGCTTATTATGGGTCGATTTTGTCTAACGGCAGTAATGGGGAGGGTCTTTCAAAAACAAAAAAAAGTTATGGGCCTGAAACAAAAGATACCCAAACATGGAGGGATAAATCTAGATTTTTGTCTCGATAAAAAAGTTATCTGGAGAGTACGATTCTCCGAAACATATTTGATTGTGGTAATAGATCAGTCAGAGATGAAAAATATAAAGATAGATGGAGAGAGTGCACTTAAACAAGGAAAAAAAAAAACAGAGAGATACAGAAAGAAAAGAATTGAAAAAGATGGTAACAAGGAGGAACTAAAGAAGAGAGGGGCAGAGACTTTGGGAGATGGGAAGAGAGAGATTTGACGTGAAAGAGGAGAGGTTAAATAGGTGATTTTGACTTACCATGTACATATAAGTGGCTCTGGTCACATTTGCCACCACTTATGCATTATCTGAGTACTTAATGGTCAAATTAATATTTTGCAAGTTACTGACTCATCTGTGTCTTTTTTTATTTATTTATAATGATAGTAATCTTAATTATATATATATATATATTGTTACTTACCTGAATTGGAACAATCAAAAAATTATTGACCTAATAGTAACTTATACGAAAAGACAAACGTGAAAATTTTTTTCGCCCTTTTTTTTTGTGTCATTTAACTTTGCATTTTAAAAACTTCACTGTGATACACCAATTTTATGGGGGCACTGTTCCATTATTGATGCAGCAAGGGCTAAGAACTAAGAATTAAACTATTGTCTAGTGGAAGCATGAAGAGAATCAAACAAGACGCTTAACAAGGATTTTGAGGAGATAAGGAGAAGCACCAATATATTCGATCATCCACGACCAGAGATAATTCTGATGCTGATCGTGCTTCAAAAGAAAGCTAAAAGGGGGTCCACGCCCCAAAAGCCTCGTTGAACCACAAAATTGTAATTGCCTAAATGAACCTACTATTCTTTGCTTGCCTTGGATTCTGCATGTTGAATCACATGCCTTTTAGGCCTTTACCACAAGCTGTTGGAAGCAAGACAGATTAGTCAACAAAGTAAAAAGGTGACTGAATGTGGAAATGGGAATAAGTTAAAAAGCAATTGCTTTGATAAATATCCTTTACCATATGATGCAACGGGGAGGATGATATATATAACATGTTATCATCATTGGACCATAATGGCATTCCAAATTAACTAACCAGGCAGTAGAATAAGATTATAGGATTTTATTCAAAATAATAATTTCATAAAAAAAAAAGTGAAAAACCGAAAAACAGACAGAGAGAGAGAGAATTCACTTGTATGTAAAGAATTTTCTTGTTCTACGGCAATTGACTTCATTTAATAGTCCCTTGAGTCCAATTTAGGCAACAAGATAATGCTCTTTTATTTGTAACTAAATTCCTTCTCATGTACGCATCCTATCGAACTCTGAAATTCTAAATAATAAATTGAAGCTCTTTAATTGCTGAAATGTATCGTTAAAAACAGAAGTTAGTTGATTATACTTTATTCTAACAAATTATAACTTAACTAAAGATATTTCATATCTACATTCGTGTAGAATGTAGGGAAATTTTGTCAATTTCTAAGTAAAGGTTTCTTACTGACTTGGTAGCATGATTAGTTTAGCCTTATCCTGTACAAAGTACATGCATACATCAATCAAATAGAGCATAAGTGCTGAGCAGTTTGAATTCTTGAACATTTTCGGGAACATAAATAAAGAAAAGCATCGCCAACCATATTAAAAGACAAAAAAGCTGAAGAAGGTGCCATAGCAAGAAAAGAAGCTCTGCATAAAGAGAAACATATAGTAGCGGAAACGTAGAAAGATAAGAAGAGAAGGGAAGGGTGCTACTACAGCTCAGTGGTGCAAGTGCAGCAACCGGACAAACAACTTAGAGAAAATATCGAACCACAACTTAAAGAGATCATGTATCGATTCAGCAACATGGTTATTGGTTTCTTGAATCTGTTCACCCTCTTGGCATCGATACCGATAATTGGAGCAGGCTTATGGATGGCAAGGAACAAGACCAGCTGTGAAAGTTTTCTCCAAACCCCACTTCTGGTTGTGGGTTTTGTTGTGCTCGTAATTTCATTGGCTGGCTTCATCGGGGCTTGCTTTCGTGTCGCGTGGGCACTTTGGGTCTACTTGGTGGTCATGTTGTTCCTTATTGCAACCTTAATAGGCCTGACTGTCTTTGGATTAGTTGTCACCAGCCAAGGAGGTGGTGAGGTAGTACCTGGCAGAGTGTATAAAGAGTACAAGCTTGAAGATTATTCTCCTTGGTTAAGGACCAGAATTAAGGATCCTGAATATTGGAGTGCAATCAGGTACTGCATACTGGGTTCCAAAGCCTGTGCTAAGCTTGCCACTTGGACTCCTTACGATTATCTTGTCAAAGACATGTCTCCTATACAGGTAACCCCGTTCTGTTCTCTCAAGTGCTGCTTTAGCATCTTAAATTGGTAATTTTATTTTCTTATTCTGATTTTTTATTTTTTTAGGAAGACACCATTACACGGGCACACACACAGACATATATATATTTAAGTTGGTTTTTTAAGTTGTAAAGCTTGTTTGAATTGTGCTTATAAAATTGCGGTGCATGCAGTCTGGATGTTGCAAGCCACCAACTTCATGCAATTACAACATGGCAACAACTGTGGTAACTCAAGACCCAGATTGCAACCGGTGGAACAACGCCCCGAACCTGTTATGCTATGAGTGCGATTCTTGCAAAGCTGGAGTGCTGGAAGAAGTGAGAAGGGATTGGCACAAGCTGTCGGTTCTCAATATTGTGATGCTTGTGTTTCTCATTGGGATTTATTCAATTGGATGCTGTGCTTTCCGTAATACAAGAAGGGCCGAAACCGATTACCCCTACGGAGAGAACCGGATGACCAAAATCAGACCCAGATGGGATTACCACTGGTGAGTAAATCAGTCATCACATCCTTGGCATTCCTGATTTTTTATACTCAACTGAAAGCTAAAAGCATTATTACTGTGTGAGAAAGAAAATCTACCCTCTCGTTTTTTGTTTTTTGTTTTTTTTCTATTTTTTTATTAGAGGATGCTTTCTAATCGCTGGATTTTTCATCGCCATTAATATTTCTTTCTTTTTGGTTAATTATTTTATTTGACCAATTAGTCATATTTATTTTATTTAAATATATATACAAAATTAAAATATATGTGCATACGAGTATTAATTTTTGTATATATTGTATTTAATAATAATTATAAAAACGTTCTATTTTATGTATTTCTATATTTTATTTTAATTTATTATATGCACGTCCGTGCATATGTTATTTCGGCAGAAAAAGGATGAGTGGGTATGTGTATCCCATGACTCTCCCACTCCTCCTCGTTGATCCGCCTCCCTACCCGGTCCACTTAACTTTTTCCGACTTTTTAAGTAGGTATTTATAATTAATTATTCTTCTCTAAACCGCTTTTCAAGTCCTATACAAAAAAGCTCGTTCGTAGCTCGCTCCCTCTCTCACCGTATCTGTGATCTATGCTAAGCAATGCATTTTACTTTTGATCCAGGTGGAGATGGTTGCGAGACCAGAGAGAGCGGCTTTACTAGCTAGCTGAAAACTGAGAAGCCTCAGCGTCCTCTCAAAATCGCCCCGTCCATGCCTGAGTTATTCGGTTGTAAAAAAGATGAGACAATTACGTTGGTTTTCAAGGTGTGTTTGGCCATCAAGGGAGTATCGGAAGTTTCAAGAATCTATGCCTTTTTCTTTTTTCTTTTTCTTTTTTGCACAAAGATGGTTTTAATTAACTTTCTTTCCTATGGCCATACTGCTAGCTTATCTCTCTTTCCCTCTCTGTTTTTTTATATTTGCGAGCTTTACTGCCTTTCGATACAAGTTGAGCCTTTACATACATAAAGTGTGAAAAGTGTGCGCAGGTGCAACTTTATGATGTGGTGAGCCACTGCTTTGAATGATGCCATTATTTTTTTTATGAAAATTTTTATTTTCGCTCACTTAAAATATAAATTAATTTAATTTTAAATATAAATAAAAAATTAAATGAGATTCATTTAAAATAAAAAATAATACAATAAATTTATATAATATAAAATTATTGATATATTATATTTTAAAAAAATAAAAATAATAAATAATAAATATTCATTTTTATACATTTTGTGTGTGAAAGAATTAACCATGACTTTTGTTGCAATGGTTAGCCATTAGGTGAGGGTTCGAACTCCACTAGTGGCAACTGTAGTTTCTTGCCTTAAATGATCAATGGATTATATCAATTTGTGATATTCAAAAAATTGAATAAAAAGATTGTTTGCTTTCTATTACAATGATTCTACAAGTTTGCATTCTTCTATTAACTAATAATATATTTTGTTGTAATTCAATTATTACAATAATTTTACAAATTAGTATACTTCCATCAACTAATATAATATCTTATCATTTTGTAGATTGATTTAGAATTCCTAACTCTTATTAAAGTCAAATTATCTTCAATTTCATTCATCTTTTGAATTCTCATCAATTATCTAAATCTTCATTGCCTATAAAATGTCCTCTAATGTTAGAAAGTTCTTCAACCTTTTAATAAAATTTTGTTGATTCCAAAATTGATATATCATCACCATATTTCCTTCATTACTTTGACAATCCAAGAATAATTATTATATTTCTACTATAGAGGAAAGTAATGAGAGCTGCACCTTCAGCTTAAAATTAGAATGGTTTTATCAATGACATAATTAAGAAGTTCAATCAAGACTTGTTAATTCTTAAAAAAAAAGAAAAAGCGATATGATGGTCCTTTCTTGAATCTTAAGCGTTGTTTACAAACACGTTATTAATAGCATAGTGTATTTTAAGACAACAAAAGATGCTTGGAATCATTTAGAGGAACATTTCTCTCATGGTGAGATTGTTTAACTTTACTATATCAAAGGAGACATTGTAGCATATATTCAAGGTGAATCTCTTATTGCCTCTTATTTTACTACACTTAAAGTATATTAGGATGAAGTTAATGATTTGTGTCCATTGCCTACTTGTTCTTGTGGTACAATGAAAGGCCTACTACCATTGATCAACATGAAAAAGTCTTTCAATTTCTCATGAGTCTCAATAACTCATTCTCTACAATTCAAAATCAACTACTTATCATGGAATTATTGGCCACTTTAAGCAAAACTTTTTCTACTATCTTACAAGAAGAAAAGCCAAAGGCCTTATAGGTTAAATCAGCACAAACTTTTGAAAGAGCTATTATGGTAGCTCCAAGTTTTGATAGATTAACAAGTGGATATTTTAGGAATCAACAAGGTGGCCATGGTCATCTATATTGTGACTTTTGTAATGATTTTAGGCATATTCATGCAACTTGTTACAAATTGCATAAGTACCCAAAATGTGTTTCATGGATTATTGATATTAAGGCTTTAAACCATATGGCATTAAATATCAACCTTTTTTCATCCATTAAATATCTACCAACTCTTCAATCTATCAAACTTCCTAATGGAAAAAGAGTTCAAATAACACAAACAGTGATCATTAAATTATCATTATTTCTTAAACTAAAAAAAAAGTCCTTTTCTACCACATTCTTTGTCAATTTATTATCTATTAGTAAACTTACCAAAACACATAATTGTACAACCATCTTCTCTATTTACTCTTGTATTTTGTAAGACTTGTTAACAAGGAAGCTAATTGGTTTAAGTGAAGAAACAGATGGTCTCAACTATTACAAGAATCTTGTCTTTGTCTCTTTTATAACATATTGCACTCAACTTGATCTTTGGCACAATCACCTTAAACATCCATCTTTTTAAAGGTTATAAACTTTGGATTTAGACCTTTTTGTTAATGCATCTTATTTCAAAAATAAAAATACCCTTTGTACTACTTGCCCTTTAGCCAAACAAACTAGACTTTCATTTCCTTCTCATACTTTTGTTACTACTAATATTTTTAAATTAATTCATATGGATGTTTAGAGATATTATTCCACTCTTTCTAATTTCCAATTATTTTAAACAATTATGGATGATTTTTTATATAACACCTAGATTTTTCTTATGCAATCTAAACATGAAGTTGGTTTTTTGCACAAAAATTTTGTTACCCTAGTAAAGAATCAATTTGCCAAAACAATCAAAGTGATTAAAAGTGATAATGGCTTAAAGTTTGTGAACCATGAATTGACAAATTTTCTTGCTTGCTTGGGAATACTTTATGAAATAACTTATGTTGGAACACCCTTATAAAATGGTGTAGTTGAGTGTAAACATAGACACTTCCTTGAGGTTTTACGAGCCTTATGCTTTTAGGCTAATGTACCTACTCAATTTTAAAGTGAATGCATTTTAAGTATTGCTTATCTTATTAATCACATCCCTTTCATTGTCTTATACAATAAGTCTCCCTATAGGTTACTTTTTAAAAACAACCTTTGTACCATCATTTATATGATTTTGGTTGCCTTTTCTTTACCTATCATTAAAATAAGGATAAATTTAGGCCAAAAGCATGTAAATGTATTTTTGTTGGTTATTCTAATGGGTAAAAGCATTATCATGTCTTAGATTTAGTTGATTACAAAATCTTTACAAGCATAGATGTCATATTTCATAGGACTATTTTTCTCTTTGTTACTTCACCTTCACTACCATTTGTGACTCCCTTTCTTATTCTTCCACTTATTGATATAAAAACTTCTTATTTTCTATCTCATAAGGACGATAATCCATCATTCCCCATCACTAATGAATCTCTTTTGCTATTTAATCCCTTCATCGCCCCTCCTCCCGTTATACCAAGAGAGATCGTCATAAACCTTAATGGCTTCAAGATTATCATTATTCTTAAACATCATTATTTTCTAATCTTGATCAACATTGCCTAATGACAAGAACTCCATACCTTTTTTAAAATTTTCCCTCAATTCATAATTTTTTTTTTTGTCTCATCGTGCCTTTTTAGCTACTATTTCTTCTTCCTGAGAATTGACTTCATTAATTATGCCATGAAACACACACTTTGGTGTAAAGCTATGTTTGTTGAAATCCTAGCATTGCAACTTAATAAAACTTGGACCATTATGTCCCTTTCACCTGGAAAACATACTATTGGCTATAAATGAGTGCACAAGGTTAAGTATGAATCTGATGGTAGCATTAAAACTATAAAGAATGACTTGTCGCAAAAGGTTATACCTAAATAGAAGGTCTTGACTACCATGAGACCTTTGCTTCAGTTGTTAAGCTTGTTACTATTTGTTGTCTACTTCTGGCCAAACACAGGTCCTTGAGCCAACTTGATATTAACAGTGCCTTCCTTGATGGTGATTTATCTAAGGAAATTTACATAGACTTATTTCCCAATTACTCTAAAAAGGGAGAGAATGGTAAGCAACTTATTTGTCAACTTCATAGATTCTTATATGGCCTTAAACAAGCTTATCAAAATTGGTTCTTTAAGTTCTCCTCAACCTCACTTACAATTGGCTTTACTTAAACTATTATCAATCACTTTCTCTTCACCCTTAAAGTTGTTTGACACATCACCATCGCTCATGTTTATGTTGATGATATCAAGTTACACTTCACATTACGACTAATCTAGTATCTTATAAGTGTACAAATCACGTTAAAAATTGGTTGTCATTTAGTTCATGAGTAATTACTTGCTAACATAATTCAAATTGGCTTTGTCAACAATGACCATCAGCTGGCTAACATTTTAACTAAGGCCATAGGTCGTGATAAATTCTTTTATCTAATAGGCAAGTTAGGTGTTACGGATCTTCAATCACCAACTTGAGGGAGAGTATTATAGTGATTTTGCAAGCTTGCATACTTTTACCAACTAGCATAATATCTTGCCATAATTTGATTATTACAATAATTTTGCAAGTTTGCATGCTTTTGCCATCTAGTATGATATCTTGTCATAATTTGATGGATTTGATCATGCCCAATTTAGATAATTTGTTCTTGCATATTTTTAGTGGTTTGCACCTTAATTTCTCTCCATTTTATATTTTTATCTTATGTAACAAATTGTACAAAAGACTACAACTTTATGTATATATATTTACTTATATAATTGTATTCAAGTAAATTAGAATTCATGTTTCATATATTTACGTTCTCTTACACTTTTCAAAGATAAAAAAATTAAATTTTTTTATTTAATTATATTTAAATTTAGAAAATTGTGGTTAATTAAATTGATCATATTTTTATTTTATATGCATATTTTTTTTATATTTTATTCTAATAATACTAAATATTAATGCTAATAAGACTATGTATAGCAAATAATTTTACTAATATTATTATATTTTAAATAATCATTTATTTATCTTATATAAAATGATACTTATAAATGTTTTGGAAAAAACATGGAGATTATATTTTACATTCAAAGTTTTAAACTTTTATTGAAATTAATTTTCATTTGGTTAATTGGTTTGAAAACCCCAAACGAAATAAAACTTTTGGCTAAGCAAAATTTTAAATTTGGATTTAACTTTTTAAAATAGTTGAATAAAAAAATCTAGTTTTATTCAATTTATCTTGATTTAATTAGCTATTATCATGCTAATATTCATTTATTTCTTACTCTAACTACTAATTGCTAGCCATTGTTTGAAGGAGAAAAAAAAACAAAGAGAGAGAGAGAGAGAGAGAGGCAAAGGAACAATTTATGGTTGGGCATAGGTGCTAGCCGCTCTTTTCTATTGAATGGGGGAAAACAAAATAGAACACCCTGATTTTTCCTTATTTTGTGCTTAATGGACATTTACTTATCCTATTTGGTTTGGAATTGAAATCAGAATCAATTTTTTTTAGCACTTTGGTTCTTTTAAAACTAAAAATTCAAATATAAAAAAAATAAATAAAACATCCATCACAATTTAGTTAATTTACATAAAAATAATTTTATATAAATTTTTATATTAAAATAAAACCTTAAATAAAAATCATATACTCTACATGAATATTAAGGTTGAAATTTAAAACATGATAAAATCAAATTTTATCATTTAATAAATTGAGCCTTCTAGTCATTAAACATTTTTTAAATAATTGCATTTCAAAAGTTAGACCAATAATCTTATGTGTTAATTGTTTTAATGAACTCTATTTCGATTACATTAATAATATTTTGATTGTCTTCATTGTCATGAAGTTCTTTCTCATTATCTATAGATATTTATATCCTTAGTAGATTGTGCAATAAACATGTCATGACAATGCAACCTTACGTTCATGTCAAATAAAATGATAGATTTATAAAAATTTTCCATTACTCTTTAAGCAACCCAAAACATCTTTCTTTTGCATTTTTAGCTTTAAAGTGCTTTATGTTGAAGTATCCCTCTATTGCTTTTGCATTCATTTAAGTAATATCTTTACCTTCTATTTGGGGAAAGAAATTTGATGTTATCGGTGTAACTGACATCAACCAAATAATGACAACTTTTAAAAATATAAAAATAAGAGAATTATATGTTACTTATCTAACAAAAATAAATTATAGAATTTGTACATAATTTTTAAATATAAAATATGTTTACCTTAAGGAAAACATAAACCAGCAAGTTTAGAAATTGTATTTTGAAGAATGCAACCATCATATGTTGAACTTTTTTTATTAGGCAATGTATATATAAATTGAAGGTCATGTTAACAAACACTTAAAACATTCATTGTGAGGTTACCCTTTCTCATTCCATATTTAGGTCTTTCTCTAAAAATTACTGACACACTAATAAATATGTTATCTAAAGCTTTTAAAAAAAATTATAGACAAAATTAGGTTTACTAAATGACATTAGTTATCATTCTACAAAGTAAAAAAAGAAAACGTATTTACATTAAAGCATATCCATTTAGCATTTATGTAATCATCTACTTTAGACATTAACTTTTTAAACAATATATCATGTAGCTTCAAAACCCACTTAAGACACCTATTAAAAAAGCTACTCATAGTTTCTCCACTTCTATGAAATATGTACCAACTGACCTATTTTTTTTTATGATGAGATATTACATATAAAAACATTGTGACAAACTTTTTTAATAAAGTATATTGTATTATAGTCAAAACCCCTACTTAGTTACCATCTGATATAGTACACAAATTGTATTCCTATTCATCTAATGTTCACTCTTGCATTTCACATCACTTTTTCTTATTATCATATTTAAGTTTTCTAATCATAATTTGTTTTCTATATTTTATCTTTATTCTTATACATTGCTCATTCATAATTATTACATCCATTTGAAAGTATATATAAAGCATCATATATATCATTATGATAAAATTAGCATATAGAAATAAAGAAACAAATTTTTGAATAATTTTAAAATTTGATATCATTATGGTACTTGCACAAATTCTCTACTTGTTAGAGGAACCATTTTTGTATAATTTTGAAAGAGAAAAAAAAATCAACATATAGAAATAAAGATAAAATAAATTCATTGATGTGAAACCCAAAAGATATGAATTGAGAACCTAATATCCATAAAAAATTGAAGAAGAACCCAAAAAAAACTAAATCAAATTTTAGTCATGCAAGACCTACACTCTAGAAAAAAATGATTTGGAGAGTGATGAGTTGGGTTAAACTTCATAATAAGAGTTAGTTCTTGATAAGTTTTTAGTTTTTGAAAGAAGCAAAAGAGAAAATTTTCATTTTATATTTTATCTAATGATCTCCTTCTTTTTAACAACAAAACTAAGCTTATTTATAAGCTGAATTAATAACCCTAAAGATGAGAATAAACTTCCTAAATAAACTGACAACAAATCTACTCATATTTTTCTTAAAAAGTATTGTAAAAACTTTACAATCACTTAATACTACATCATTAAGCATACTTATATAATTAATAAAGTCTTAGTCTACATTAAGATATGCTTTGTAACCCTTTAAGATTCAATTAGCTTATTTGGCACAAACATTTTTAATTAGTCCACTAAGTGGTTTTTTCATCCTTTTAGCTTTTGAACTTGTCATTAACCCTTTTTGATGATATTTTGATCTATAACAAAAACTTAGGTGAGATAACAATATTTTATAGTGATTTTGTTAACCACTCAATAGTCACCGCATATCCTTCAAGTCTTATGCTTCTTAGGCATAAGTGATACTAAAATTGCACACAGACTTATACTCTCCCTCACATATCACTTTGTTATAAGCTTTTTAACTTGCTTTTGAAGCTTTTTTGTCTCCTTAGAACTACTTTTTATATGTAGTTTAGATTGGAATTGTTACACTAGGGATGAATTTAATCTAATGTTCTATTCCCCTCAAAGGTTGCAATCCACTTGGTTTTCCAGGTTTTCCAGGAAAAACATCATCAAATTCTTACAAAAGTGAAATAACAACAATAAGCAAAGAGGAGTAAAGTTCGTCAATACTAAAATAAGTCACTTTGTACAAAAGTATAATCATAGACTATTTTAAGTAAAAAGCTCTCTTAACATTACTCTTTTTTGCATATAAACTCAATTTCTTCTCTCTTCCCCTCTTCATTTTTTTCTTTTAGCTTATCTATTTTCTCTACATTCTTTCCTTCTTCTCTTCTCTTGGCCTTAATTTTTTTTTCTCATTGTCTTTTTTAATCCTTAATTAATCTTTATAAACTTGTTGATATGTCAAAGATATAAAAGTAAGAGGTTTATCATTTATTACAAAAAAGTACATATTCTTAAACCCATCATGCATTACACATTGATCATATTTCCATGATCTTCCCAACAAAATATGTCCAACATGCATGGGTACAACATCACACAAAACTATATTAGTATATGCCTTAATATTAAGCAATACTAACACCTATATATTTAACTTAACCTCCCCACATTTATTCAATCATTGGAACTTATATGGCTTAGGTAATGTCATGGTAGGTAAATTAAGCTTTTTAGTTAAAGTAGTGTTAGCTACATTTCTATAAGTACTCCTATCAATAATCATGTTACATACCTTATCTTTGATGTGACATGTGTATGAAAGATATTATCTCTTTACACTTTATCATCTTAGTTAACTTATGAAGTCAATGTTTGTTTAGCTATCAACACATCTCCCTCAACTGGGTACTCCTCTCCATAACTTGTATCTTGTAATGGTGGTTTAGAGTCCTTATTGAACTCACTTTTAATCATAATATTAACATTACCTCGCAACACTGTGGTAAACTTATTTGGATACTAAGATACAATATGTCTCCTTCTCAGATACTTAAAACATTTAATATATTTATTTTTATTATATTAGGAATCAAAATTACCTTCTCTTTACTAGAACTCACTTCTTTACTCTTATACAATTTAACCTTAGGCTTGTTCTTAGCCCTCCTCTTCTTTTTGCTCTAATTTAGTTTCTAGGATGAAGTGGAACCTAAATTCTATCCAAAACTTATAGAACCCTTCTGTTTGAGTTGCCTTTAAACTTTCATCACCATGTACACCATGTCTTTTAACTCCATATAGTACTGTAATTCAACTATGTTGATGGTCTTTATTCAGTTCTTGGAATAATCGAGCCATGGTTACTTCTTTATCCTTCTCTATATTAGTCCAAATCATGACAAGCTTCATTTCCCTGTGGTAGTCCTCCACATTTTTGATGTATTAAATAAGCTATCGTAGCGTTTGGTACAAATCCCTATAGTGATCAAGAATGAACCTCCTCCTTATGATAGCCTTTATCTCCTTTCATGTATCAATAGGTCTTTCATGATTCCTTCTCTTATTCAAAACAAATTGATTCCACTAAATAACAACATAATCAGTGAACTTAACAATAAGAAGTTTAACCTTTCTCTTCTTAAAGTAATTGTGGTAATCAAAGACCAACTCAACCATCTTCTCTCATTCTAAGTAGGCTTTATAATTGTTTTTCTCTTGGAATGGAGGAATTTTCATTTTAATGTTGCCTAGATCATGGTTATAGGTGCCTCGCCTCTTAAATTCTCTCTAGCCTTTTCTATTATTGGCAATTCTGACCAAAGTAGCAAGATCATCAAATTCATCATCTTCTACATCATCTTCATGGTCATAGTCTTGTCTCCCTTGCCTTTTTGCATAAAGAATCTCATGCCCTTATGCCTCCTTTGCAACCCAATTATTATATTTGCTTGTTACTTTATCTTACCCTCAAATCATCAAATATAGTGTTTATATGATTAAATAGTTATTAAATAGCTTGATCATGAACGACACATCACTACCTCTATCCTTAGTTATACCTTCATCTTTAGAAGATATAGTGTTAATTTTACACAAAATAGCTAAGATACCCACAAAACACTTCATCACATGTTTCACTTAAAAATGGTGTTGTATACCCTTATGTTTACACTCTTTGACGTTTTTCTTAATATATGTTTACACTTTTGTCTTTTACCACTCAAATTTTCCCTTTTAACTCTTTAAAAAATTAAAAACGCTAAATCAAAAGGATTAATCTTGAATGGACCAAACTTATAAAATAAAGGTTGAATTTAATGAATAAGGAATTAGAAAATAAAAAATGGATATCAAGAAAAATGAATTTAATGAACTAGACTCAAAGAATACAATTTAGAAAGATAAACCTAAAAGATGAAACTAAAAAATAGATCATAACATTAGAGTTAAGCTAGAAAACTAGGTCATTATTATTGTCAAATTGACCAAACTCTTTAGTTTTTATCTTAATCACTTGAATTTGATATATATTTTTTTAATTCAATATCTAAACATAAATATATGAATAAAATTCTAAATGACAACAAATGGAATTAAAACATTACCTTTTAATGATTATATGCTCAAACAAACGAGGAGATTAATATGTTTAAATGGTAATGTGTTTAATAAATGAACTAAACAAGAAATAAATAAAAATTAAGATAACAAATCAAAAAATTAATTGATCCAACCCAATTTAGAGCCAAACTCTGATACCAATTGATGTGAACTCCAAAAGATATGACTTAGGAACCTAACATGCATAAGAAATTGAATAAGAAACTAGGAAAGCTAAAGAAAATTTCAATCATGCAAGACTTAGATCCAATGTTTAGAGGAACAAAACCTAAAGCTATAAAGAAGGATATGGATGCCACACCTAAAACAAAATGGACTTAGGAGTGCGGAGTCAAGTTAAACATCATAAAAAGAGTTAGTTCTTGATAAATTCTTTAGTTCTTAAAAGAACAGAATGAGAAAATTCTCACTTTTTATTTCATTTAATGATCTTCCCCCTTTAATAGTGAAATCAAGTATATTTATAGGATGAATTAACAACCTCAGAGATAAGGAAAAACTTCCTAAATAGGTTGACAATAAATCTAGTCCTTTTTTTAAGTATTTTTTTTTTTTTGTAAAAGCCCTTATAATGACTTAAAGTAGGCTTATTTAGCATACTTATACAATTAATAAAGTCTCAACCTGTATTAAGATATTATTTGTGGCCTTTTAAGCTTGAATTAGCTTCTTTGGCCCAAACTTCTTTATTCAACCTACTAAATGCCTCTTTCATCCTTTTAGCTCTTGAGTGTGTCAACAACTCTTTTTGAATGCTCAATGGATCCTTAGAAACCTTTCATGCATCAACTGCTCCATGGACTTCATCATACACCAAGAAAATATAAAATCAAATATGAATGAAAGACTTTGTCGACTTTCTTTCTTTCTCTCTCTTTGCCAACCTTATGTGAGATGTTGTTCCCATAGCCTTGTATGGGTTGTAATTGTTGTCAACTAGGTTTAAGTGTGCAAGAAAGTAAAGCCACATGGAAGGGCAAGAAGGTAAAAGCCATATAGAGGGGTAAGAACGTAAAAGTCACATGGAAGGGCAAAACAGTAAATTTACCGCAAGTAAACCCTATCAGGGTGTCATGAAGGAGTATATAAAGGCCATTGGAAGACAACAAAAGTGTCGAGCAATTGGAAAAAAAAAAAAACCTAGACAACCAGTCGACCAAAGAGAGAAGCCATTGCAAGAGAAAGAAATTAGTGAGGAACAATACACCACCGGCAAGAGGGAGAGAAACCTGTGAGAAACAGACACCACCGGCACACCACTGGACGACGAGGAGACCTGAATGTGTGATGGCTTGATCTGGTTGGAGGGTGAGACAGATCCGGTTGGACAGTGAGAGAGACCAGAACATGTGTCGACGTGAGACCAGAACGTGTGTTTACGTGAGACCAGAAACGTGTGTGAGGCATGAGACCAGAAACGTGCGTGAGGCGTGAGACCAGAAACGTGCGTGAGGTGTGAGACCAGTAAAGGGCACAAGCTAAAAACGTGCGTTAGATGTGGAATGACAAACCAGAAACGTGAGGATCTAGTTTGAAGGGATCCAGGAGATTGACTTGTTCAACATACTGAGAAATGGAAGCCGGTACCAACACTAGCACCACTTACAACAAGAAGGTTCCAATTTTTAACAGAACCAATTATCATATATGGAGAGCTAGAATGCAAGTGGTATTTGCAACCATGGGCATGAACATGGTGAAATGCGTATATGAGGGTTTTGTGGCTCCGAAAGAAGGTAAAGACCCAACCTCAGAGGAGTTAGGCAGTTTGAGATAAATGGGAAGACCTCAAATGTTATCATTTCAGCAGTGACAGATGCTGAGTATGCTAAAGTTATGGACTACAAATTTGCCAAGGAGATATGAGACAAATTGCAAAAAGTCTATGAAGGTGATGGCAGAATGAAGGAGACTAAGCTTTAAGTGTTCAAGGAGAGATAGGAATCTCTTAGAATGCAAAAGAATGAGACAGTTCTAGAGTTTTTCACTAGGGTTATTGATGTTGTAAATGACTTGAGAAGTCATGGGAAGAACAAGAAGGACTCATCGATTGTGAAGAAAATTCTGAGAATTCTGCATGAGAGGTTTGCCTCAAAGGTGGCAGCCACAGAGGAGAGTAGAGATCTCAATTCTATGTCTTTGCATGATCTTCAGTGCAATCTCATTGCATATGAGATGAGAACAAAGTCAACTGAGAGCTCCTTAACATCAAAGGTGAAGGTAGCTTTCAAGGGTATGAAACACTTGAAGATAAAAGAAGAGGAAGAATCATCCAGTGAGGATGATGTTGATGATGAGGAAGAACTGTCTCTTATACACATCTAGATGTGTATAAGAGACAGGTATTGGCTTACTTCACAAGGAAATTCAAAAAGGGATCTAATAAGGGAAAAGGATAGTTGTCCTTAAGATGTTATCGGTATGGGCAAACTGGACACTTTGCTTCTCAGTGCAAAGTGAGACTTGATGATGAAGATGAGGATGGTGATGATGAGCAGAATGTAAGATGGATAAGATCATCATTCAAATCAAAGACTGTCTCTTATACACATCTAGATGTGTATAAGAGACAGACTGGACACTTTGCTTCTCAGTGCAAAGTGAAACTTGATGATGAAGATGAGGATGGTGATGATGAGCAGAATTTAAGATGGATAAGATCATCATTCAAATCAAAGAAGTCCAGTAAGAAGATTGTTAACCCACAGAGGAAGATGAAAGGCTCATTCCAAAGTTATGTGAGTCAGACAAAAGAAGCTGATAAGAAGGAAGATGAATACTTATTAGATGGGTATGTCTTTATGGCATTAGCACAAGGTGGTAGCTCAACCTCTGAAGAGGAAGAGGAAGTTAATGAAGATGATGCAGAAAACCCCAAAAGAGACGTGGCTTAAGGACCCAACGCACACAAGGAATCAAAGATGAACCAAGAAAACTAAACCAGAGTTAAATAACACAAACCCTAGACCCAACATTTGAAGGAACACGAACTTAGGGTATTTAAGAAGGATATGGACGCCACACTCTAGAACAGAAAGGAATTGGGAGTGATAAGTCGATTGGAACGCCACAAGAAGAAGTACCTCTTGATAAGTTCTTGAGTTCTCAAAAGAACCGAGGGAGAAAACCCTTACTTTCTATTTCACTCAAGGTTGTATATCCTCTAGAGCTTACAAGGGGTGCCTATTTATAGGCAAAGATAGCAATCCTAAAGAGACACAAATTCCTACTTAGGACAAATCCTTATTTTGAAAAATTTCTAACAATGTAAAAATTCCACAACAAAAAATACACTCCTGTTTAGGAGTGAGTGCTATTACTTATTACGGGTCATCAAGTACTCCAATTATATTAATTAGGCCTTTACTCTTTGTCAAACTTGAATTCGCACCATTTGAAGTTTGGTTGGCGTGAATGTCCTTAACCAGCTGATTTAGTGCTTCTTTAATTGTTTTGGCTCTAGCTCATGTTATTGGGCCTTCTGGAATGTGAAATCGACCTTTTGCATCCATTAGAGCCTTCCAGCCATCATCTCTACGGTTCACATCATTAGCTTGTGTTATTGGACCTCTTGTATCCATTGGAGCTTTCCAGTCATTATCATTATGGTTCTCATCAGAAGAAGAGCCAGATCTTGAAGCTGAGCTGGAAGCAGCTTCAAAGGAGATAATCAGAAGGGGCAGAATCATAAGAAGGTTGGAGGCCCATATAAAACAAGTTGAAGCAAAGTCTGAGGAAGCTAAAAGTCAAAAGGATGAAATAAGGGTTGAGCATATTGACTTGAAAAGAAGATTTGAGGAACAAATCAAAATATGTGAAAGCTTGGCTCAAGGGCTTCAAAAATTGAAGAAATGGAGAAAGAATTGTTAAGACTTCAGCAAGAACTCAAAAGTAGCAAAGAGAACTTTCAAAAGTTTGAAATGATAGGAGAAACAAGTTCTGAAAAAGGAGAAAATAATGTAGAGAAAGTGCAATAATCTGAGGCTACATTGGCTAAAGAAAATAAGAATGTGCCATAGAAGTTGAAAGAGAAGGTTGTGACTCAGAAGAAGATAGCTGAGAATGAAGAAGATCTGAAGAAGCAATCTAAGGTGGCAAACAAAAAGAAAGAAAAGAAAGTCAGCCAACAGAGGGTTACAACTGAACAGAAGAAGGAAAGAAGGTGACTGAAATGAAAGTCACACAAGCAAAGAAGCTAGCTACTTTGCCTACATAACAAGTGATGAATAGGAGAAGACAAGCTGTGATAAGACCCAAGAAGAGGTAGTTTCAAGGTCATTGCCTTTATTGTGGAGTTTGGGGTCATAAGGCGAGTAACTGCTGGTGGAGAAGGCCAGTATATGTCTCCAACTTGAGAAGATACGATGTTGTATACAGGGGGAGACAATACAGAATTTAGAAGAGAATACTTGCTGTGAGTTCTTGCACATACTGTAAAAGGCAAGGACACGCTGACAATGATTGTTTGTGGAAGCCCAAACCAGTGGTTTCAAAGAACAAGTTTGCTATATTGGCAGACTTAGAACAATGTGAGAGGTATGGGCAGGATAACCATAATTTCAATAGATGCATGACACTTCTCCCTAAGCAAGAGAAGACACTCTCAATGGCATAATGGAAACAAGCGGTGCAATCAAAGTTGAGAAAAAGGAGAAAGCTATCTTCTAGTCAGTTCAAAAGAAGGAATATAAAGCTTAAAGGGAGGTAGCTAATATAGCTGAAATTGCACTCAAAATTGACTGCAAGGATAAGCAGTGGATCCTTGATAGTGGATGCACTTCGCACATGACAGGAGATAAGAGTAAATTATCAAAGATAAACAAATCAAGGGAAGGCAGAGTCAAGTTTGGCAATGATGATTCACTTAACATCAATGGTCAAGATTGGAAGAGGAAAGCTAAAAGATGTTTGTACGTTGAAGGACTCAGATATAATTTAGCATCTGTCAGTCAGTTATGTAACGAAGACCATAAGGTAATATTCACAAAAACAAGTTGTCAGGTAAAAAGTAAAGAAGGCAATACTGTTGTAGCTGGGAAGAGAATAGTTGGAAATTTATATGTGATTGATGAGGACAAGACAAGCAGTTGTTTACTTACAAAAGAAGAAGAAAATCAACTCGGGAATAGGAGGCTAGGACACTTAACACAGAAGAACATAAGGAAGTTGACTAGTACTCATGCAATCAGAGACATTCCGGACCTCAAGAGAGAGAGGGAGTTTGTCTGCTCAGCATGCTTTAAAGGAAAACATGTCAGAAAACATTATAAGACTAAAGAGTTTAGTTCTGAAGCAGTGCTTGATATTGTACATACTAATTTGTGTGGACCGATGAGAACAAAAGGGTTGAATGGTGAGAGGTACTTCATCTTGTTTGTTGATGATTATTCTAGAAGGGCCTGCATCATGCACCTCAAACACAAGTCAGAAGTTTTGAAATACTTCAAGAGATATAGAAGATTGGCTAAAATTGAGAGTGGAAAGAAGATCAAAGTATTGAGGTCAGATCAAGGCACTGAATTCACAAATAGAGCTCTTGAATATTACCTTGAAAAGCATGGAATTCACCATCAGATGGTAGCAGCAAGAACACCTCAATAGAACGGGGTGGTAAAGAGGAATAATAGAGTTGTAGTTGAAATGGCAAGAACTCTACTGTTGGAATCCAAGCTTTACACAAGATTTTGGACAGAAGCAACATTTACAGTCGTGCACCTATTGAACAAAGTTCTACTAAGGCCCAATACTGACAAGACTCCATATGAGCTATGGAGTGGGCAGAAGACAACAGCCAAGTATCTCAGAGTCTTTGGCAGCCCATGTTTTGTGAAGAACAAGGAGCAAAACTTGGGAAAATTCAACGCTAAGTCTGATGAAGGCATCTTTGTGGGATATTCAGCAAAGACAAAAGGTTATAGAGTTTTCCTGCATAAGCTGGGAAAAGTGATCACTTTTAGTGATGTGAGAATAGATAAGAACTGAAAAACAATGCAGAATGGAGAAGCTGAGGACAATGAAGAAGATGACTTCAATATAGATGAAAAATCAGACCAACCTAAAGAAAAGGAACAAGGAGTAAGTTCAAACTTGGAAAAGAGTGAGTTTAAAGATGAAGAAAGAGATCCTCTTGAACTAAAATGGTGCAAGAAAGAAGGATAAAAAAAACATGGACCAGTGCTCATCAAGGAGATTAGATCATAGGTGACCCATCAAAAGAAGTTACAACAAGAAGAAAAATTGTGGGAGCTACTGCTATACTCTCACAAGTTAAACCTAAATCTGTTAAAGAGGCTATTCAAGATAAAGCCTGGGTCAATGCTATCAATGAAGAGCTGGATCAAATTGAGAAAAATGATACATGGGAGCTAGTTCCAAGACCCACTAATAAGAATGTCATAGGAACAAAGTGGGTGTTTAGGAATAAACACAATGAAGATGGCAAGGTGATGAGGAACAAGGCCAGGCTGGTTTGCAAAGGCTACACTCAAATAGAAGGGGTAGATGTTGATGAAATTTTTGCACCAGTAGCAAGGTTAGAAACTATCAGAATGTTCTTAGCTTTGGCAACACACAAGAGGTATAAAGTCTATCAGATGGATGTGAAATCCGCCTTTCTGAATGGATTCCTGAAAGAAGAAGTGTATATTGAACAACCCGATGGAGTGCAAATCAGTAAGGATGTGACATATGTGTGCAAGCTGAAGAAAACCTTGTATAGTCTTAAGCAAGCTCCAAGAGCATGGTACAGTAAGTTGGATGTGTACTTGAGAAGGTTGAACTTCAGAAGAGGAACGGTTGATAATAACCTGTATGTGTTCAACTCAGAGAAAGGCCAACTGATAACCATAGTATATGTAGATGACATCATCTTTGGAGGGGATCACTCTGAGTTATGTCAAGATTTTGTACAGAAGATGAGTGAGGAATTTGGGATGTCATTGATTAGAGAAATGACATACTTTCTTGGATTACAAATAAAGCAGTGTGAAGAAGGTATCTTTATTTTTCAGATGAAATATGCCAAAGAGATGCTGAAAAGGTTTGGCATGGAGGATAGCAGATCTATTAGTACCCCTATGACAATGGGCTGTAAGTTAACAAAAGATCAGGAGGGAAGGAGTACAAGCCCTACAGAGTATAAGAAGATGATAGGGAGCCTTCTATACCTTACGACATCAAGGCCTGATCTTATGCAAGCTGTGTGCACTGCCAGTAGATTCCAAGCTAATCCTAAGGAGTCTTATGTGTTGGCAGTGAAGAGAATCCTAAGGTACCTCAAAGGAACACTGGAAATGGGCTTATGGTATCCAGCCATGAATTTTGTTAAACTACAAGCATACACTAATGCAGACTGGGCAAGAAGTATAGATGATAGAAAATCAACTAGTGGTTACAGCTTTTACTTGGGTTCAAAATGTGTTGCATGGTTAAGTAGAAAGCAAAATAGTGTTGCTTTGAGTACAGCTGAGGCTGAGTATATGGTTGCTTATGCAGCATGTACACAGGTGATATGGATGCTAAGACAATTGGCCTACTTGGGTGTTGAAGTGAAGTTACCAGTGAGTGTACTAATTAAAGTGCTATTTATCTTAGCAAGAATTTGGTTCAACATTCAAGGAGCAACCATATTGACATTTGGTATCACTTCATCAAAGATCAAGTGGAACAGGGTACAATTCAGTTGGAGTATGTTGGCACTGAAGATCAAATTTTAGATATTCTATTTAAACTCTTGTCCACAGAGCTGTTTGAAAAGCATAGATTAAGTCTATCTGTGCAAATGCCTCCTTAAGCCTAAAGTTCAGGTGAATCCTCCATCTCCACTTTGCGAGTTTTTTTCATCGTAATTAGTTGGCAAAGGGGGAGAGAAGCAATAGTGCAGGGGGGTGCTGTTAAGAAAGGGGGAGTGCATATATAGGGGGAGTTGAAATTGCTGTATAATGGCTTTTGTTATGAGTGTTGCCAACAATTACAAAGGGGGAGATTGTTGTTCCCATAGCCTTATATGGGTTGTAATTGTTGTCAATTAGGTTTAAGTGTGTAAGAAAGTAAAGCCACATGGAAGGGCAAGAAGGTAAAAGCCATATAGAGGGGTAAGAACGTAAAAGTCACATGGAAGGGCAAGACAATAAATTCACCGCAAGTAAACCTTATCAAGGTGTCATGAAGGAGTATATAAAAGCCATTGGAAGACAATAAAAGTGTCGGGAAATTGAAAAAAAAAAACCTAGATAACCATCCGACCAAAGAGAGAAGCCATTGCAAGAGAGAGAAACCAGTGAGGAATAACACACCACCAACAAAAGAAAGAGAAACCTATGAGAAACAGACACCAGCAGCACACCACTGGACGAGGAGGAGACCTAAACATGCGACGGCTTGATTTGGCTAAAGGGTGAGATAGATCCGGCTGGACAGTAAGAGAGACCAGAAACGTGCGTGAGGTGTGAGACCAGCAAAGGGTGCAAACCAGAAATGTGCGTGAGATGTGGAACGACAAACCAGAAACGTGAGGTGAGTTATGAGACAAGGAGACAGGTGAGACCATGAGACAGTGAAAGCAAGAGCTGTGTGAGACAACCTAGAGAAGGAATTCGGTGAAGCATCGGAAAGAATTCAACGTATTTTCATATTTCTTCAAGAGAGGTTAGAGAGCGTTGCGGTGAACTTCTAAGCAACAGTGGAGCAGCCTTTCAATTCAACAGAGGCAAGACAAGCTAGAAGAAGGGTAGACCTGTCTCTTATACACATCTAGATGTGTATAAGAGACAGGAAGAAGGGTAGACACAGTAAGTGACACTCTTTGTATTATGCTTGCTTAGTATTTGCAATAATGAAAGGAGCAGAGAATTAAGACACCCATTGTAACTGAAATTTTCAAGTATAGTGGATAGTCTTGGTAAAGGAGAGTCCTTACCACCGTGGATATACGTCACATTGACGGAACCACATAAATCTCGTGTGTCCTTAATTTGCTTTACGTTCTGAGTTTTGAATTGAGTTGTGAATGCAGCTAAAATATCAGCCAACCCATAACCTAATGAAGACCTAAACAAAAACATCTAAATTATCTATTAGGCAAGGTGTCTAAAAGGTGACTTTGGGGACTATTGTGATTATGAGGTAGCAATAGATCTACCTTAGTTGAGTCTAAGAAAGAGTTCGCTTTTAAGAAGAGGTTGAAGTTATTCATTTACCTGCGAATTGTGAATTGTGGTGATATTCATTTACCCCCTCTCTCAGTATCACAAACTAGTAGATCCTAGAGAGAAGTCAGGAACTTCATGAGACCACTTTATTTGTTTTATCTTAAGGCTATAAGTGATTTTAGTCAAACTTATGACATTACAAAACTCTATTAGTATCCATATTATTTTTGCCCCTAATATGTCATTATTTGGCAATGTATTTAGTAATCATATTTTAAGCATAGAAAATATATGAAAGTGATCATATTCTTGTGCACCACTCATAAATGTGCTCCATTTAAATAAATAATAGAAAAAAGGGAAAATAAGTCACCAAATGGGGCACCAAAAATATTAGTTGGCCCATCAATGCTATAAATCTTTCATGAGTTACAATATCTTCTCATAATGTTCCAGAAACTAAGTTATAACATCTTTTCCTTTTCCTTTTTTTTTCGTTTAATAAAATATCTTTTCCTTGAATATCCAAAGGCCAAAGCCTTTTTCTTCCAATTTATATGTTAGCCAATAATTTGCAATAACAAAAGTATATTGACATTATACAAGTCTCAAGTTGTTCACTAAATATTGTTATAGAAGGAAATTTAACGCCTAATTCTTTTTGATTTGACATTATTTTATAAAAATTCTTTTAACGTGTGGAAACATCCATTAGTATATGAAATTCATGGGGTTTCCTTTAAGGGTTTGTTGCATAAACTAAATTAAGTCAAAAGTAGAACTCACTTAAATAAACCTTTAGAGGGTTATCCTAAAATGATTAGATTAAATGCTTTTGTTGTGGCCGAACTCTATTGAAAATACATGCTATTATATTTCATGAATAACTAAGAGAAAAAAAAAAGAGAGGAAAGAATTAGGGCTTTAAGAAGCTTCCATAATAATAATAATAATAATAATAAGGATAAAAAAATGATTAGTTATTAATGACATGATCAAGATTTCAAAAAAATTGAAAAGATGACTAGTTAAAAATTACCCAATCAATTTACAGAAAGAAAGGAAGAATGAATGACCAAATTAAAAAGAACTAAAAAAAATAGTAGACCTAATTTTATGGTGATTTGATTCAAGACAATTGATTCTTATTTCCATGCTACTTTTTAACAAAGCAAAGAGCCCCCTCATTCTAATTGATCCTTTGCCTAACTAATTCACAATAAGTTATTGATTATATTGATGCAATTATGTTAACACTTATAAACCACTGCATTAGAATTAGGGCAAACATAACCTAAAGGCAACATTAAACTTGCCTATACTTATTGTTTGTTGGGTACAAAATAACCAAGTACAACTGAATCAAAGAAAATAAAAATAGAATTAAAATTCTAAGACCAACTATATAGAGTAATGATCTATGAACCTTTTACTAAGAAAAGAGGTAAATGTTTAAATGTTATCTCCTTGTACTTATATATGACCCTTGTTTCAAACGAAAAAACAAAAAATCTTTTGATAGTCTCACTTTTACCTATACTCAGCAAGACTACAAGAATTTAGAATTTTAGAAACAACCATTCACCAATTTATTAAGAAGACTAAGAAAATCCCCATTATCACCACTACTCTTAAACCCCATAATCTAAAGTTGTGGTATTAGTAAGAAATAATGGGAAAGAAAAGAATAAAAAATCAAAAGGGTGAGAAAATAAATTTTCTCTTGTTTCAAGGGAATTTTAAGAAAGCAATCAATAAGAAAATTAGAAAAACTTTTATAGCGAGACCACAAAATTCTATCTCACATATTTAGTAAGAAAATATACAAAAGTTAACACAAATAATAAGTTGTTTTAGATGATTAGGAAATTACCTTCAAGCCTTATCCAATTATTTTTGTGGTCTTCTACACCAAATAAGTCATCTTCTAAAATACTATAATTTTGATTTCACATCATATTTATTTGCAATCTTTAATACTAAGCTTTTTTATTTGCACCATGGTGTTATGTTTTGCTCTTTCTTATTAACTCTCTAAGATTCATAAATTTTTCCTCTAGCTACCTTAGTTGACTTCAATGGCAAGAGACATTAGTATGATGCTTTAAGCAAGTTTTTAGCTATTAACTTTTAGCTTAGCATATTCATCTCAACAACTCAATCACTTACAGATTGTTTTGTTAGAAAATAATTGCTCGTTAGCCAAAAATAAATTAAGTGAAAGATATACCTCTAATCATATTAATCAATAAATATATACCTCTTGATCAATAAATATAAACACAAAGATAAAATTTTTATAATGATAACTAAGTCTTCTAACCTACCCAATGCCTTTCAAAGCGTACATAAATGGTTTACAGGTTTCTCTTTTATATGCTAAGTTAAGAACAATGTTAGTTGTTAATTCTTATCAAACTTAAGTAGTTGGAGTTAGTTTATACTCAAACTAGCTAACTTTAAGGATTATTAAAATTAAGTAATTATCATCTTAAGAAATAAATATTTCTATATTTGTCTTTAATCATTTGGACTGCATTGAGAATAATTTTTAGTATTCTCCCACCTGGCTTGTATGATTCCAAATAAGTGATAATCTTAATAATGGTCATTACTTATATTATTCATATAAGCTAGTCTAAAACTATATTTTGCTTAACTAAAAATTTTTATACATAGATCATGGTAGTTATGCAATATTCTTGGAAACATTTCCTTCTATGTATCACAATATTCGTGAATTTTCAATCAAAAACTTCATCAAAGTAAGACTTTTTTTTTAACAAAAAAGCTTTAAGCCTCAATCCATTCAAGTCCCAAATAAACTTTGTGTAAATAATCTTTATGTGTGCAAAATAAAATTTTATTTACAAATAATTAAAAGCTCTTTAAAATGTCAAATCATTAGAAAAATAGTTTCAAATAAAAATTAAATAATGCTAACAAGTTCTATATACTCACCATAATCACTATATGACTTAGTCACTAATCCTATCGGCAATCATAAACTGAGTACTAACATGCTCTAATTCAATT
Organism: Kandelia obovata; assembly: GCA_021464305.1. Lineage (NCBI taxonomy): Eukaryota > Viridiplantae > Streptophyta > Magnoliopsida > Malpighiales > Rhizophoraceae > Kandelia > Kandelia obovata. The sequence goes on from CM038480.1 coordinate 9,843,927, forward strand.
GCTTGCTTTTAAACATGATTATTGAAAACAAAATACTTATATATTGATATACTTGTTTCAACTCTACTTATTGTTCTTTGAAAAAAAAAACACTAACTAATTTATTATAGTATATCTTTGGAGATTTAGAAATAGAATCCATAATTTGTAGTCCTATAATAAATTTCCTTAACTATAAATTTTGTGTCGTAGTCATATAGTATGCAATGAATTTTTCTTTTATATTAAAAAAATTAATAGTAGTTTGCTTGATATATTTCTAGATTATAGAACCTACAACAAGCATAAAAATGTATGTAGTAATAATTTTTTATTATCTACACAGCTAATGAAATCGACATATGTATACCTAACCACCTCTAAATAATTAGTGTGTCTATATGTAAGCCTGTGGTTCTTGGTTTCTTGTAGATAACTTATAAATTTTTTGGCAGCTTTCCAATATTTTTGTTGGGATTACTTTAGTACCTCCCTAATATTGCTATTGCAAATGCAATGTTAAGTTTCGTGTAGATATATGCATACATAAGGTCACCAATTATTGATACATATGGTATGCACTTCATTTCATTTTGCTTTAATTCATTGTAAGGACATTGTATAAGACTAAATTTGTTCACTTTACCTATAAGTGTTACAGTAAAAGAACAATTTTTCATCATAAATCTCTCTAAAACCTTTTTAATGTAGGCATTTTAAGGTAGTCTGAACATTTATTGGGATCTATCTTTATGAATTTTTATGCCAATGTTATAAGAAACTTCACCCATATCCTTCATTATAAAGTTTTGAGACAGAAATTCCTTTTTCTTATGTAACAATCCCAAATCATTGCATTCACATAAAATATCATCCATATATATGATTGAAATAGTGTATTTTCTCTTACTAACCTTAAGGTATATATACTAACCCATAATATTTTTTACAAAGTCATATGAGGAAAATTTTATATACCATTGTCGAAAGACTTGCTTGAACTCATATATAGATTTATTAAACTTGTAAACTAGGTAACTTGTTTCATTAATGAAAGTTTCAGGTTGACTCGTGTATGTCTGATCCTCAAGATCCCTATTCAAGGAAGCAGTTTCCATATCCATTTTATGCAACTCTAAATCACAATGAGCTATTAAAGTCATGATAACTTTGAATGAACCCTTCTTTGAAACTTGAGAGAAAGTTTTATGGTAGTCAATGTATTCCTTTTGAGTGAAACCTTTAGCCACAAGTTTAGCCTTATATCTTTTAGCATTGTCCTTTTTAGTTTTATAAACTCATTTTTAGTCAATAGTTACAACTCCTTATAGTAATTCAACAAAGTCCTAAACTTGATTATTAGTCATATATTTCATTTCTTCCTTCATGACATTATACCATAATTTAAACTTTTCACTTTTCATAACTTGTGAAACTGTGTAAAGATCATCTTCATGATTGACATCAATCTCTTACAAGTATACAAAATAGTCATTAGGTATATAGGTCTCTTTAGTCTTGAGGATCTTTTAAGTCATTCATTTTATGAATTTTCATTATATGATTCAAGTATCGCAAATTCCACATTTTCTTATACTATATTGGGCACTTGATCTTCAATTTGTTGTTCTTTAATATTATCATGTGAATCTTCTTAAACAACTAAACATTTAGAGTTTATAGGAACTTTATAGAGTCCTTACTTTCCTTAAACTACACATTTCAAGGAAACTCACTACTATTAAACTCAAAATCCTTAAAATATTTTGCATTCATGGCTTCAACAATTTTAAATATATTTCAAGGATAATTGGTGTACTGTCATAGGTACCTAAAATTAAAACATATACTTTTGAAAATATATGTATTAAAGTAAGTATGAATCATTTTTATAAAGAGTGTTTAGTAATATCTTGTGTTGTGGTGAACAAGGAGAAGGTGTTTTGAATATAACAAGATTAATCTAAGAAAATCAAAACAACTAAGAAAATAATGCACAGTAAAATGCCAAATTCAATCATTAGCAACCCTTAGTCTAGGTCAACATCCATCATAAGAAATCTATAATTGATCATTGATGCAAATATATTGTTGTGTACTTTGAATACTTAGCATGAAACAAATTTTCTATCTCTCCTTATTTATAGTTCATTAGAACACATATGGTCTAATTAACCTTAACCATTAAATAACCAAAAGATAATCACTAAAGGTTTAATTATATGGTAGCCTTAGGAATTAGAAAGATTAATGAGGCTAGATAACAAAAGCACACATGGTTGTATTTAATTTATTTGTAGTCCTTCCCAAGACCTAATAATCTCTTATGTAACAAATCATCAAGCTTGATTGCTTCATAGATTAAGGGAAGTAAACAATTTTGGAATTAATATCTAACATAGCAATACATTCTAACGATTAACTGACTAGTAGGCCTCCTAGCAATCAATTCAAGACAATCATAAAAACATATAAATAGAAAACCTAATTAAGGAAAAATATTGAAAATAAAATAAAACCCTAATACAATTAAAAAAAATGTCTTCTTTTAGAATTTTATCCACCAAAATTTTTGAAATAACAATCTTCAAATCCACACATTAAAATTGCAAGTTAAGTAATGTTTTAGAATCATGACAGTGCAGGTATAGCAAATTTAAGCTTAAATTCAACCTTAATACAGCTTGCATCTCTCAAAATCTAAAACACAAAAGTTATAAAGATCTTTTTGGACTTTTCAGAGCATCTTGAATCATCTTAATTGGAGTTTGAACAAAAGCATTATGATTAAATTATAAAGTAGTGTTAAAACAATTCAAAATCACCTAGTTAACTTTATTTTGCACTTAACACTTCTAATTACATACTAAATCAAACTATAAGAATAATGAGTGTAATTAAGTTCAAATAAGTATAAAAGACTCAACGTTAAGGGAAAAAAAATTGGCATTTTATATTCTTATCAACAATAAAATTTAAATCTCTTAAAGTCCACCACATAACTTATGAACAATCTACTAATTGTTCTCAAATTTAATTTTTTTAACTAAAGATTGTAAACCCTCACTTCGGTATGATAACTTTATACATACATATGTTGTAAACTTTGTTTTTACTCATTCCATAATTCAAATGGTGTTATAAAACTCTATTTGAGACATACACTATAGATTTTAAGACTTCACTTAATAAATTTTATAGGAGATAAAAATTACTAATCATGCTTCTCACTATGTTAATAAGTATGCAGTTCTTTCTTACAATTATACCATTTGATTGAGGTGCACCTAGAGTGGTATATTGTGTAATAATACCCTCTTTTTAAAGAACTTAGCAAATCAATATTTTAATTGTCCTATCTTTTTATTCCTCTCATAATACTCTTCACTCCTATTAGATTTTACAATTTTGACTTTTTTTATACTTCTATTTATCTACTTCAACCTTGTATATTTTGAAAACAACAAATGCTTTAGCTTTATCAAAAAATGAATAGAAATACATAAATCTTGTATAATCATTAATAAATAGGATAAAATATTTTTAACCATTAAGACAAGAAGTAATGTGTATAATCTTAAGTATTTATGAACTTCTCTTGGCACTTTAGTGTTCTTATTGGTTTGATATAATCTATATAAGTACCACAATTTGTAAAGTCAAGAGTTGTCAAAACTTCATCATTTACAAATTTTTATTCTCTCTCAAAAAATGTAATCTAATCTTTTATGTCATGATTGAGAAGATTGCTTATTTAAAATATATCTCTTTGTACTAATATTGTCATGCAATTTAGTATTTCATTCTTGAGTTTCTCCTTATACTTTAGGCAAGCCTTGTGTCCATGTTTTCTACAGAAGAAGTAGGCATCTTTATTGTCAATTTTCTTTATGGGTATATTTGCATCTTTCTTCTGATATGGAGTATCCTTATCCTATTTGCCTTTTTCCTTTTCTTTAGTCACAAGATGAGTGGTTTCTAGATTTTTATGCTTCATTCTTTCCTCCTCTTGAACATACACGGAAAAATGCTCATTAATTGACCATTTTTCCTTATGTGTGTTATATGATATATTGAAAGATATATATGCAAAAGGAAAAGGATTTAGAATAAAGTGTACCCAAAAGTCTTAAATATATCAACCTCCAAGAACTTAAGTTAAGTAGCAATGTCAAACATTTCCATAATGTGTTATGACACACCTTTAGAACTATCAAAGTTCTTTTTTAAAAGTTTCTCTATTAGTTTACTAATCAATGTCTTATTTGATTTCATAACTTTTTCCTCAATGACTTTCATGAAATCCTTAGCTTTATTTTTATCAAGAATAGAGTCATTGATACTTTTACTAATGTGAAACTTAATGATGATCAAGCTTATGTGATTGGATCACTCCACTTATCTTAAGCAATTCTTTTAGTTATTATACTTGATTTTGTAGGAACAAGTGGTTAATCCATACAAAAGACCAAAGTAATATCCATGCACCCTAAATTCAAAAGGACGTTTTCATTATAATCCATAAAATTGTCACCAAACAACATTAAAATACAAATATGATCATTATAATAAGTAATAGGAACAATTTCATTAACCAAAAAGCATATATACATTAATGCCATGAGGATAATAAACCATCATAAAATAAAAATTCAAACCTTTTTATAGGTAGAGGTTATTACATGCATTGAATATATATATATATATATATATATATATATATATATATAATAAGAATAATTAATCAAACTTTAAAACATAAAATTTTCATACTTATGATGTCTAATTTAATATTTTATTTCAATTAATTCATTAAAATAAATACCTTTTTGTGGGATTAAGTGATTTATTTTAAAGACTTAATTACAACTCTTATATGTCACTTATAATGTATTGACTTATATCTTTATGTAATTTCTTTGCAAACCATTATATTAATATCATAATAATTTAAAATGTTATGACTACTCTTGAATCACTATAATACTCCTTATAATGACATTAATAAGACCAATTTACAAATTATTTCAAATCATTTCGTAACCATACTAATGACATAAACAAATAAATAGCCAAAGTCTATAAGTCAGTTTTATGGACCAAAATTAGCAGTAAATTGGCAATAATGTCATTACAACTTTAATACTTATTCCAAAAGTATCAAGAATAATGTAATTATCTTGTGGACTTATTTCAAACGTATCACGAATAATGTAATTATCTTGTGGTTTATTATGCACATGATCTACATGCATGTCACATACATCATAACTTCAATTATATTTAATTTTATAAGGCAAAAAAAACACTAATATACTACATGGTGGTTGTCGTATGTCCTACCTGTTTCAACTTACATGTTTAAAATTCAACAGAAACATAATGGTCACTAGATTGGACCAGGTTATTCATTTTGGTTTTTGTTATTTAATTTTTTTTTAACTTGTATTACTCATCAACTAAAAATATATGAACATGTAATTTCTACAAAAGTAAAAGTACACAAACCATCTTGATTTGAGTCATTTTTTATTTTCTTTTTAATTATTTGCATCTAAAAGCATTTAATTATATTTGTATAAAAAACAAAACAATTGGAACAATAATTGTAAAAACACAAAAAACTCTTATTGTAATTATAATCAATATAACTAAAAACCAAATGTTAAAAAATAATTATTCATGAGTCAAAAAATAAATTGACCAAACGACATACCTTTAGTCACATTGATCAATAAATATAAACTATGGTCACAAAAATAAAATTTTGCAGTATTAATGATGCCTTTTAGCCTATAGCCTAAAGCTTTTAAAAGTGTATATTAATAGTTCACAAACTTCTCTTTTATAGGCTAGGCTAGTAACCATATTAGTTGTTAATCCATTTTCAAGTTTTTTTTATCAAGATAAGTAATTATGACTTATTTAAACTCAAACTAGCTAACTTTAAGAGTTATGATAATTAGGTAATTATCTTTTTTCATTATCACTTTAAAAAATAAATATATTTATAGCTACTTTGAGGATAATTTCAACATTCTCCTACTTAATCCACATAATTTCGAATAGGTGATACCCGTAATAACAACCATTACTTATACTACCTATACAAGCTAATTTGAAGTTGTATTTTGTTTAACTAGAAATTCCTATACATGGATCATGGTAGTTATGCAACACTCTTGAAAGCATTTCCTTCCATATAACATATTGTTAGTGAATTTTTAATCAAACACTTTATGGAGACAAGACTTTATCAAATAGAAAAGTTTAAGGTCTTAATTTATTAAGGTCCTAAATAAACTTTATGTAAATAATTTTTATATATGCAAAATAAAAATTTATTTACAAAGTATCAAAAGGTCTCCAAAATGTCTAAATATCATATAACATAGTTTAAAATAAAACTTAAATAGGACTAATAATTCTCGTATGCTTAATACAATCTTTATATGATTTAGTCAACAATTTTTTAGTCATAAAAACTATAGTCATAAGCCAAGTACTAACATACTCCATTACATATTCAAGTGCATAGTGAAAATAACTTTGGTTAAGGAATTTACCATTCTTAGCTAGCATTCATAGTCTAAATGTATTGGAATAGAAGTTGAACATAGGTAGAGGATTTACACAAAATCTATGTCACACTTGGTTACTTAATTTTCTTTGTTAAGATTTACAATGTTTTGCCCTTGAAAATTTTATAAGCATTATTTGCATGCAATCTTTTTCTCTTACTAAAAGGGAACAATGACATTGCTTTCTTTTTTGCTTTATTCATCTATAAATCCCTAATAAAGTCAAAAAAACATAGAAGAAAATAGAGCTAAAAAAAATTATAAGATGATACCATGCTCACTGTTAGAAGTATAAGCAAATTGGTTTGTATCAATTTAATACTTATTTTCAAATTAAGTTATAAATAAAGATTTAAAACTTTTTAAAATCATAATCAAGATGAAAGAAAAATTAATTAGATTATTATTAATAATCATGAATCAATTTAATCAATTTGATAATTTGAAGCATGTTCATTAGAAGTAAAATTATCATTCATGCTTTTAATTTTGCCTACTTATCTAACAAGCGGTCGATATTTCAAAAATGGCAAGTTGAGAACACTCCAATGAAACGTTGACTTTTAGTACGTTATAATGAGAAAGTAAATTTTTTAAAATTAAGATAAAGGATAGGTCATTTAATACTTTACAAAGAAAATTGCACGAACAATATATCTTTGTTTATTGTGTTGGCTGTCAGTGAGCCACGTGTAAGGGTTTGAGGAAATGGTGGCTTGTTGTGTTGTACATATCTCCAGTAAAAAGCAGTTATGATATTGATACTATAAAACAATTCAGTTCAGCTTTAGCGATCTTAGGACTCTTAAAATTGCAACTCAATTTTCAAATGCAGCTTTCCTAAATTACAAGTTGTTTTCAATAGTTTGGCAATATTAATTAGAATTTTTTTTGATCGAATTGAGCAAATGAGATGGTTCCGCTTACACTTTTACTGGTTACATATGTATTAAGAGATCAAGGGAAACAGGAATAGATGTGACTTACAAATTTGTGATCTCAAATTATCGACGTGCTGCTGCAGAGAAAAAAAAATAGAAGGAAAAAAGTGAAAAAAAAAATCTTATTTATTACCGTTTTAAATAAAAATCTATTCATAAAAAAAGAAATTCAAAAATAATTTTTTTTTATTTTAAGAAAAAAATAGAAGTAAAATTAAAACTTTTTCTCTTTCAAGAAAAAAAAATAAAAGTGATTAATTTTCTTTTAAAAAATTTTAAAAAAAAAGAATAATTTAAAATCATTGCCTAAAAATGTTTAAATTGCTAATCATATATAACGTTACATTAAACACATACGGTGTAAAAGTAATGCTATTTTAAAAATTAAAGATTTTTTTTTATTGTCTACTTTTAATTTGGTAGCAAATCTATATTATTTCCCACTCTTTGTTGTTTCTTAGTGTAGGTATAATTAACTGCTTGTGTGACTACGTCTCATTCAGTCTAAACTAGCACAATACACCTTAAAATCTCATTTTTATTTTTTTTTAATAAGAAAAAAAATTTACAAATCTCTAAAATACCATAATTTATTGAACATAATTAATAAAATTTTGTTCATCATCTTTTAAATAAGAATGTATTTTTCTTATAAATCTTATTTTTTAAAATTACTTTTCTTTTCTCATATAGAATCTATTTAACTTATTTTTATTTTTAGTAAAATAAATAAGAATTTATTTATATTCTTGTTAATTTATTTTTATTTTATTACACGTAATAAAAATTCATAAAATATAATATAAGTTATTTATTACTCTTGAACTTTTAACTTTTTCTAGTTATCTATTTTTTTCAAAATTTAAATTTAAATTTTTTATTAAAGAATAAACTAATATTTTTATTTTTATTTTCTTTGTTCGTTCACTTTAAATTAATTTCACTACTTTACACTAAAAAGTAAAAGAAACTAATATTAGAAGGTAATGCTTTATTAATAAAACAAAATGCTGCTGATAAATAGATAGTAAGCTCTCGTTATGCAACCTAGCTTGGATATATATAACTTATGCATTTTTTTTTCAATTTTTTTTAAATTTTTTTCTATGCATGTTTGTGTAATTTTCATTTGAGACTTAAATTTCAAATAATTTTTGAAAAATATAAAAAAACTCATAGTTTTACTAGTATTCAATATTATTTTGTGTTGAATTTGTCAAACAATATATATTATTATTATTATTATAATAAAGAGTACAATAGAAAAATAATTAAATGATAAGAATATTAATAGTTCTAATTTTATTTAAGGTTACTTATGCTAAAAATAAGTATTAGTTTTAATATATAATTACATTATTGTTATTTTATTTGCAATAGCATAGTAATTAAATTTAGCTTAATACATTTAGTAAAATATTAGAAACTAAGAAAGAAAAAATATAAACATTAAAAATCGCATAATTCAACTTAGAAAATCTAGCGACCCAAAAAAATAATTTTCCACCAAAAGAAAATCATGAACTTGCGCAAACCAATCGTATTATCTAATCATTTGTTGTCCAAGCACCTGCAGTTCCTTTGTCGATAAATTGGACACGGACACGGCGCAATTACGATAGGTGAGAGAGCCCTCGCTGACTAGATATTTCTTGAAATTAAATGATGGACCCGTCAGCTGTTCTTGTTGCCTTAGCTGTGGCGTTGCGTTTAAAAATGGACAACCCCCCCCCCCCCCCCCAAGCTCTAACGAGCTTCGAATTGACCAATTGGACGAAAAGTTCATCCCGAATTCTCAATTCAATCGCATATTTAATTGGAGTTTGGATGGAATTATACTTGAATAAACTGGGAAGGACTATATATATATATATATATATATATTTATATTTATAAATAGAGCAAACCCTATATAATTAGAAGTGTAGATTCAATTAATTTGCCAATTGAACCAAACAAATCACAGAATTGATGTTTTCAGCACACACACACACTCTCTCTCTCTCCTCCCTCTCTCCCCAACCTTTCCAGGTCGACGGAAAGTGATTTGAAAGTTGGCATTTATTTATAAGCGCCTGATCTTAACAACAACCTTTGAAAAAACAAAAGAGTGAGGGTCCCCATTTCGTTTGGAAGTTTTAAATGAGGAGAGTATCCAATTTGGGTGTCCCAAGCAACCAAAAAAGGAGAAATTTTCTACCTAATTAGGACCGGCTCAAATTCCACCCAAACCACTGTCCTCTTTGAGAAAGCAGGCACTTTAGTTTCCTCACGAGCCAGAGCCTTTTCTTGGTCTTTTACGGTCAAAATTATGTAGCATTTTCAGCACTTAAAAACGTTGCTTTTTTTTTCTTTCTTTCTTTCTTTCTTTTTGTCCTTTTCTCTTTGAAAAAGTCTAAAGGTTCGTTACCGTTTCAAAAGACTAGGTGATATAAATGTCTATCAAGCTCGTTGATTATCTAGGAAAACTGTCACCGTTGTGAAAATTTAATCTTGCATAGAGGCTAGAAAATATGTGGAAAACAAAATCGTTCGCTTATAGTTTGGTTGACTCCAGGGCAAAAGTAAATCCGTTATCTTTAACTTGTTTTTCTTTTTATATTTCCTTTGGATGGGCTTCGCTTTGTGTTATTAATTGAATTAAACTGAGACCTGATAAGAAGAACAAATATTTGTTGGACAATTAAACGTACATTGTTGGGGTAAAAATAATTTGACTACTCTAGGTTCAAACTTTGTTTAAATTGAATGAATCGATTAAATTTTCAATTTTTATTATCTTTTTTTTTGGGGGGGGGGGGTTTGATGATGAGTTTGGTTTTTCAGAAATGCTTGCCCCAAGTTGCCAAAGTTTTGCAATCATTTCTATATATATATATATGTTTGTATGTATGTAGTATGTATGTTATGTGGTGCTTTCCCTGTCTGGTCAAACTTGGACAGAGTCCAATCGAACAAGCTCAGAGTTCCCATTCCTTTCTCTCGCGTCGGGTCTTTCTGTGGCGAAGTCACAAGCAAACGAGTAGGTACAAACAAAATATGGAGAGCCGGCAGACAATATAAACCTTCTGCATAATTCCTCTATTGAATTTGCAACATATAGCTCATAGATAGCAATTAGCGTCATTCCTCGGCCTCTTTTTTTTTCCTGTGCGTGCTTGATATCTTTGTACTTCTTGTTGGTGATTTATTGTGAAGTTTCTGCATCATCTTGCCGGAGGCAGAAAACAATGGCCGGAAAGGAGAACGCCCGATCTCTGGAGGAGACTCCCACATGGGCTGTTGCAGTGGTCTGCTTTGTCCTGCTTGCTATTTCAATTGTCATCGAACATCTAATTCATGTTGTAGGAAAGGGTGGCTGGCTAATATGTTTTTGTACTTCCCCGAAAGTAACTTTGATGGAAATTAGTGATTCGTACACAAATCATCTGTTGGATGGATCTAGCGGAGTCACTCATGATGGTGTCCTTGTACCTGTTTCTTTTTGTTGCAGTGGTTGCAAAGAAAAAACAAGCCAGCTCTAGTGGAAGCACTGGAAAAGGTTAAAGCAGGTATACCCATCTTTCAATTGAATTGTTTCCTGTCAACTTCGAAGTCACAATTAGTCATAAAATTTTATTCTAAAGCTAACTCTTTATGTTCTTGTTTCTGTTCTTGCAGAGCTCATGCTTATGGGCTTTATATCCTTGCTTCTAACGGTCGGACAAGGACCAATCTCTGATATTTGTATACCAGAGAGTGTGGCATCCACTTGGCATCCTTGCAGCAAGAAAAAGGAGAAGCAATTTTCTCAAGATTCAACCAACAATCATCGGAGGCTTCTACAGCTCCTAGACCCTGGCGATATTCGTAGGCGTAGTTTAGCGACGACTAAGTATGACAAATGCGCAGAGAAGGTAAGAATGAAGATTTTCAATCAACAAAAGTTACTCCATTATTACTTAGTGGTCACAGGTAAAATCCTGAAAACAACCTCTTTGTAAAAACAAAGAAAAGGCTACGGTCCTTTCCCAGACCCTATGTGGGAGCCTTGTGGGTGCTCCTCATCTGTTTTTCTTTCTTACTGGTTTCTTACTCCCCTACAATTTTCTTTGCCTACTGACAGAGTAAGAGTCTGACGGGAATTGATAAGGAATGTCGAATATATAGCTTGTTCTGTTGTAGTAGATTTAATAATGAATAACCAATTGTTGGATATGTTACGTGAATACCTTAAATATTGGAGCAAATAATAGCTTGACCATGTTTAAATTTCGGGGTAAAGTTGCCTTTGTATCAGCATATGGAATCTATCAGCTTCACATATTCATCTTCGTTTTGGCAATCACACATGTGCTCTACTGCATAATTACCTATGTTTTGGGCAACTCTAAGGTACTGGAATCTTAATTGGTCCGCTCTCTCTTTCTCTCTATGTTGTTTATCTCCCTTTGTCACTTTTCTGATGCATCTTAAATTGTCTTCGGATTGCAGATGAGAAAATGGAGGCAGTGGGAGGATGAGACAAAGACAATCGAATACCAATACCATAATGGTAAATTTTACCCCATAGTTTACCATCCAATTTTCAACAACAACAAAGCTTTAATCTCAAATTTAACTGGGGTCAAATAACACTAGCCGATGTTCCCCCCTAAAAAAAATAAAAATCCAAAGAATTCCCAGCTTGAACTGTTATCTGAAAAGGTTTTCTAGGCCATTTATTTGTGTTAAAAGCTTCTTGTGACATTGACTTCAAGCCCATTTTAGTTAAGAAACTTATACAGCTCCTAATCTACCATTCAGATCCAGAGAGATTTAGATTTGCAAGGGACACTTCATTTGGGCAGAGGCATTTGAAATTGGGGAGCCAGTCGCGCATTTTCCTCTGGATTGTAAGTACTGGAATATGAATGATTTAATGCAAAGAAGCTATTATGAGAAAATCAGCATAATAAGATGAGAAGAAAAAAATATTAAAGTCAGAATGCGTGGTTACAAAATGTTGTTATATGTTGTCAGTTCAAATGGGAATGACTTATTTTCTCGTGTTTTGGGCATGAAATTGAATGTTCATATTACTTGCCTTAAATTTCAGGTTTGTTTCTTTAGACAGTTGTTTGGATCAGTTACCAAGGTTGATTCCCTGACACTGGACATGTATTTATTATGGTAAGTCAAAATATGCCTGTATAGTATTGCTGTTAGTCTGACAATGAATTCCCAATTCTCATTGTTTACTGGTGTTGTAATGCTATGTTGCACAGGCACACTTGGCCCCTGGAAGTGAAAGGACATTTCCAAAAATACATTAGGAGATCACTTGAAGAGGATTTTAAAGTTGTGGTGGGGATCACGTGAGTGCTGCTGCTCATCTAAACCCATAAGTTACTTTGGGGAATTATTTATTCTCTGAGTCTAGCTTAATTTTCTTGTGCAGTCCTGTTATATGGTTTATTGCGGTATTGTTCCTGCTGTCCAATACATATGGTAAGCATAAAATTCTGGTGAAATTCTGGAATATTACATCGAAAGTTAATGGTTCAAGAACTAAAGAAAAGGCTTCTTCTGTTGCAGGGTGGTTTGCATATCTGTGGCTACCATTTATCCCTCTGATTGTAAGCACTAGCTCTTCATGCTTCTTAAACTAATACTTACAAATCCCTATTTCAGTTATGATGAGCATCAAGAATTTATGCTTTTAGTTGCTACTTTTGCAGATAATTTTGGTGGTAGGAACTAAGCTGCAAGTGATCATAACTCAACTGGGGTTAGGGATTCAAGAATGAGGAGATGTGGTTAAGGGTGTTCCTGTGGTTCAACCTGGTGATGATTTCTTCTGGTTTGGCCACACACGCCTTATCCTCATCCGCTTAGTCCTCTTTCAGGTACTCATCCATATCTCTCTCTGTTCTCAGGCTTCTTTCTGCTAACATTTCATAACTGCGCCTATTTATGCTGATGTTTTCACTGTCTTTGCACCTGCAGAATGCATTTCAGATAGCTTTCTTCATATGGAGTGTGGTAGGCAACTGTATTCTATCCTTTAATGCCATCAATCAGTTTTAATTTCTATTTAGTCCATATACCAAACCTTTTTTTCTCCTCTTACAGTATGAATTCACAATAGACACATGCTTACAAAACCGCACTGAAGATATTGTCATTAGAATCACAATGGGGTATAAGCTTCATTTCTAAAATGCTTGCATTAAATAAAAATATTTGCACTTTCATTTTTACAGCCCCTCTGAGAGTATGTGGTACATAGCATTTTCACTCTAAAATTGAAGAGCACTTTTTAATAACATTATGATAGTCTGCTGCATACTGCAACTAACACAAAGCAAAACTTGAATTCCGCAGGATCATCATACAGGTCTTGTGCAGTTACGTGACCCTGCCTCTCTATGCTTTAGTGACACAGGTAAGGAACTGATGCTGCAGAGACATGAACAATTTATAGTCTGCAAAAATGTCGGAGCTCTAATCATAGTTGATTCATGATCCAATGAAATTGTTCTTTCATAATCTTGCAGATGGGTTCTTGCATGAGACTGTGTTTAATGACCAAGTGGCAATGGCTCTTCGAAGCTGGCACCACACGGCCAAGAAGCATGAGAAACATAGCAAGCACTCTGACTCACACGCCATCGTTAAGCAGGCCAGCCACCCCCATGCAGAGCATGTCACCGGTCCATCTCTTGCATAACTACCGCAGCAGCACAGCCCCTGATGGCTTGCAGTCCTCTCCAAGGATTTCAAACTATGACTATGATCATTGGGGCCCCGAAGAAGCGAACTCTGTGCATGACCATGAAGTCCAAGAGCCTCGATTCCTTGCAAGTTCTGACCCTAGGGAGCAAAACTCTCCAGTTCAAGATCCAAATCCAACCCTTGTGCAATTACCTCTTGGCCCTGGTTCCATCCGTACCCAACATGAAATTAACATCGGTTCATCAGACTCCACATTTCAGAAACAGTTTGAATGATGGACAGATAGACAGATTTACATTGCTGAGTAGATTGTCTTGTGGACATTTTCTTGTACATAAGAAAACAAAAGCCTTGTTATGCTTGGACAGGGGATTAAAGAAAACAGGACTTGGAGTCGGGACGCATTAATGGCTGGGATCACTTAATATTTGGACCATTCATTGATCTTTGAAATTTTGGTTTCTTTCTTTCTGATGGTTTTTTTTTGTTTTGTTTTATTTATCTTTTTTGGTTTTTATTGGAACTAAATCCCACTCTTGTAGGAATGAATTTAAGGGAGCTGAAGTTTGAGTTCCCAATCTTGCTTGTACTTTATATTGCAATTTAAATTTGCAGATTTTGTAATTTTGTTTTTTCTTAATATTCAAGAAATCTCGTATAGTATTTTAATAAGTTTTAAGGTTGGTCTAATTGAAAAGTAAAAATATATTTTACTGTCTTAAATCTAAACAAGTTCCTTATTCTTAGAACTTTGTTGTAGTTTGTTAAGTAAATTTAGCACTGGCCATGAAAAGCATATCCATAAGACTACTTGACCATAGTAAAAAGATTAAACTCGAATACCTCACTTGTTCCTACAGTTTTTTTTTTTTTAATTAATTGAATGATGGGGTAGAATATTATGTCTTCATAAGCTCTAATTTCAACTGGGGCTGCACTAAAAAATGCTCCATCCAATTTTGCTGAGGTTAATAAATTGTTAGTAACTGTAACACTTTTGTAAATAAAATGATGCTGCAGACCTTCTGTTTTTCCTATTTGTTCTCTGTAGAATAAGAAAAACAAAGCGTTCTCCATCATCAATTCACGTGTTGGGCTGCGAAACATGGTGTCACTCGATCCTGTGGTGTCACTCAAGGGCTCCAAATCAGAGGAAAAACCATTGAACATTGTCAATGGTATCGCTTGGAGGTCTATGACGATAAGTACCTTCATCCCTATTAATTCCAACAGGAACTATTAGCCACTGCAATTGGCGAAGTGGGCTTTAAATAATTTTGCAAACAGTTGGTATTTAATTTTGTGTTCTCGTGCATTATTTGTCACCGATGTTAAGCCTTTTCACTTCACTTATTATTCCTTCCTTTTCCTTGGTAATATACCAGTATATGTGATGATTCCTACACCGGACGTAGGGATGACTGAATGAGGCTGTATATAGGTCGTTTAGAAGCCGCAGACGAACGGACTAGACTGTTGAAGTTTCAAGAACTTTAAGATAATCAATTTTTAAATATTTTAGATTTTGAATTTATTAAGTTTGGAGTATTTTGAATTTCATATTAAACACAAATTATTTAGATTTTATATTACTTTAGTTTTATGTTAATTTTGGTATAATTAAGTTTTCAATCAATGAAGACCCAAAAGGATCCAATTTTGGACAAGTTGAGCGAAATTGTTCACAGTGAGCCAGGTGTTTTCACCTCTCTCTACGTGCATTTTTTTCTCTGCTAACAACCAATAAAACAAATTTCTTCTCTCTTAATGTCACAAAAATACAGAATAATTTTTAATAATAAATTATTTTTTTTTAATGCAAATAGAAAGAATTCAATCGTAGGATAAGATTTTTTAGGATAGTAATGTGTTGTAACCTATAAAAAAGAGAAAAAGAAAAATCAAAGTTCAAGAGGTGAATAAAAATATTGTATTTTTAAAATATCAGAACTAAATATTTACTTAAAATAAAAATAGCTTTATAATTATATTTTGATTATAATGAATTTAATTAATTAATAATATCATAATTTTTAAGATTTATCTTGCATGTGTCATTGAAAAAATTTAAATTGAATAATTGATATTTGATATATTTAAATAAGTGTATACTATTCAAATATTAAGAAAAATATTTTATAAAATTATTATTATTCATAAATAAAAATTTAATTTTTATTAAAATATATTAAAATCTCAAATCGAGTTTGGATTTTCTATCATTTTAAGTTTTAGTTATTTGAATTTTAACTTATTTAGGTTTTAAGTGAATTAGAATTCAAGTTATTTAAATTTTTGATCAAGTTAGTTTGGGAGTCATTGAGGGCTTAATCACTTGCACTATCAATTTTTCGTTGTTTATTATGTTTTTTTTATGCTATCTATTTTATCTTTTTAATCAACAATTATTTTTATTCATAATAAGAATTTTAGAGAGAATTATTATCAGTATAACATATTAAAATAACCAAAGAAGACTAATTATATTTTAATATTGAACCAAAGTTAAAACTTGCACTTTTAATGCAAAAAAATTATAATTTTATAAGTATTTGTGGTATGAGAGTAAATATATATTTTAGTACAACTAATTATTGTATCATTGCTATAGAGCTTATGCAATATTATCTCGAACACAACTCATCTATGACAATTAATTTTGACTAATATTAATCGCTTCACGTGAGTTTGAGGTATGATTTTACCATCATCTTTAACATTAACATTCTTATCAACATATTGTAAGAATTATTTAATTATTCCTACATTTTAATAAAATTATAAATTGCATAACATGCAAGAATAATATAGTTTTATTTATTAATAGTGAAAAGAAGTTAAAACTTACACTTTAATACACAAAATTTATAATTTTCCAAGTACTTGTGATATCAAAGTAAATATAAATTTTAGTGCACCTAACTATTATATTGTTATCATTGAACTTGTGTAATGTGATTTTAAGCATGACTCATTTGATGCAACTAACTTTAAATAATATTAAGCATGAGTATCTACCCTAATTGTTGTTATATCTTCAAAAATGATGCATAACTTATGATTATTATAACAATTCTTTGTTTGAAATCATATTGCATTTCTTATCACTTGTAAAAGAAAGTAGTGTTAGATTATTGATTACAAATAATAAATTAAATTAGGATCAAAATATATAATAATTTGGACACAACATGTTCTTTATCTTAAACAATTTTAGTCATTGCTCATCAAATGCCAAAACCATGTTGGTCACAAAAGAATAGCTAACTCCTATTTGACTTATGATTTTTGTGAAACTTTTCAAATGACTTCTGAATCTATTGAATTTATTTTTTGACAAGATGTGGATTTACTTTCAGCTAGTTCATTCACCCAATGAATTAGTAATTAAAGAGTTTTCAAAAGTTAATGCTTTCTATAATCTAGACCATATGAAATGTTTTTATGACCACTTTTAAGATGAATTAGAAACATCCTTAAACAAAAAGTGAATGCCAATTAGTTTTTTCTTCTCTTCAAATATCTCATATGCATAAGATCTAAGCAATGTTATAGATAACCCTTAGAAAATCATTCAATGAATTGTAAACTAATATTGAATGAAAAAAGTTCATTCATGAATTATAATTGATCCAAATAAATCCAAACCATATAAGAATCAAAAGAAAGAAAACTTATATTACAACTTATATAATCATTTTGCAAAAGAAAGAAGTGGGCTAAGACATGTTTATTTCCCATTAAATTTCATGTCACCTTGTGCATGAAAATGAGTCAACTTCCAAAAGCTAACTGGTACAAAAGAAATATATCTCTTTTAGGTCTTTTAAGGTCCCAAAGTCAAGAAAAAACAAGGAGCTAACTTTAGGAATGCATCAAAGCAAGCAACATATGTAATAAGTTTTAAAGCAATATCAACATTTGAAAAGTATTATTTGAAAAAAAAAATGAAAAGTAAAAGGATTCATATGTATAACAATTCATTAAACACAAGCAAATATAATTCCAATACTACATTGAAACATCTCACTAATTCATAGTTTCAAGTCCATTAAAATCCAAATATAACATATGAAAATCTAATTTCACATCATATTTAAAGAATAATGGCAAAGTTAAATTTGATTTCTTACACTTTGGATTTTAAAATTCCAACAACTTTTATCAGAAATCTAGGAGATTGTGCTAGAAAAATCATTAACCCTTTTGAAAGCTTAATACATTGAGACAAATGTTGTAGGATTGAACAAACAAACAAACAAAATACAAAAAGTATAATAAAATATGCTTAAAGTTTCTACCAAAATTGTAGGTTTCAGTTCCTCACTATATTGATGCTACCACCCCCTCCAATGACACCATAACCTTACCATACAAATACACAATTAGTAAAAATACATGAAAATGCCAAAAATTGGTTGCTTTGCCACAAACTCAAATCAAATTACAAAAGGTTAAATCAACGAGGGACTTAGACCCACCACAACACAACAACTCTTTTTGGTTTATGTGTCAAATCTAACCTTGGGAAAAAAGTTTTACAGAAATTGGAATTAGCAAGAAGGGAAAAAAAATCAAATAGAAAGAAAGAGAGTGAGGATTTTGTGAGGAATAGGGTAGAGTGAGAGAGCAAGTAAGAGAGAATGACAACTAAGAGAGAAGAGAAAATGTGAAAGAGCAAGTGAGAGAGAATGGCAACTAAGAGAGAAACGGTAGAGAGAGAGAGAAAGAGAAGAGAGCAAGTGAGAAAGATGTATTTATGTGGAGTCTAGCTTTATCTTTGAATAGAAGTGAGAAGTTAAAAGAATTTAAAGGATGTTTTGCAATTGTGTTTTATTTTTAGGGTGAGTGTTTTAATTTTTAGCACAAAAAATGGAAACTAAACACGTATGTCGAACATAGTTTTTATTTTCTTAGATAAAATATATAGAAAAACCAAAAAATAACAACGTAAATGAATAAGGCATACCTTTTTCAGATAAAATAAATTGAGTTGAATTGAGTTTTAGATAGATTATATGAGTTACTTAGGTTGGGCTAGATTTTGTCACTTCTAGAGTTATTTTTTTAGAAAGCGACTATAATGGTAGCTTGGTGTATGTGTATGACTAGTATGGTCAAAGAAGGAAGAGTTGTTTACAAATCTATTAATAATTGTAATTTATTTACAACACTTTAAATATTTTAAAATCTACTGATAGTTACAAATTTACTTACGACATTTTAATTTTTAGACATAATTAATTTTAAATATTCATTAAATCTAATAAATTTCAATAATCCTATTTGTTTCACAAAAAATATTTTGCAAGAAAATATTTTATCCATTTTTGTATTATTTGGAACAATGAAAAAGGATAGTTAACTCAAAATTCATCCAATTAAGGGAACAATATACTTACTTTTATGTAACATGACTTACAACTTTTAAAATTATAAGTTATTTCTATAATTTTCAGTAGCCATTTTGTTAATAAAGGAAGCATAAAAACTAAAGAGAGCGAGATAGAGGATGAGGGAGAGATTCAAGGTAAAGGTGGATAAAGAAAGGTAAATAGATTGAAGAGAGAGAGAGAGAGATAAAAGAGATACATAAAGATGGATGAGGAAGATAGATAAAATGGAAGAGAATGATAAAGATTGAAGAGAAAAAAGGGAAATAGATGAAGAAAGTGGGAAAGAGATGGAAGAAAAAGGGATAGAGATAGATAGAGAGAGAGAGGAGGGAAAGATGAAAGATAAAAAGAGGGAAAGAGATGAAAAGATGTAGGAGAGAGAGGAGGAGATTTAGATGGAAAAGAGAAATGATAAAAGATAGAGAGAAAGAGAGAAAGCAATAAAGAGATTGAAAGGGATAGATGAGAGAGAGATAGAAATAAAAGAGAGATAAAGCAACTAAAGAGAGAGATGGAAGAAAAATAAGAGAAAGAGATAAAGAGATGAAAAGAGAAAGGATGAAAGAGATGGAAGAGATAGGTCAAGATAGAAGAAAAATATAAATGGAAAAGAATTAAGGTGTGTGTGTGTGTGTGTGAGAGAGAGAGAGAGATATATAAAGATGAAAGAAAAAGAGATTACAAAGAGAGTTAAAGAGATTAAGATGAAAGAGAGCAATAAATAGAGAGACAATGAGAGAATATTATATTATAAAATTTTAAAAAATTCATAATGTTTTTATATGTGCACCAAATATAGAAAAAATATTTTTTAGTATCTAAACTAAATAATTTATTTTTTGAGCAAAAGGTTTTCTCTAAATAAATTTTCACTTATAGATTATTTTTAAACAAACAACGTGTATAAACAATTTCTCCTTAGCCAATTGACTAATTGTCAAACAAATGGGCTTATTTGTCCATACAAACAACGTTATGACTATATCTTACAACGAAAAAGTTAAGTGGATGTGGCAAATGGATAAAGAGTATATGGGAGTGATGTTGGGGTGATGTGGACATGAATAAAATATTAATAAATTATGGAAGGAAAATTTTATGATCCTTGACCATAGGAAAAAATGCCTATATTGAAAGTCATTAGCTTAAGAAAATTTCACCTAGATTGCCAAAAAAATTATGCCATTATTCCTAAAAGAGATCCCTTAATGATGCAACAAATTAAGGCCTTCAAACATAACGACCTTTTACCATAAGGGCCTTCAACAATAAGCAATGGAAAGGTAAAGATCGTCTTATATGTGATAGATTTGTATAT
The DNA here is from genome assembly GCA_021464305.1 of Kandelia obovata. Taxonomy (NCBI): domain Eukaryota; kingdom Viridiplantae; phylum Streptophyta; class Magnoliopsida; order Malpighiales; family Rhizophoraceae; genus Kandelia; species Kandelia obovata. The sequence goes on from CM038480.1 coordinate 9,864,838, forward strand.
TTATAAAAGAGTTGATGTGGTCATTTGAAAATATGGCATTATAACAATTCAAAGAATGGAAAACTTTAAAGATAAAAAAACAAGATATGTGGTTGTGTTATACATTTAGTGCCATGGCGAAACTAAACTTTTGTTATACATTGCATAAACTTAAATGATGACATTCACTCATAAGTTTAACAAAGTAGCGACCTCATGCATGAGGTTGGAATCAATGGAGACAAGGGGTTAAGTGATTTGACAACCACTATTAATGAGGTTGCTATTAAGAGTTAGGTTATGCATGTCACTAATGTTGGTACAACGTTTTCAAAATGTTAAGGAGCTATATAAAAAGTGTGCAAAAGAATTTGGGTTTAGCATTGACAAGCAAAGTATAAGGAAGGATGAATAAACTAGGCATGATAGAACATAGCCAAGGGCAGGGGTGATAGGCAAATAAAAGTAATTTGATATTGTTTAGACATAGTGAGCAGTAACACTGTACAACTTTGGTATGTTACATTAAGAATGAAGTTATGGACTATCCCAATAGTTAAAGTAGAGTGTCACCTTAAAAATCATAGTTTATAAGGCAACATTAGGTGATAAATGACCATACAAGGAGGTAGCTTATAACAAACTATATGGCTATTATAAAACAAAGTGTATACATGAAATCCTTGGGTAGCCTAAACACACAAACATGAGGTATTGTCATGCCTTTCTGTCAACATAACAACCAAAATTGACATGTTTTGTAGTGTATAATTACATGACAATGATGTGGAGGTAGTTGACAAAATGTAAACAAAAAACATTGCTCTAAAAGTAAGCATTTCAAGTGCATAGTTAGTTGACAGCAACATATTAGTGGTTTTGCAATGTTGTCACATTTGATGCAACCCATCCTATGGACAAGTATGACATATCCTAAGTAATTTTTATTAGCATAAATCACCATGGTTAATCAATCCTTTGAGTCGTGCTCTTATAAACAACTACAAATCCAAGACATATGTATCCTTCTTTCAAGTTTGGTTAAGTTGTATGGAAATAGAGCATCAAAAGGTTATTATCTCCCACTGCTTAGTGTGGGCTATTAGGAATCACATTGGCATTATTTTACCAATTAGGTAATATAGGGCATGTCTATGACATATAATCTATAATTTTCCTTGAGGACAAGAAAGATTTATTCATGGGAGTTGTTTATGATATCGTGAGTTACAACTCATTCGATGGTAGTTAGATAAAAATGATTGATTATAAGCTAGAGGAAAAACAATTAGATATCTACTTTGTATGAGAAAAGGCACATATGGGTTCTAGTATTTGTGAAATTAAGTTTTTTTGTGCAGAAATGTCTTTAACAGAGAGAGGTAAAAGCATACATTCAATTTTTTATTTTTTTTATGAATATGATAATTTAAGGAGCATAATAACATAATTTGTCAAGTAGTATGAGTTAGCTAGCAAGGATAAGGTTGAAAAGAAGGTACAACAAGATTTTTAGTCCTTATATTTTGAATTTCAATGTGTTAATTAATCATCATTTGAGTTATGACTTTGCATTGCATGCACAAACTAGATATTTAAGCTAGTTTAAGTGCATTATATCAATATGATATACTACAACTAGAATGTAATGAGTAAGGGTCACCAAATGGATAATATATAAACTATAATGCCCTTTTCTTTAGTGAATGAGATGAATGCAATGGGAAGGAAAAAGGTTAGAAAGTTAATATTTTTGCATGGATACTTTCATTTTACACTTTAGCAAAATGAAAAAGTTGTTTGGATGGTGACATCAAATTATTATGTTTGAATTTATAATGCATCTATCTTAATTGCTAAACATAGCTAATGAAAAAGTAACTCCTTGTTTCTTGTTGTTTGGATATTAATTGTACTTCCTAGTGCTACGACATTAGGTTAACTTTTACTTACATTAGGGTTTTTGTGCACTAGTATTACACATAAGTAGCATTTAATAAGGGGATATAGGCTAATAGTAATAGCGTTACTATGTGTTTTTTCAAGTTTGAATGTCACAATTATGTAATTATATAGCTGAATGAACATGGTTCAATTTTTTTTTCAGAAGTCAATAATAATTAGTTATTAAATGTTAGTTGAATTGTAAAAGGGATGCTTTGCATCACAAATTCCCTCAATGTATGGGTTTAAGGTGACCTTCCTTCAATCCTAAAGGCTTGGTGTCCACTTGAACTAGTCCAAGTGATTACTAAATGAATGCATCAACCATATACACATAATTGTATACAAATCACTTCGTAGTTTGTACATTTATTGTTGATTGGAGAGACATGCATTGTAGAAAAAATTGTATTAGGCAATAAGGAAACAAGAAACAAGGAAAATTAAATAGTGAACCCATGGATTTAGGATGTCATAGTAAGAACATTACATTATGTTTAATATATTTCTATTAAAGATAAGGAAGGTGAGGAGTTGTATTAATGCCCATTACTTGACAAAGTGAATCAATTTGGTATACATTCTTGTATATTATATGAATTCATCAATAATGGATTGCTCTAATACAAAATCATATACATTTTTCTATACTATTATCATGTGCGGTAAAACAAGTAGTTGGTAAAAAAATAACAAGGCAACTATGTGTATAATGGGCAAGAAATTAAGATATAAGTGAGAACTATGCTTAATCATTATATTAATGCAAAGTATATGTGTATGGATAAAATAATATATAAGAATCACTTAAAGGTCTTAGCAAGTAACATCATGGGTTTTTGATATCACATCTTTATCAAAAAAAAATTAATCTTTGACACTAATATATTCCATTCTTAGTGGGACATTTGACTTTGCTTCAAAAAGCAGATTGACTATTATTTCACCATACTTGAACTAACAAAAAATGTAAAAGATACGTGTCAAGTAATAAATTTAAATGGCAATAGAGATAAGGTATTGCAAAAACAAAATTGTTGTGTGTCATACTAACAACTCTTGATATACACCAGAAAAAATAAAAAAAGGGAATTTGCAGGAATACATGTACTAATAAAAGGGGCTCATAAATGATGGATTCCATGACAATCTAGTTGATTGAAAGACTATAAGAATGGGTATATAAATGGAGAGTACAACATTAACTTAAGCATCATGCACTTTTATATATGTTGTCGGTTATAGGCCTAAATTAATCAATAACCATAAAATGATTTAGACCTATTAACACTTTGTACCTTAAAAATTACATGTGATGAAATAGATAGCCTAGTAACAATTGTTATCCTCCTTTAGATTTAGTTTCTATTAGTAAAAGTTTCAAACAATTAAGAAAATATCATAATAACTAGACTACAAAGATGACATAACCCTTAACATAAATAATGAAATGAACAAATGACATGATATTGGATTTTGAGATCCAAATATTTGTTGCTTATATTATTTTAGGATGACCTTCTTAGTAGAAATTGTATCTAAATGATGGACGTGAGGTTCTCTCATGAAAATTTGTTAATCTAATCATTCATTCATTTGGATCATTTCAAATATTCTAAAATGAAGGATAAATGTGTATTTTGTCCAAAGAAACAATTAATGTTATTAGTGCTTATGTTTCACAAGTAGGACTAGCTAAAGCCAAAAAGAAGAGATTTTAGGAAAATATAGATGAGCTTTGACAAGGAATTCCATCAAAGGAAAATATTTTTATTAAAGGGCATTTAAATGGGCATGTTAAAAGTGATATAGAAAGCTTTAAGAAAGTGTATGAAGGGTATGTGTATGGACAACAGAAAAATGAAGGTGAAATCATTTTGAACTTTGCTATAGCATACAACTTAGTTTTAGTCAATACTTACTTTCAAAAAAAAGAATCATATTTGATTACTTTTAAAAATGGGCATAGTAGCAATCAAATTGATTTTTTTTTTCTTAAAAAGACGTGTTTTGTGTAAGGACTGTAAAATTATTCTAAGAGAACCTTTACTACATAAAATAAGTTAATTGCCTTAGATGTCCTTGTTGAATATAAGACAATGAAAATAAAAGGGACACATCAGTGTGAGACTAAGTGATGGAATTGACAAAAACTGCAAGAAAAGTTAACATTTATAAATAGAATGGTGGAGGAAAGAGATTAGGATATTCATGCAAGTGTTAGCTCCATGTAATTAGGAATGATAAATCACATGCATATAATAGTGGTAAAGACTCTAAAAGTGAACAAGGGTAATGGTCCACTAACAAAAGAGACTTGGTAGTGGTGTCAATAACAATAAAAAAATTACAAAATAGCTAAAAATGAGGTTAAGAATGTAATTGTAGTGGCTTAAGTGAAAGCTTTCAATGATTTGTATAACAAGCTTAGAAATGAGGAATAAGAGAGAAGGATTTATAGGCTACCTCAAATTAGGAAATAAAAAAGTTAAGACCTTAATCAAGTGAGGTTCATTAAAGATGATGCACAAGAGGTTCTAGTGAAAGTTAGAATGAGATTAAAGAAAGGTGGATAACTTATTTTGAAAAATCTTTAATAAGAACATTAAAGGTAATCTAAATGACCATAAAGGTCCTATGGAGAAGATAATTTACATTGAAGATATTAATCTTTCTAACATTAAACCAACCTTAAGGAAAATGAGAGACAGATAACATGTGGACCAAATGGAATACCAATTAAAGCTTGGAAGGTGTCGAGGGAAAAAGGCATAGTTTAGTTGACTAGTCTTTTTAATAAAATTTTGAAGAAGGGCAGGATGATAAATGAGTGGAAAGCAAGCACACTTGTCCCAATTTTTAAAAACAAGAAGGACATTTAAGATTGCTCTAATTATCAAGATATTAAAGTAACAAGTTATACCATAAAGCTATAAGAAAGAGTTATAGAGCAACACTTATGAAAGATTGCCTATATCTTAGAAAATCAATTCAATTTTATGCTAGGTAGATCTATTACATAAGCTATCTTCCTCCTTGAGAGGTTTATGGAAAAATATTAAGAAAAGAAGCAAGATTTACACATGGTTTTTATTGATTTAGATAAAACATATGGTCGAGTTCTTAGATAAGTGATATGTTAAATGATAAGTAAGTAAAATGTCCCCACATTATTTCTTAATTTAATGAATGACATGTATGAAAGAGTTATGACTCGAATAAGTATAGTATAAGGTAAGTCTTTAGATTTCCTAATCACAATTGATCTACACTAAGGGTTAGCTTTAAGTTTTTTATATTTATATTTGTTATGAATGTCTTAACAAGTCATATTTAGGATGAAGTGTCATGTTGCTTGTTGTTTACAAATTATGTAATCTTAATAGATAAAACTAGGAAGAGATTAGACCTTAAATTAGAAGTATGGAGTGATACACTAGAATCTAAAGGTTTTAGATTGAGTCATACAAAAACAAAATATATGTATTGTAATTTTAGCAATACTATAAGTAATGTAAAGCAGATTATTAGATTAGTGGAGTAGTAGTCTCTTGATATGACTAATTTTGTTATTTAGGTTATATTATTCAAAGGGATGGTAATATTTAGGTTAAATTAGAATAATTAGGTCTCACCATTAATCTAATACTTGACAAAATGGAATGACGAAAAGAGATCTATGTAGCTAACCCTAGTTAAATTTGGGATGAAGGCTTTATTGTTATGGTTGTTGTTATAGTCACATTTATGATTTATGTTATATGAAAAAATGTGCTAGTTTTAATTTTTACAGAATAAAGCTAAAGTGCGCTAAAAGTGTAAAATTCTCATAAAATTCCCAAAGTCAAGTCTAAGACAATGTGATTCCACCCGAATGTTAGTCGATTTAGCAACATATGCCTTTGATATTTTTCATGTACCATCCTCCAAGTCTAAAAACCTTTTGGCTATATCAATGTTGGGACTAGTTGAAATATGATATAGACTTCACATAATTCAAAATTTTCATGATATATTTTTGTTGACTCAAAGAAGAATATGTATTAGCTTTAGTAACTTTGTTTTACAAAGTTGAGGTGCTGTATTTTTTGTCTCTCTCTCTCAAGATTTTATCTCGAAGTGATGATAAGATACGTCTTTTTGGGTTTACAATTGCAAAATTATAATTTTCCTTTTGCAAATTCTATTAAAAGCTTTGCTACTAAAATCGCTCCACTTGTTTGAAACATTTACGTTGGTTTTTCTTTACCAAATTGCTAGTATTTCTTGTAGAACCTAACCCTATTATTTCATTTATGCAACAAAATTGTGAAATAATAAGGAAGGTAATATGGATACTTACCTTTATCTAAAGCATTTTTCTTTAATCTAATTATGGCAAGTTTGACTTTCTAAAAGTTAGACTTCCATTTGGATGACATTTCAATATAATGCTTAATGATTAGTCATGTACTTGCATGATATAAAATAACATGAGAACTTACCATTATTAGATTTCTTGATAAATTTGTTTTCATAAATATTAATCTTTTAAATCTTGAAACTAAATATCTTCATACAAATATTATCATAAATAATATAGCTAAGTTTGTAAAAGTTGAAATTATTGAAAATTTACCTTAACTTGATAACTAATTTTTTTTTTGACATTTACTGTAATCACACATTTTTAGACGGAGTTTCAAGTGTTAATAAGTGAAATGATCGAGTATATATATACATATAATTGAATAACTTAAATTAAGTATATCTATTAATATCCAAATGTTCTTCACTAATTGGACTACATTATAATTGAATTTGTAATTAAAATAGTATTCGAGAACATTATAGTACTATTAATTAAGAATATTCAAACATTTTCTCACTTAATTAAATTAAAATTTATTACATTAATCGTTATGCACAAATAACAATACTTGTAATTTTTAGTATAAGTTATGATAATTTTACCTTATTTATTTAGAACTCATTTTCATATACTATAATATTTGTAATTTATCATTTAACACTTATATGATATATAAAATGTTATAATGATTCATAATATTGTCTTATAGAGACTTTTCTATCAACTTTAAAATAATATCACGTACACAATTATAAGATAATATGAACTACATAATATATGTTAAAACCATGTGAATGAATATAAAATATCATTATATCATATATTATCAATTATCACTAAGAACAACTAAAACTTATTTTAAGAATATAATATCTATAAAATATATGTTGTGATGATTTATTAATAGATACTTTATATTTTTAAAACTTATATTTAATAACAAAAAACTTCAATTCTTATTAAATTTCATCCCCTTTCAAGTATTTGTAACTTTTTGACAAGAATATTGTTGTGAAATTATCTCATAAATTTTTAACAACTTGGTTATATTTCAACAACCCTAAGCCTTGAAGTAAAATATCACAATCATAATACATAAATTATAACTTCATATCATATCATAAGTTTTTTTTTTATTATAAATGAAGTAATAATAAATAATTATTTTATTATTTCACAATATTACTCTTTGCACTAATATAAATAAATAATTAAAAATAAATTTTTTTTACTATTAATACATTTAATAAAATTTAATTCTGAATATCTAATTGATTCTAAATAATTAAATTTTATGTACTTGAACATATAATAATCTATAAAATATTCTGTTCCTTGTTCTAGTCAGCTCCGAAGCAACTTAAAGTAAATCCATCTTAACTGAGACTTGGTACATTGGCCACGAGCCAGCCATCCAAATTTTCGATTTAGAACACTGTTATCCATAGAATCAACAAATAATGTTGAAGTTTCCTGCAACTTGTAGGCACAAAGTACATTTGGCATGTAACTCTGCAGGCCACCTTGCTGGCGAGTCAGAATAAACGTTAAAACTAAAGATTAAAACACCGCTGGTTCCACTAAATCCAAATTGTGCTGCAACTGTCAAAGTATCATACAGACCAGGTATCCCACAGTTAAGCGGAGTCGTCTTCTAAATATCACTGTCACGGTTAATGGCAGCATCGAGTATTCCTCACAAAGTTTTCGAATATTTCAGAAACTAACAGCCACTCTCTTGGGAGCAAGGGTCAAGCGGCTAACATAGGATTTAGACAAAGAAACAAAGACCCGGTAACATGCCATTGCTGTAGCCGTAACAAACATAACAAGAGATGTCCAGCAGAACTTCAGCATCAATACAGGATCTTTCCTCGCAGACCCTAATATCCTCAAAAAGACCACTTTGAGCCGTCGATCCCTTAGGATGGATTGACAATCATGAAGGGCTATGGATTGCCCACAAGGTGGAATTGGCTCTCTGCTTTCAGGCCCTCTATTCAAATTTCCTTGGGAACCAGAATCGCTTGTCATGGCACCTTGTCCAAGAGTTTGAACCATCCATTGATATAATACATCAGAAATGACTTTGCAAAATTGCTGTCTGAAAAAGATGCCCTTTTTGGAAACAATTGCTCTGACTAATGAAGTTCCATCCTGTACAATGAAGTGCAAATAAAAACCCTTCATAATCGTATTAGAGGCATCAACTGACACCAGTCTCAATAGGATACCATGATGCCATAAGCACTGCACAACAATCCCAGTTGGCCACAAAATATTTCATCACCCAACCACCCTCGTAGAAAATAGAATAAATCATGCAAGGTTATTTGGAGGAAGAGTTTCCGGTCTGAAAACACTCACTGCAGTCATTAGGAGTTTTCTGAGTACAGCGCCATCACTAGATGGCAAAAGCCTCAAGATTAAGTTCATGGTGTCAAATACACCAGTAGACCTGCTAGGTAAATAATCAAGAGAAGCTTCACTTGTTGATGCTGTCACCCGGTTCAGGCCCCTTCTGCAGAAAGTATTAGTGTAATTATCCAAAGTCTGCAATCTAAATAAGAAACTGAAACATATAAATGGGGAAATTGTAAGCAGTGGAAGAGTTAGGCAAAGGTGTTTACATATTACACCAAAATTCCATATAATACTTGAGAGAGTACTTAGATGTCATCTTAACCAGATGATCAGGCTTAAAAAAAAAATGTCTTATAGTTGGCCTAAGTAGTAAATTGCCTCACTTTCCCTTAATCTATATATATTAAAAAAGAGAGAGAGAGAGAGAGAGAGATTGGTTTCTTAAAGATAAAAAGAAGAAAGAAGAAAATTGGACAATGATGATAATAAGATAATTGCCCTGATTGATGCTACATGCGGCAAAAGAATGCTGACATACCTCGTCAAACCAAGCGTTAGGAAAACAGTGAGTCTCTCCCACCGCAACTCCTTCCTTTTATTAAGAACCACCTGATTATGAAATTCAATTAATAAAATGCAGACATACACACCCAATCAGAATTTCCTGGGTATGAACCAGTTTCAGCATTTTAATTAGCAACAACAATTCACACAGGAAATATCAGAAAAATGGACCGAAGACTGGAAAAAAAATTATCTAAACCAACCACAATAATCAATCAATCAACCAATGCAAGAGTTCCAGCCCTAGCATCTCCCCTCATTTGTAATTGCAATTTACTGACAATAAAATCCAAAATCAGACCCATCAAATCAAAACATTTAACTTCCTCTAGGCAAACTGTTTATTATGCTTAAACCTAGACCAAAACCTCATGGTTTCAGATTGAGGCTTCAGATTCTTATCATTTAATGGAATATGCATCAAAGGTTTTGCACATTATTAAGCTGTATTGGCTGAGACAAAAATGAAAGTCAAGAATAGTCCAGTAAAAGAATACGATTAAACATCTTTTACCGACTGCAGAATTTCCCTTGTTTCTGCTGAGTTTTCAGTGAGTAGTTTCTGAACAACGAATGGGTATGCAGCCTCAAATGTTTTGAAGTTTGGATCTGCAGCTACTGCCAAACCTGAGATAAAAAGATGAAGATCAAAGTGAAAAACAATTTCCAGTCATCAGTTAAACTGGATATGAAAGAATTCTCAAATGAATTTAGCAACTTCTCATTGCTGATTCATTACTTAAGCAAAGCAGATTCTAATGACACACTATTGTGAAAAGAAATAGCTAGTTTCATGCATCCAACAATTCATAGAATCCAGTAACCACAAATGCATCCTGACGCACAATGCAAAAACTTACCTTCCAGGGATGCAAGAGAACGGAGAACTAGTGTATAGTATGGCGGCATGCGAAGGTGATATCTGAGGGCCACAGACCATATTTTGCCCAAGACCTTCAAAATTATTATTGAAATAAGGCAGCTATTAACAACAAAGTGACATGGAACAGAATTTAAGGGTTCAATAGCAAATAAGTATATTTTATCAATAACTAAAAAAGAGTTCCTAAGAATTATGAACAACAAACTTTGATGGTATGAAAAAAAAGTGAAAGGCATAGATCCTCAAAAATACCCATCCATTATAATTTAGCATGCAAAATTTGTTGCTACAACCTAAAAAAATAAACAAGTGGTCAAGGTGGATTAGCATTTCACCATCCAGGAAAAGTCAAAATATAGAGTATATAACAAGGCAAGCTTTGTGCTGAGAACAATCCAATGTTAAGGGGCTTGTTTGCTCTTTTTCACCATCAATGATGGATTCTCTGCCTCAATTGCTGCATTAAATTGTAAAGCATAGGTGCCAAGCATCAAAATTTTCACAAATCAGTCATAAGAAGCTTGTTATAACCAAAATTTCTAGAGATTGCTTATATTCTGGGAATCATTAAAAATTCTTGTCTCAAGTACATTAGACTGGTTTTACCACATGATTCTTACTTTACTGAATTTCACATCAGGAATCCCGTCTTTAAATTTCACCTCCCCAAGAGCATCTTCAAGTTCCTGCATCATTTGCAAACAGTCAACAAAAACAACAGAAATCAATAGTTGAAGTGTTTTCTGTGATAGAAACAAATGTGTATGAGCAACAAATAAGACTTGTCTAAAACTTTTCACCCTGTTGCAGATCATAGTAAGACAAAATCAACTACCGATGCAGAGATGTTGCAGCTACCATTGTAACAAGACGGATATTGGTCCCTGGCCTTACAACATCCATTTCAACAAGAGCATGCACAAGTGATGCCCAATCTCCATTTACTATGTACACTATTGATGCAAGCATTGCAAAACTATGCTTTCTTTCCATTTGGCAGAGTAATCCAAAGTCCAGGTACCTGGAAAAAAAAAAAGTAACAATAACTAGCTTAAACAAAGCACAACTATTAATAGTTTCTGAGTCTTCCAGATACAGATTAGCCAAGATTTAGCAGATGTCCTTTCTTTGGGACAAAGGCATACTTCTGGCATCATAAGACTGGTAAGGCAGATGCTCTGATATGATAGCAACCAAGCAATGTCACTCAGCCCAGAAAAATCAGTCATATTATATCTATTCTAAGATGCAGTAGCCATACCCTATTTGTCCCGTCGATATGTAACGCAAGTTTCCAGGATGTGGATCAGCATGCAACAATCCTGTTTCAAGCAACTGAACCAATGATGCTTCCACTCCTTTGTTAACCTGGAACAGTATTAAGTACAAGGAACATCTTCACATAGCTTTCAACATTGAAATTGGCTCATCAAAATACTTTTATAAGCCACATATTGCAAGATGAAAGAACCACCAAGACAGGAAGGGTAGAATCTTAAGTCTAATCCAAATTAAAAGTGAAGGAAAACCCTGGTATGATTTGTTACAGACCAGATCAAGAAGATGCTTCTTCGCCTTAACTTTCTGTCCCTCTGAATATGCAACACCTTGGTAAACAGTACCACTGGTTGATATTGAGAGTAAATCAGTTGGACTATCACCAACCACCCATTCCATGGTCAGAACTCTCTTTCGACTTAAATGATGAAATACCTTTGGAACATGTATAAATGAAAAAGATGCATGAACTTCCTGCAGATGAAGTAATTTATAGTCAGTAGGAAGAAAGAGAAATCTGATCCCAAATACTAACAGGCAATTGTAGGCTTGTGGCCAAATCCTCACACAGCAGACTTGCAATTAAAACATCTTGGAATTTGTTCATTTAGTTCCTACTCCACTAAATTTCTACACCTCAAAACAAAAGAAAAGGTCATGCAATTTAAAAAAAAAATCATTAATTGATTACTTTTGCAGAAAAAGCAGAGTTTTATACAAAATGACTGGACCTGGTGGCCAATGCCTAGTTTGAAGCATCTGACCCCTATTCCAAATACCAGCAAAGCTATCAACGTCCATAGAGGATGCTGAGTGGAAATATCCAATAAATTGACACCTTTTCAACAATGTAACAGAACTGGAACAAGTTATACTTGGTTAGAAAACCAATAAAATACCAGAAACTTTGAGGCATTGGCAGCCTCTAAAGAGTAGTCTAGCTCCCCAACCAAACCTTTCCCAAGCTCATCAGCATAGAGACGAAGATCACTTTTTCTTTTTGCTATCTTTTGTACCAGTCCAAGCTGAAAACCAAATGACTAAATAATTTAGGAACTAAATACTAAATTAAGGAGGAGAAGAAGGATAAAACTTGGATCAATACCCACCCCAAGGCGAAGAATATAGATATCTCGGATGACCACATGATGAAGATTTGGTCGCTGGACTTTCACTGCAACATTATATCCATCATGCGTATTTCCATGGTAGACCTAGCACGTATGTGATATGCAAGTAATGAGACTTAACAGAATATTCAACAATACATACATAAACCTATACAAGCATTCACATAAATTAATGATTAGGTTACAAAGACCACCTGACCAAATGATGCTGCAGCAACAGGTTCTTTGGAGATATAACTAAATAATGACTCAACAGGAGAACCCAATTCTTCCTCAATGATTTTCATGGCCTCAGTCCTGGGAAATGGAGGAATCCGATCATGCAGTTCAGAAAGTGCCTGCAATCATTTATTAAAATAAAAATTCCTTAAAAGCTAGCTCCAACATCAGAATTCGTACAAGGACTCTCCACCAAAGAAGAAAACTCTACAAGGTGAAACCCATTAAACATATGGTATCATTATTATCTTTCACACACAACTTGTATCCATATATATAAATTTGCAACTCTAGACAGATGCAAGTATTCCAGCAGTAAATTTGATCAGCATATCTGGAAGATCTTTGCACCATCTGATACAACTCTTTTAAGACAAATACAGTAGGAAAAAAAAATGGTTCTCAATCATCATGCCCACAATGAAGCATGAAAATGCTATGGTATGCACATGACACACCAAAAAGCAGGAAATGAGTACTAGGGTAATGTATCATTTCCAGAAGCTAATTCTCTGTTACAAGTGCATAGTACCACCCATGGTTTAATATGCCAACACAATTAACCATCCAAGCTCAACGCAACAAAATGCAAAATATGAAAAATGATACTTTAAGCAAGCTCAAATAGAAATTGCCACCCATCTGACCTTGGAAATTTCAGTACCAATTATATCTGGCCTTGTGGAAAGGGACTGACCAACTGCATTGGCAAACAGATGCAAGTAACTACCATATTGGTAATCTTGTGACTACAGAAAAGGGTAGAAGCCCAGCACATTTCAACAGCCATAATAGAAGGAAGGAGGGTGAAACATAAGGATAAGAAAGCACAATTGGCAAACAAATGCCAACTGTCAACTCATACATTCAAAATTGAAATTTTGTTCAGCTTAGAATTGAAACCTTTGATAAATGTGGGTCCCAAAGTTAACAATGTTTCTTTTAGGACCCTCCCAAAGTCGTACTGTGAAATGTTTCCATCTGTCTCCTGGTCTGGACTTGACCTCAAAAGCTTTCTGATCCCAGCAGTTCGAATTCTGATTGTGGCAAAAGCAAATGCAGAAAAAACCTTCCATAGAAGTACATAAAAAAAAATCCAGTAAGAATGTATTTTGCAGCATAATCCAGATAGCAGCTATCCATGAACATGAGATAGCTGAGCCTGATAATTGAATTAAATAACTTATCCTGAATGTTGCATGGCATAAGAATTCCTACACCAAAATGAATCTTAAAAGTTAGCTTGTATTTCATACTTAAATCATCTCAAATGTGCAAGCTGTGATAAAATAGCAATTGTTACTTAATATTCAGTACAGGAGCCATATCCAGTGAAAATTCTCATTATGCTTTAGGGAAAGTCATTAGTTTAACAAGAAAATGGGAGGTGCATTCGCCAACATCTGTGTTATAAGTAAATTAGTTAATCATCTTAATTATACCTCAAGAAGCCTAAGGGCCACTATATGAGGCCTGAAAGTGAAATAGTCAGCAACATCTCTGGGATCATAGCCTTCAGGAAGTGGCTTGGACCAAACTTTAGAGAGATGATAGTAGTAGCTGGTATATGCATTCAAGGCTTTAAGATCAGCCATTAACAAATCCACACCAGAAAGATCTGTAATCATATGTCACATTCCAATATCAAATATTACAAGCTAAGAACTAGCAAATACTCATTGAGGCAAACCAAGAAATGACCAATAATAGATGTCCTTCTTCTAATTAAGCAGTAAAGTCTCACACCTTTTATTCATGATTCAGTCATCTCATGCATCACTTACCTCCACCATTTGTGCACACACAACTAAACCAAGAAAATTCCTATCCTAGAAAAAGGAAAAACCAAAAGCAAGAAAATCCCAACATTAAAAACTGCAAAATGCAAAGAGTCTATGAAGCCAGCATACTTCTTAACATTCAGCCATGCAAATGCCAGAGCTACTGTAGCATGTGCTTTGCTTGAATTCCATGTTTAAAAACCATCCAGTCACTTACAGTAAATGATTGTTAGACCAACTAAATTCCCATATAACATCTAAAAACATTAATAAATCGACTAAAAAGGGCTGAGAGTCCAGAGAACAAAAAAAATAAAAAAAAAAATAAAAAAAAATATATATATATATAACACTGAGATCACATAACCAAATCACACTAGGACAAATAGCCACGCAAACATTCAGTCCAAATATACGCAAGAGTATTAACTAATCAGAGTGTGCCAGAGAGCTCAGAGTTAATGACCAGGATACGAATGAAGGGGCCAAGGCTGCGGGTCCAGAGGAGGAGCGCGAGGATCCTCAAGATATCTCAGCCACAAAGCGTCGTCTAGAGTTTTAAAGACTTGAGGAATGCGAAACGCCTCATTCGCCCACCCGATTCCTCTGCCGATCCCCTCCTTCAAGAACTTCCAGTCACTGCGCAGCACGTCTCCCAAGTGGCTGAAGTTCCCTATCGTGG
Source organism: Kandelia obovata (assembly GCA_021464305.1). Classification (NCBI taxonomy): domain Eukaryota; kingdom Viridiplantae; phylum Streptophyta; class Magnoliopsida; order Malpighiales; family Rhizophoraceae; genus Kandelia; species Kandelia obovata. The sequence continues at coordinate 9,880,013 of CM038480.1, forward strand.
GCAATTCTCGCCTTTTCACCTTCTTCGCCGCCACTTTGTACTCTGCCCTCTCACGAAGCACACAAGTCCGAGGCGCCAACGACGACGATGCGGCTGCCACCGCAAGAACAGTCATCTTTTTCTGTTTTTTCTTTTCCTTTCTTTTTTTTTTTTTTTTGTGAATGGAAATTAATGGCGACAAGAGCTGAAGGATAGGGCCGCACGAGAGAGGAAGGCGTGGTGCGATCCATTTGGCTGGTTGGTTTCGACTTTTGGTTGATATTTTCATTCGCATGCCAAAACTAATAATAATAATTGTTCGTGACATTCCTTCTGCTCTTGTTATATGCGACCGAATTGTGATTCTAATAGGATTTAATAATTGTTATTTTTGAGATATGAGAGATTAATTGAATGAATTTAGAAACAAAAAAAATAAATATAATAACAAGTTTCGTCAAGTGTAAATGCACACTTCTTTTTTTTTCGTAAATACTTGAACTCTTGATTTTTTTAATATATATTTATTAATAAATATCATAATTACCTTTTAAAGTTATTTCATGTTTATTGTTGTATTTTAGTAAAGTATATAATTGCTAACAATTATTTGTAAAGCAATTCTCTTGTAAAATGGCTAAAATCCTTATTGTTAATAATTTACTTGTTTGTGGCCCTTTGAAAATCAAGAAATTAGGATTTTAGGCAATAGTAGAGTAAAAGCATCAAAACTTGAGCATTATGTAGACCTCTACTAATTGGCATTCTAAAGAGAAGCCTTTCATCTTGCATCCAAACTTCTGATAGTGATTTCACCTAAAGAGAAGATCAACTTTAATAAAACAACACTTTTGACAATAATATTTAATTAAAAAGGCTTGTTTTTTTTTTTTTTGGCTAATAGAAAATACATGTTGTGTTGCAATGGATAGATTATTGTTGGATTATAACATTAGAAAATTTAAATATATATTTTCTTTCTTTTTCTTACTTTTGTTTGACAAAGGATTATGATATTAGGAAAGCCTCTTATCATATACATAAAAGCAACTTGATCCAAACTGTAAGGATTTTATATTGAACACAAAAGCAAATGCTTTGTCATTTATTATCCTTCACATAAAAGTAGTTGACTCATTAACTTCTCACATTTTTATATTGAACCGTATTTGATTAGTTGATATTCACATTAATTTTGATGGTGGTTTTATTTGATTTCTTATTCATATTTATTTTAGTGTTTTTTTATGTATAAATTTTATGAAGTATTTGCATTTTGTTTGTTGTAAAGAATTAATTTTATTAGATTTTAGTTTTTACATATGAATATTTTCATATAATATATAATTATGTGTATATATATATATATATATATATCAATTTTACTCGTTCAATGCTAATTATGTTTGTTGAACTTGCTAAATTTGAATCTTTAAAATTTTTGGTTCAATGACTTGTTTGATTTTTAAATCCTTGGTGATTATATAAGTTAACCACGATTCGATGCTTTTTCTACTTTTAATCTTTTTATGTTTTTAACAAATGCATGACTAGATTTGTTAACGTAAAATGATACTATAGTTGGTAAATATCTCACTACATATTATGTTGAGGTACAATTTTTGTAATTAGGTAAAGTTTCAAGAAGAGGAGGTGAAATGATGTATCCTTTTGTATTAAACCTTTTAGGGCATTCATTGTTTGGTATGAATGCCTATGAATAAATTTTCTTATGTTCTCTTAAAAAAATTAACCTTTGTGTGTGTCTGCTATTTCATTTTAAAATAAATATTACAATGATATTATGTGCTTAATAACTTAAATGAATCATATTTAAAGGTATTCATATTATAATATACTAGATGTAACATTTTCTTTACATATTTTCTTATTAATAAAAAATTAAGATTTAATTTCTTTTATTTTTAATTAATTTTTCTTATTTTTTTAATGCATATATTAAAAATTTTTATCTATACTATTAATCTAAATAGTATTGGTCAATACATATTAGTCAAAATTCATTAGGTATATGGACAAACAATTTTTTTTTTGTTAACATTATAACTCTTGAATTTTATGATTATAAACATTATTTCTAAGTGAAGGTTGGGTGTGTGAAATTATTCATGCATTAAGGGAAGGAAGCTTATATACAAATTTTCTTGCAAACATAATATAAAGTGAGACAAATAACTAATTATTTAGGATCAAAATGTTGAACATGTTAGAAATCACATGAAGTTTTATATATTTTAATCATTGTGTAGTCATTTTTTTGAACTATAAGTTTTTGAAGTTTTTAACTTAGTATGCAACATTTTTGTATAAAAAGTGTTGAAGATGTTTATGATTAGTTGGTTTAAACTCACAATGTTTTTATGCATGCATTCCATACCTTAATTGTTTTTGCAAAATTTTAAGTGCTTGGACATTAAGCATTTAAGTAGTATTACTTTATAGTCATTTGGATATTATATTGAAAATCAATGTATTTTCAAATGTTAACTACAATGTTTTTAGACTTAATTAACTAGTCATTTTATAAATGCAATTAGAGGTAGCAAATATTTAAGTAAGATTGGTTTGAGTTTAATTGTTTTATATTTCAAGTATTTTAAGTTCTAAGTCACCAAATTTCTAGTTCATCTAATTTTAGATCATTTAAGTTTTGAATATTTTAGTTTTTAATTTCATTGGGTCTTAAATCATTTGAAATTAAGGCAATGGGATTTCATATTTAAGATAAATCAAGTCTTTTATACATAAGGTTTTGAGTTTTTTGAAATTTAGACTTGAATTATTCAAATTTTGGATTTTACGAATTCAAATTATTTGAGATAATTGGGTTATAAGTCAATTAATTCTAGGTTGTTTTAGTTTTGAGTAATTTAGTCTTGAATCGAGTTTTGAATGAGTCAAGTTAAGTTATTTGGATTAAGTCAACTATTGTCACCTCTAAATGCTACAAATGAATAATTATTATTCTTATTGTTGTAGGTTATGACTTAGTGAAGAAATTCATTATAGTATTTTTTTTATAAATAAAGTTTTTATGGTTATTATGAAATTGTTATCATATTATTATTATTATTACGGTAAAATTTATATTTGGTATTCTTTACTTATAATTATTATTTTATTTCTTACACAATTACTATTATTACAATTCTAAAACTAAGTAGTTAAGAAGAAGTTTGATTAATTTTATATCAATCCAAATACTTTAACGAATTTGTCATTTTGTTTCAAAATCTAGTTAGTGGTAAATTCTATTTCTAAACCAAATATTCCTTTAGTACATTGAAAAATAATATTAAATAACACATAATAACAATATTTTTGATATAATGAAGCAACAAAAAAAAAATTATTTAGCAAATTCTTATTAAAATTGGAATTAAGGCTTGCTTCTTATTATTGTCATTGTATGTATAGTCACCCTTTTTAAAATTTTGAAGTTATTTTCATTTTTTTTAATAAATAACCATACTTTATATTGAACATTTAGAATATATATAGTGAAATAAAAAAAGAAAGAGAATTAGAAACTTATATATAAATGTTGAGTGGAATTTTTTAATTGTTAATTTTTTAGAATTTCAAATGTTCTAAGCATTTCAATTTTTGTTTTTTGGGATTTTACAAAATTTTTGTCATTAACATTTTGATGCCTTTTAATTTTCACTTGAAACATTTTTTACTTTTTATTATTATCAAATTTAATCTCTTATATTCTTTCCATCAATAATTTTGGTCAATTTTTGTTAATTTTTTCACATCAATGTATTATTTAAGAGATTCAATACTTTAGATGCTTTGTCATAATTTTTTGTGGCATAACATTTTTTTTTAAATGGAAAAATTTAAAAAATTTTGAAAAAATCCAAAAAAAAAAAGAAAATATAAATTTTAAAAAATTATTTCTTAAACTCTTTTTAAAAATCAAACATTTCAAAATAAAATTTGAAAAAATTTAAAATGTTTACAAAATAAAAAATTCTAAAAATTTAAAAAATTACAAATAAAAACTCAAAAAAATTTCCTAAAATTTAAAAATTAATTTTTTAAAAAATATTTTGAAATTTTAAATTTAATTTTTCAATTTTAGTTTTTTGAGATTTTAGGGAATTTTAGACATTATTTTGTTTTTTTTGATTTTTTAAAGTAGACATTATTTTAATTCCACATCATAAAAAAATGATGACATGATATTTGAGTTGATATTTAGTAGTTGTTGTTGTGACATACTAATGTAATAAGGTGAATAGCAAACTAGCTAAAACGAAGCGAACTCATTAACAGGGAGAATGTTAATGAATAAATTTGGCCAAAAAAAAAAATCCAACATTACAACTAAAATTAAAAGAAAGCAAAACCTAAAGGACCTAACTACACTTTTTTCCTTAATGATACTGTTTTATTAGATATGACATATGAAATGATGAAAGTAGATTTAAAGCAATATATTATAGGATTTTAAGACACAATTTGGATGAAAAACTTAAAGAGTAATATAATGATAGTGCTTTGTGTGATATGGTTAAGCATATAGTTGAAAGTAAGGAGAAAAAGATTGACTACTATATGAAGCATCATGGTAGCATTAATATTAAGGCATTGCAATTGAGAAGCATTATAATTGAAAGGGATGGTGATGAAATAGAGATAATTGTAAAGTAAGGAGAGGTAGACAGAGATAAATATATGATACCTAATGTTGATAATAAGAGTGTTAGGGAAAATAATGTAGCTGCAACAAAAGGCAATATAAGTGTAAAGGATATATGAAGATGTAATTTTAGTGGGAATGAAGTTGGTAAGAATGATGGTGATAGGAATAAGGGTGAGAAAGAGAGCTTAGGGGTTATACAAATTGGATAAGTTAGATTTAAGCCTTTTGTGGATGTCTTTGTTAGAGTAGCTTTAAGAAATAGGGGTAAAAGGCTATTATTTTCCAATAATGAGTAGGAAGATGAAGTTGAAAATTCAATGGTAGTTAAATATTAGGATTTTGGGAGTAAGGTCTAAGTGTATTTTGTCCATGCTTGAGAAAATTAAGGTGATGGTGATAACTAGACTGAGAACAAATAAATATATTTATGGCAAACAGAATGATGGCCTTGGTTATAAATATATTAGGAGAAAGCTAAGGCTAGGAAGAAATGAGAGCCTTAAATGCAAAGTGGTTTTTAATGGTGCTAATTGGTATAAGATAATTTATAGAAATGTCAAGGTGGTTTTGGACTTATAAAAGATGACTTGTTCATATAGAGAGTGGGTATGTCTAGTATACCCTATTGTCATGATATTTTTGCTATCATGAAAAAAGGAGCAGAGCTTGTAGCTTATTTATGTCTTTTTGTAAACTAAGGAAAAATACTTAGAGACATACTCATCTATAATCAATCCTTTATAAGTTATTACTTTTTAGATAAATGTGGAAAGGACCTTTTTGATTTACCATAATTGAAGAACATAATAGGTAGACCAAATAAGTAAAGAATCAAAAACTGATGAATAGCCTTATTCACATATAGGCAAGTTGACTAGTAGATGATTAATGATAACTTGTTAAAGTTTTCATTAACCAACATATAACAAACATGGTTACAACAAAATGATCAAGAGATTAAGTATCTTAGAAAGACTTTTTTTTATTGATTGCTTGTTTGTTTATTTATTAATTATGCAATTATATACAATTTTGATTGTAGACCAAAAGGAGCATAAGAATAAAGTCTTAACTTCCAACAGAGAGACAAGGTCTTAATATAATTAGTCTTAAGGAGTTACAACAATAAAGAAATAAAAGATTGTCAAGCCTTGCAAGAGATATTGGTGGATTCACTTCAATTAGAGAGCCTAGGTTAAGGTGTATGCACTCAATATTCTACAATGGCTAATTGACTCTTGCAATGACTTTTTCACCTTTTGTTCATAAGCGTTGTCCATAGTCTCATTTGTTCTTTTGTGAAGCATATAATGTCTGTTGCAAAAATTTGATGTAAACTTAAAGAACATAATGAAACTTATAAGTAAAATAAGGAATTTAAACTCTAAGAAAGATAAATCAAGTTTAATAAAAGTAAAAAAAAACCTTGACTTAGTATTTATTAAGAAAACATAAACTAAAGTTAAGGTTCTTAAAATTTAAAATTTATGAATAATATTTCTAAATTCTAATTTAAAAGTAGATTAAAGCTATAAACAACTTTAAATGGAGATTGCTTAGTTGTTGAATATATGCTTTTATTATAAGTAAATTCAACATGTGGCAAAAACTCTTCCTAATTCTTTAAGTTCTTTTGAATGATAATGTATAACAAGGTTATCAATAATTTATAGATGAAATTTAATTAAAAGCAATAATTTAGTTCCCAACTTCCCTTATAAACATTCTCCAAAAATAGTTTAAGAACTTAACATCTTGATAAAAAAAAATAGTCCTAAGAATGTCATGTAAATGCATAATTTCCTTAAAGAAAAAAATATGCTATGTTGGTTGCTTTGTTAGTTTTATGGTAAGGAATGAAATTTGTCATCTTAAAAAACTTGTTAACTATGACAAAAACAAAATCTCTTTCATTTTCTAAAATAGATAAAGCTATAAAAAAATTTTATATATCTATTAACCTAAGGTTCATTAGGTATGGGTAAAGGTGTATATAAAGACTATGAGGTAAAACTCTACATTTAACTTGTTTACAAGTAATACACTTATCGTATATTCTCTCAACATTTCTTTTTATGTGTAATCAAAAGAAGTGATCATTTAGAATATTTAAATTTTTTCTAACACCATAGTGTCTTATTAAACTACCTTTATACACTTCTTTCACTATCAATTCTCTAAAAAGACTCTTAGGCACACATAACTCATTTTTTCTAAGTAACAATCCATCATGCCTATAAAATTTTCCAAAGGCATCCTTTTCATATGCATTAAACATATTAGAAAAATTAGGATCATTAACATATAAATCTTTAATGTGCTCAAATCCTAATGATGTTGCATTTAAAGTAGAAATAAATGCATATTATCAACATAATGCATTAGACATAATGTTTTCCTTGTCTTACTTATACTTGATTACATAAGGAAAACATCTCAAGGAATTCCACTTATTCAACATGTTATTTATTCAACTTACTTTGCCCTTTTAAATGCTTCAAGTACTTATAATTAGTATGAACCATAAACTCCTTTGGACAACAATAGTGTTGCCATATCTTTTAAGTCCTTACCAACACATATAACTCTTTACCATAAGTTTGATAATTAAGTATTGTCCTATTAATTTTTCACTATAGGTTGTTGGTCTTGTATCAAAATAACCCTTATGTCAATACCTGAAGCATTATAAGTGATTTCATTGATTGCAAGATAGTCAATGCATATTAGCTAAGTCTCATCCTTCTTAGGCATAAGTACCACACAAGGACTCATGATTTCTCTCACATATTCGTTCTTCATGAGTTTTTTTAACTTGCCTTTGAAGTTCTTTAATTTCTTTAGGGTTACTTCTATATACAGGTTAGTTTGGAATTGCTCCTTTAGGGATGAATTCAATTTAATGTTTAATTCCCTTTATAAATGGTAAACCTTCTTAAATTTCCTTGAAAAATACATCCTCAAAATCCTAAAAAAAAGATTAGCAACATTAGGCAAAGAGGAGTTATGTGCATTAGCACTAAAATAAGCATATTTGTACAAAAATTCAAACATAAGCTATTTTGCTAAAAACACAAACTTGGCATCACTTTTTAACATAAATGCCTATTGATTTTCTTTCTTTGTTTTAAACACTCTCAGCCTTTTTAACATTATGTTTTTTTTTTTGACTCATTTTCAATTTTTCCTTTTTTTAATTTTCATATTCTTGCCCTTAATTTCTTTTTTTTAATTCATTATCTTTTTTTCACTTTTACTTTGTCCTCATAAACTTGCCTAGGATTAAATGGAATAAGAATGATTGGTTTCTTCTACAAAATGAATGAATAGTGATTTTTGAAACTATCATTCATCATCCTTTTATCATATTGCCATGATTTCTCTAATAATAAGTGACCAATATGCATCAGAACTATATCACATAACACATCATCTTTGTATCTCCCAATAAAGAATAAAACTAGTACTTGCTTAATTACCTTAATTTCCTCACAATCATTCAATCATTGTAGTTTATAGGGCTTTGGATGCTTTGTAGTAAGTAAATTCAACTTTTCAAACAAAATAATACTAGTAATATTAATACAACTACTACCATTAATAATCACATTGCATGCTTTATCTTTGATGTGACACCTAATGTGCAATATGTTGTTGTGTTATACTTTATCCTTATCTTTCACTTGCACCTTCAAAGAATGTCTTGCTACAAATAGCTTTCCATCATCAAGGCATTCCACACTCTCATCATCATCATCATCAAGGTATTTCACACTCTCATCATCATCATCAAGGTATTCCCCACCTCTTGATCATCAAGGTATTCCACACTATCATCATCATCCTCTAATGGTGACATAAAAGATTCACCCTTGATTTCAACTTTGCCATTCCCCCTCAAAACCATTGTATACTTGTTAAGACATTGTGATGAAATGTGTCATCTCCCTAACTAACAAAAACATTTGATATATGAGAGAAAGTAGAATGAGAAGACAAGACAAGAGAAAAAAGATAAGACTTTTGGTGAGTGTCGTATATGAGAGAGAAAGTTTTCTTATGTTGTATGTTTCTTTTGACTCACCTTAATGCTACTAGTCATGTTGGACATAACATAAATGCCATGTCATGAATTAACAATGATTTTTTGAAAAAATAACATTTACAATCCATTAATAGACTTTTTGTAATAGTTTTGCTCTTAAATATATGATTTTGAAGTTATTGGTCCATATATAAGTAATTAGAAACATAAATTATCCTTACACATTACCATATCCTTCTAATCTTGACCACAACATCTATCATTAAGCTTACCAAAAATTTCTTTAGTTTATGTTCTTTATTATCTCAAAACTTACAAAAATCATATTTATAACATCCAATGAGGGTATATAGGGTAAGGTATGAAATATTTTTTTAAGGGAAAACCCTTTATAGAGTAAGAGGAAAATTTTTGAAGGGAAGAAAAAATGGATATAGTCATGCCTTGGGATAGAATAAAAAAAAAAACCATTGTCATATGCTTAAGAATAAACAAAAATAGTTTTCCTATGTCAATAAAGCCATAAGAGAGACAAAGTTTAGTCAATATATTAGTCTTACCCATTGCAAAATAATTTGTTTACTAAATTTAAAGTTTGACACCTAAAAACATAAGATGTGTAATAAGATGGTATAATATGCACGCACAAAAAAGTCCACATAAACACGTGCATAATATAATGTACAATAAGATGGGAAATGTAGTTTTTGGATCACTTATTGTATATTTTGTTGTACTTGTTACATAATTAATATACCTTATTCTATATTAAGTGTCTTATGGATTATGAATTTTTTTTTCTTTTTTGTAACCTAAAAGGGTGTCTTGTAGATTATGGATTTAAACACCTATAATGAATATTATACATACAAAATTTGCTTGTCTAATCAAAGATCACAATGCCAACATTATCTCTTTTTTTTTTATTGGACTAATTAATATGGTTATTGACTATTTTAATTGGATAGACTTTGTAACATGAGCATTTAGGTACATCACTTTTGTTGCATTAAGTTATAAACAATATCCAAAAAAGAAATATTATATTAATTTATTTATTAAAAGTCAATTTTGCAGGTAGCCAAAAGGTTAACTTAAATTTAATTTAACAATTATGATGGGTGATTGGATTATAATGTAAGGTTTTATGTTTAAGTATAAGCATAACAATTGTTAGATGATACATATAGAAACACTAGTATTGCAAGTATTGTACTTTAGGTTGCACAAAGTTACAAACTTTGAAATTATATATCAAATGTAGCCATTAAATGTGCTTTAATTTAAGTTTGTTGAGAAAATAATTGAATTTGAAATTTATACTTAATTTTTTGGGTTTAAAAAAATTAATAGGGTAATTTCACACTTCTAATAACTCAATTATCATTCATTTCATATAATAAGACTATGAATGCATGTTCTTCCTTAGTTATTACATAAAGTTAAAATTGGTTTTTCAAGGCATAAAATAAAGTTAGAGTCATTTTTACCTCGTTTATATTAAAAATGAGTGACTTGAATATTGAACAATATGTATTTGTCTTTGAATAGTGGTCTCGTAAAGTAGTTGAAAAGTCAAAAATAATAAACACAATCACATTGGAAGTTATCATCATTGTTATTAGTTTTCTTTTGCACATGGTTGGCCTTCTGTTGCATAAATTTTTTAATGATGTCCAAGAACAATAATACAAGATGAGCCATGAAACTTGTACATAATCAAGGTTGCTTGGCAAAGTACTTAATTTGGAAGATTTCTTTTAATAGTTTATGGCTCTTCAAAAGTTTATTAAGTGTATTATTTTACACTTAAAGAATTAATTTTTTTATTATTATTAGTATAGAGGCCACAAACTATGAGTGAAAAACAAAGAGACCTATATAACTATATTTTAAAGCCATTGAAAACCATTAAGTTCCTGCTGCAATAATGAGTATACACCTTCTAATGATTGGGAAACAAGTGGAGATCCTGCTCTAGAGTAAAAGTCATATTAATCATTCAATCTACTATTCGATTGGTTTCTTGAAACACATGAAAAATGACCTATCATGCTTCCTATAGTAAGTTTTGATAATTATAAATAGGATTTGTTAATGGGTGGGTTACCTATAATGCCTTTCTAAATAGCTTTAATTGTGGCACATGAATTGGATTCTAGATAGATTTTCTAAAGCCTCATTGCCTTGCCAATTCTAACCTTGAATATATCCCCCAAATCTTTGCAACAAAGGTTGAGCAATTTATGATGTTTTATGTAAAAGCCACCAACCATTGGTCCCTTAGATCATAACATATACCTCCAATACATGCATTCTTTATGGTACGACAACAAAACTTATTTGTATTTACTTTTACACGATTTCTTACTGGGGGTTTCCATTACACCATTAATTGTTGAACTTCTTGGCATTAGTTGTTGTTGTTGTACGATAACCTAAACTAGTTGCCTAAAAAAGTTAACTCATTGGTGTTGGGCAAGGCTATAATATAGTTTCAATTGGATAACTTTCATTCCCTTTTCCACCAAGAGCATGTTCATTTTTCTATTTCTAAATATACTAACAAGCAATAGCAAATATTGTTACCTATTTCTATCAAGGTCCATATTCTCCACCACTTTTCAAATTCATAGATAGCCATGCATGCATATAATGATTAAAAAAGTGAGCTTTAAAGGCAGAAGGCACCAAATGTTGTTATGGTGCTACAATCTTACTTTCCTTAAGGGGCAAGTTACAACAAGCATTTTTGAACAATTCAATTTTAGTTGAAATCCTGTAACTTGTTACAACAAGAAGTCCTTTAGCTACTCTCTAATCTTTTGCAACCAACTTTTGTTTAATTTTGAACTTAAAATCTTGTGCAAGTGTAATCATTGTACTAATCCAATCCTAGTTACTTTTATTTGAATTTAAACTCAAAAAGAAGCTTTAATTTACTGTTGCTTATGATTTTGAACCCTGTAAACTTAAATCTTTCCATTTAAGCAAGTTGTAATCAATGAAATGGATCATTTGTTGTAATATTCCTTGAACTGCATATATGCTTCCTTTTCTTCTCAGATCATTTAAGTTGAATTCCTTGTTGTTGCAACATAACCAACCAAACTTAAACTGCTAATTCAAAGTTTAAACTAATAAAACTGGTATTAAAGCTAAAGATCCTAGTGTTATATATTTGGTAAGAAAAAGAGAGAGACTCTGAACCTTGGTAAGCAGGTGTGAGCACGCCAAGAAATTTGTTAATTATTTTTGAATAGTCCTAAATGGGTTTAACAAGTTTTTCTCTTCTTTCACCACCTAAGTTCATTAGTGAAAATTACATATAGTGGATAGGGATGATGAAAGCCTACTTAAGGGCTTTTTATCTTTGGGATGCAACTGAGAAAGGATCAAAACCAATGCCCTTGCTAGCCAATCTAACCTTGACCCAACTAAAGCATCACAATATGTCTCTGAGAAATTTAAAGTACTCATTTACATTCATATTGTTGCATGAAATCCATATTAAATAGAATCATAACATATGAAATAGTAAAGGAGGCATGAGACAAATTAAAAGAGGAATATGGAGGCAGCCAAAAGTCTAAGATCATGTAGCTACTTAATCTTAGGTGAGAATTTGAATTCCTGAGAATGAAAGAAACAAAAATGGTAAAGGATTATAGTGATAGGTTGCTTAAAGTTATAAACCATATAAGAGTACTAGGTGAAGACTTTTCAAATAGCAATGTAGTTCAAAAGGTCTTAGTGAGTATTCCAGAGAGGTTTGAAGCTAAAATATCCTTTTTGGAGGACTCCAAGGACCTAAAGATAATCACATTAGGCGAGTTAATAAGTGCTCTTCAAGCTAAAGAGCAGACAAGACTCTTAAGACATGAAGATATGATGGAATGTGCCTTGCAAGCAACTCACATGCAAAAAGGGTAATCAAAGAAGAAAAGTAATGGTAAGTCATATAGGAAGGAAACTGAAACATCCAAATTAGTTGGCAAAAGACAATACTTACCTTATGAGTATTGTAAAAGAACCAATTATCTTCCTAAGTTCTATTAGAGAAGACCTACCATCATTTGTAAGTTCTATAACAAGAAGGGATATTCAGAGAAAATTTGCAAAATCCAAGATAAACGGTCTCAACCAATGCCTCAACAATCCAAACAATAAGCTTAGGTGGCTGATGAAAATCCATTTCCTTAAAAACATCTGTTTGTAGCTACTTTAGACATTAAGAAAAGAGACATTGAAGTATGGTTGATAGACAGTAGGTGTACCAACCATATGTATCCTTCACTAGAGTTCTTAAAACTCTAGATCATACCTTTAAGTTTGAGGTAATGATTAAGAATGGAGAGCTCCTTGTTGCATGAGGAAAAAACACTACTATTGTGCATATAGACACAAGTATTAAACTTATTTTTAATGTCGTATTTGTACCAAACATAAATCAAAATCTTATTAGTGTTGGACTACTTTTGGAAAAGGGCTTTACACTGATGTTTAAAGATAAAGTTTGTATTATTTATGATAATTTTGGTGTTTAACTTGCCTTAATACCTATGAATGGAATAAGTTTCCATTTAAATACAAGATAGGTACCAAACCTTGCCTTGTCTGCTATCTCTGATGTTTCAGTTCTATAGGATAAAAGATTTGGCTACTTTCATCAGGCTGGAATTCAGAAGTTACAAAAAAGAAGGATGGTGCATAATTTGCTTGTTGTAGCTTAAATTGACCTTGTTTGCAAGACTTGTCAATTGGGAAAGTAGTTTAGGCTTCCTTTCACTTCAACTTAGTCCTTTAGAGCTAAAGATAAGCTACAACTTGTCTATTCTGACCTTTGTGGGCCTATGAATACCAGTTCTTTGAATGGAAGCACATACTGCATTATTTTTGTGGATGATTATTCCAAGTTTTGCTAGATTTGCTTCCTCAAGTTCAAGTCTGATGTTGCTACTATATTTCAAAAGTTCAAGTCTTGGATTGAAAAGCAATTTAGATTTCAAATCAAAACCATTAGAATTAATAATGGCTCAAAGTTTATTTTAACCTTTTTTAGACAACTATGCAACTTTGCTAGTATTCAACAACAATTGAAAACTCTTTATTCACCCTAACAAAATGGGGTTTATGAAAGGAAAAATAGAACCATAATGTAGATGACTTGATGCTTATTAGTTGAGAAAAATCTGCCTAAAAGATTTTGGGCTGTAGTAACTACAACTTTAGTGTATTTACTTAATAGGTTGTCTATCGAATCAATGTCAAACTCAACTCCATTTGAGGCATAGTGTGATAACAAGCCTTCTTTTAGTCATCTCAAAGTGTTTGGATACATTTGTTATGTTCACATACTTGGAATCAAAAGAACTAAGTTGGACTATAAAGCTTCTCTTGTAATCTTCATTGGCTTTTCAAACATTTCCACCAACTATAGAATTTACAACATTAACACTAGCAAGATATCTGTCACTAGAGATGTCAAGTTTTATTAAAACCAAAATTAGAACTAGGAGACCTTAGAAATTGAGTCAAGCATAATTTCCACTTTTGGAAGTTTACAGTTTTAGGAGTAGGTAAGAACCTTAATGATCCTCCTATAAGGGGAGTCATAACCCTTGAGGATATCTATTATAGATGTCATGCATCCTTGCTTGAGCCTACAACTTACCAAGAAGCATCATAACTGGTGGAATGGAGGAATGCCATGAAAAATGAGATAGACTCCATTAACAAAAATAACACCTAGAAGCTAATTTCAAAACCTAATAGTAAAAACTCCATTTTTGTCAAATGGATCTTCATAATTAAGTATAATTCAAATGGATCTATTAACAAATTCAAGGCTAGATTAGTGGCAAAGGGATTTTCTCAAAAAGTTGGTATGAACTTTGCTGAAACTTATGCTCCTATTACCAGATTGCACACCATCAAACTTTTACTTGTTATTGCAACATATAAAGGTTGTTTTGTTCATCAATTGGATGTCAAATTTGCCTTCTTGAATGGTGTACTTAATGAGGAGATTTACATCAACCAACCAAAAGAGGGGAAGAGAATAAAGTCTACTTACTAAAAAAGGCCCTTTATGGGCTAAAACAAACTCTTAGGGCTTAATACTTAAGAATTCATGAGTACCTACCAAGACTAGGCTTTAATAGGAGTCTCAATGATGTCACCCTTTATGTTAAAAAAAATGAAGTTAAACTCCTATGCATCTTTATTTATGTTGATGACTTGTTGGTCATTGGAAGCTCTCTAGAAGTTATAAAAAATTCAAGCAAAAAATGGAAAGTCAATTGGAAATGATTGATTTAGGCAGACAGGATGCATTATTTTCTTGGTCTACAAGTTTATCAATTCTAGCATAAAATTTTCATATGTCAAAAGAAGTATGCTAGAAACCTACTTCTCAAGTTTAATATGTCTGAATGTAAATGCTTCTCAACTCTTCTCACTGGAGACATGCTTATAATAAAAGATGAAAATCCTAATGCTGATGAAAGCAAGTACAAGGACATTATAGGTTCCCTGTAGTATTTATCAACAACCAAACCAAACATTCAATTCTCTATAAGTTTGTTATCTAGATTTGTGCATTAACCTAAAGAAGTTCATTTCAAAGTTTTCAAATAAATCCTTAGATACCTTAAAGGTACTATTAAGATAGGAATCATGTTTGAAGGAATCAAAGAGTTGAAATAGACAGGATTCTTAGACAGTGACTAGGTAGGGTCCTCAATTGATATGAAAAACACGTCTAGTTATCTTTTTACCTTTGATTTTGGTGTTTTCATTTGGAGTTCAAGAAAATAATCAACTATAGCTTAGTCCACAATAAAGGTTAAGTATATTGTTGTAACTTCTACTGTAAACCAGACCATATGGATCAATAAAGTGTTAGTTGACTTAAAATTGGACCAACCAGAACCAACTTTAATATACTATGATAATCAGTCCACCATTGTCATTTCCAAAATTCCAATTCTACATAGAAGGACCAAGCTCTACAATATTAAACTTCATTTCATCAAAAAAGTCCAAGAAAGAGGTGAAGTATGTCTGGTTTAATGCAGTTCAAGTAGTTAAATTGCCGACATTTTAACCAAAGGATTGCAAAAGGCTTGGTTTATTGGAATTGACAGTTACAATGGGAATGAAAAATTTTAGCACCAAGGGGGAGTGAAGGCTATTATAGTGCTGCAATCTTGCTTTCCTCAAGGGGCAAGTTACAACAAGCATTTTTTAATAATTCAAATTTTAGTTGAAATTCTGTAACTTTCTACAACAGGAAATCCTCCAGCTACTCCAAATTTCTGCAACCAACTTTTATTTAAATTTGATCTTAAATTTTTATTTATGTATAATCATTATACTAATTCAATCATTGTTACTTTTATTTGAATTTAAACTTAAAAAGATGTTCTAGTTTACTGTTGCTTATGATTTTGAACCCTGTAAACTTAAATCTTCCTATTTAAGCTAGTTGCAGGCAATAGAATGGATTATCTGTTATAATATTCCTTAAACTGCATATATGCTTCCTTTCCTTCTCGGGTCACTTAAGTTGAATTCCTTGTTGTTGCATCAGAACAAACCAAACTCAAACTGCTAATTCAAAGCTTAAGCCAATAGGCATCAAAGCTCCCCATAAAGTAGCTGCTAACTTATAGTCCCTAAGGACATGGATTAAGGACTCCTCATAGAGGCCACACAAAGGGCAAAGGTTTGAGTTAGTGAGTCCTTATCAACACTTTTCTTGATTGGTTATTACATGACCCTTGGCTACTTGCCATAAGAAGCATCGCACGCTTTCAGGCACCTTTAGCTTCCATATACAGTTGGGGTTGGAGTCCCAAGCTTTAACTGGCTGGATAGCGATACACTCATTATAAACTCCTTTCATAAAGAACATATCATCCGAAGAAGTCCCCCAACTCAATTGGTCCTTGCTTGCTATGGAGACACAATGCATGCCGCCAGGGATCCATGTGATGGCAACATAGGATTTATTGTAACCTAGTCTTAGCCCACTCCTTTAATCCAATAATGGTCTATTGTACGAGATAGCTCCTCCACACCTAACGGGGATAGTGCCTTATGTCACGGGGCTATTACCTTCTCCCCAAAAGGCCAACTTATTGGAGTGTGCAGTGCCCACGTTTATAAGACCCAAGAATCTCCTCTTCCTCAACAATGTGGGAGTTGGGTAGTGTGCACCCGTGACATTCTCCCACATCGAATTCATCGATGACCTCGTCGATGTTCTTGGACATACACTGAGGCGGGTTCTCGATATTCCGTGCCAAGTCGAGGGTCCCATAGTGGACAGGGGTAGACTCTGATACCACTTGTCACGGGGCCATTACCTTCTCCCCAAAAGGCTAACTTATTGGGGTGTACAGTGCCCACGTTTATAAGGTCTAAGAATCCCCTCTTACTCGATAATGTGGGAGCTGGGTAGTGTGCACCCGTGACACTTAGCTCGTAATAGTGCTTGTCAAAAACACACGTCAGACCAAACTTTTATACTTTTCCCATTGCTCAGTCTCCATCTGCAGCCCCTCTGTAATAGAGCTTGACCCTGGACCATACCCCATTAAGCTGCTGAGGTGACAAGTTTATATTGGAGATGAGTTTCCCCTTTTGTGCAATACTTCCTTTGAAGAAACCTTTCCGAAAGAGATTGCGGTTTAGTGTGAAACCTCCAGCTTAGTTTCATTAACAAAGCCTTATTTGCATTCTTGGAGTCCTTAATGCCCAGATCCCCTTCTGCTTTCAGCCAACAAACCTCTACCTAATTGAGCAGATGAACTCTCTTGCTTTCCTCTATGCCTTCCCATAGGAAATCATGATTATACTTATCCAGATGAGCGGTAACTGAAAAGTCAGTAGTTGCATTGTTTGCATGGAAAAAGCTGAAATCGCACAAGTTAGTGACTTAATTAGAGTCAGTCGCCTTGCGAAGGAGAGAGTTTGGGCTTTCCATCCTAGTAACTTTTCATGGACTCTCTTTAAGATGCTGTTATAGTCAGATGCAGATAACTTGCCACTAATTGTCGGCATCCCTAGATAACGGCCAAGATCCTTTGTAAGTTTAATCCCAACCCTTCTGTTGACCTCTCTCGCCATCTAGTGATCAATATTGTTGGACACTAACAATTTGGATTTCACCAAACTTATCCTCTGCCCAGGACCAATACAAAACTATTCTAGACATGCTTTAATAATAGACATTTGTGTCAACGTGTCTTCTGCCATAAATACGATGTTGTCCGTGAAAAAAAGGTGAGAAATACCTGGGCCTTGCTTGGAGAGAAACACTAGTTTCCAATGTCTTAAAGTCACCTCAGTGTTAATCATTTGCCTGATCTTTCCTTGCGCAGAACAAAGATATACAGGGGTAATGGATCTCCCTACCTTAATGCTCGTGATGATGTGAATGAGTCTAAAGGCTCTCCATTCCACATCATCTACATACTTACAGAAGCGGGATAGTCCTTGAGCAAACTAATCAACATGTTAGGCAAGGATAGGCCTTGCAAAGTATCTAACACAAAGTCCCAATTTAATCAATCATAGGCCTTCTCCAGGTCTAATTTTAGGATCATAGAGCTTTTCTTACCTTTCAAGCCATGCATAGTGTCTCTTGAAGGATTACAATATTGTTAGTAATCTGCTATTCTGACACAAAGCTAGTCTGATTAGGGGCAACCCACAAAGGACAGCTTTCACCCTATTAACTATAGCCTTTGTTGCCACTTTGTGAGTGACATAAAAGAGCCTTATTGGTTGGAATTCACCAAGTCTTTCTTTGGGATGAGGGCCAGAATGTATTTCGGAGGGAACTCGGACACGATTGAGAATAGACTGCACAAACAAGGAAACCGAGGCTCCCGCCATCTGTCAAGTTTTCTGATAAATTGAAGCCTGGAATCCATCAAACCCAGGTGCTTTGAAAGGGTTCATCTCGAAGAGGCCTTTCTTGACTTCCTCAGTAGAGAAAAGTCGAGCCAGCAATTCCCATGATTCCAAATGGGCAAAATAGCTTGGCAGGCATGTTAGGGAACCTTGACAATTGTCTTTTAAGTACAATTTCTGGAAATGATCACAGGGCAAATTTTTCAAATCTTGCTTAGCCCATACCCATCTCCCTTTTTTATCCTTCAGTGCCTTAATGTGATTCCTTTTCCTTTGTATGATTGTTGATGCATGAAAATATCTTGTGTTACAATCACCATTAGAAATCCAGCGCGCCCTTGATTTTTGAACCTTAGTATTTCTTCTTGTTTGAGGACGTCAACCAGCTGCCGTAATAATTTTTGCCTCAAGCCAGGTAGCCCCTTGGAGAAGCGGCGCAGCATTGCTATTTGAGACCCTTGTATGTGATTTAGGAGCCTTTGCTTTCTTAAGAAAATATTTCCTGAAATCCCTTATTCCAAACGACTAGGACATATGTAAATTCCTTCAAGGCTTGCAGTAGTGGGGATTTGACACTCCACCTCTCTTGCACCAGTTCCTGAAATTTGTTATGAAGCAACCGGGCCCTTTGGAATCGAAAGTGCCGCTTGGTATTACTAGCCGCTGTAATTCATTGATGCTTACTAACAACAGACAATGATCTGAATTTACTTTGGGAAGGTGGCGTATAGTTGTATCTGGCCAATTTATCGGCCACTCAAGGAAAATTTTTATATCAAAGAATTCATATAACTCGACTACCGTTGCACGTGGTTACTCCTTCGTTGCATAATAATATGAATTATGTCCTAAGCTAGATTTGTGCAGCAGTAGCAATTATTTCTTAATTTCAAAATTTTTCCATAGATGTCAATATGTGCAAAAACCTCAACATGATATGCAACAAATTCTACAAAAACAAACAACAAAGTGTCAAAAAAAAAAAAAAAGGGTTTTGACTGACATATATAAGATTTTATTTAATATTAAAGCTATATATTTGACGTGAACGATAATAACAATGCACAGACATATTGAACAATATTCTAAATTCCATTTAACGAATTTCTAACTTCATCTCTTTGTTAAGTAAATGATAGTAATTAGAGAGAAAATTGATGCTAACAACTATAATTAGAGAACAAAGAAAAAAAATATACACAAATTAAATACTTATTAAAACATGTATATTTGACCTTTAAGTTCAAATTTATTTATTTGTCTTTTTTTTAGGTTATCTAATACAAGAAAAAAAAAAGTGTACATTTTTCATTTAAAATTTTTGTGCTAAACATATCACTAAGTGCAACAACCGGAACAAAATATGCAACAAATGGAAAAAGAAAAAGCAATAAACTGTCCAAAAAGAGAAATTACAGTCTAATAATAAATATGGGTTTACAAATAATGAAAATTGTATCATGTGTCATTAAATCTATACTTGAATCAGAAGAAAATAAGAGAAAAGAAAGAGAGCCTGAAAAAATTATTTCTTTAAATGTCAAAATTAGTAGTTATCTAAAATGAAAAATGAAAATATACAATCCTAAATGTCAAAATTTTGTGCTGAATAAATCATTATTTGCTACGACAACAAAAAAAAGATGTTTAACAAATATAAAAATAATAAGCAACAAAATTTTTCAGAAAGAATAATTACAAGTCAACAGTAAATGCAATAAAATATCTAAATGTGCTCCAAATTTTGGAAATTGTATTTTAACTAACAATATGATTGGATTAGAAGAAAATGAAACAAAAGAAATTCAACTTAAAGAAAGAAAGGTGTTAAAAAAAATTGAATATTAATAAAAAGTAACAAAAGTCAACTTTTAAATTCAAATTCAAAATTAGCTATTTTCCCTTTTTCATAGTTATCTATGAAGGAAAAAATCAATTTGCAATTATGAAAATGAAAATTTTGGCCAATTATAACACTAGGTGTAATAAACAAGACAAATAAGTAATAGATTAAAAAAAAAAAAGAAAGCGACGAGGAATAAAAAAGGAATGATAACTTTTCAATAATATACTTGAAAAATTATGAACGTGTTATACATTTTGGACATTTTAACCAAACTATATCATTATCACTATGCTTAATTTAGGAGAAAAGGGAACATCTTGAGTAGACAAAAATGGTCTACCATGTTGACAAAGAGTCTGATTAAGAATATTCAAAGCTGAGCTGGTCTTTGGGTCTTACGCATTAAAAAATAATTTGTTTACTAAATTTAAAGTTCGAGGACCAAAAGTACATAACATGTACTAAGATAGTATAATATGAAACAAAAGTATCCGAATAAGTAACTTGCATGATACAATGTGCAACCGGAGGTAAAATACACTTTTTAATTGTATATTACATATTTTATTATACTTAGTTGCTTATTTTGTTAAATTTATTGCACATCATTATATTTTTTAATAAGAAAATTTAAATATTATAAAAAATTATTTTTTAACATGTGAAAATCACAACAAAAAGAGCATTGGGTGTTGGTCTTATATCCTCCTTGATTGCACATTTTAACCGCCTCGAAATTTTCTGACCATGGGAAAGATAAAGAATCAATGCACTTCGTACAATTAGCACAACTAATAAGTTGAATCGGATAAAAAAGGAAAAATGATGACACTAGGCTTATATATGTACTATCCTTTTGTTTTGTCTCTTTGCCATCTCAAAACTTAGGAGAATTACATTTATGACAAAAAATGGTCTTTAATTTTTTTAATGTGACCCTAAATTTTTAATGTTTTTTTAATTTAGTTCTGAATATTATAAATCTTTATCAATGTAGTATTATTGGACACAAAAAAATGAATCTATTATTAAATTTGCAGTTCCACGTACAAAAAAATGTATGAAAGATAATATAGGAAATCGAGATACATCCCCATGCCCAAATTACCCTATCCCATAAGCAAAAGGAGCTCAACTATATATTTTGCCCTACATTTCTAATCTCTCTTTCTTTTTCTTTTTTTTTTTAAAAAATTAATGATTTCTCTTCTTGCCTCTCTCTTGAATAATTTTCCCTTTTAATCAAATTATTTGAAACACCCCTTATTGTAGAAATTGATGAAGGAGACTAGAGACAAAAGATTTTTTAGCAATGTTGTGCCAATGCAAGAAGGAAATGGTGATATGAATCCAAGCATTTGTTTTCTATGGGCAGTTTAAAGTAGGGCCTAAAGAAATTTTTTTTATTAAGATTTATCAAGAATAATTGTTTTTAAATATTAATTAGTAAGAATTTCTTTTTATAATTCATAATTCATTAGTAAGATCTATTGGATTGATCTTCCAATGTGTGAGATCAACACAAATCATTCCTCAATTATTAAGGATGCTAAGCACAATAGAGAGGGATAAGGTGCAAAACTAGAAGGAATTGAAGTTCTTGTGAATTGTGGTTGGATGTTGACTTAGGTTGCAAAATAGATATGTTTAAGTAAATTATAGTTGGAGATATGGGAAAATGTTTGGTGGTTAATTAGATAATTATGTATCTTCAAAATGCTTTTTGTTTGTAATGTATCTTCAAAATGCAAATGTATAACAATGTGATTGATGAACCTTTTAGTTGGACCATTTAATGAGATTTATGATGTTGCAATTTGACTAGTTAAATTCAATTTGGTGAAGGAACAAAATGCAAGGCATAATTAGGTGTCAAATATGTCTATTTATTAAAATATCCCTAATTAAATGGTTTGATATAACTTTAGTGTCAATAACAAAAATAAAATGTAAGGTCTAATTAAATGTCAAATGTACCTATTCATTAAAATTGCAAGGTAAATATTGCCAATTTATAACATTGACCAAAAAATAATGTATTTCAAAAAGAAAAAATTGGCCAAGCACAAAAAGAAAACCATGGTTAATCTAAAAGGTCATGTAATGACAACTCTCTTTTCATTTCTTTAGTCACCAATTCTCTTGTGTTTCCTTTTCTTTGCAATCTGTTTCTTCTCCTCATCCATTTGACCTTGTCAAAAAGATTCATAACCTAAAACTAATTCATTTAAAATGATAATGGATACATTTTAATTTAATGGAACTAATGTGAAAGAATTAAACCCGTCAGTAGTTGTTGTTGTGTAATAATAGTGTAACTACTTTTAGTTATTGGGCTATTTGACTACCTTCAAGGATCCTTAACAAGTTCAGACGCATTGGGATTTGTAGGGATTGTGGCATGACTCTCTTGTGCTAGAAATTCATCATTATGGTGTTTGTTAAAAATTTTAAATTTCATTTGTTTGGAAAGACAATGCTTTAATCTTGGACCCTATGTTTAGATAATAATATATCAATTAAGATATTATCATAATCTTTAAAGTAGTTGAGTATTGTAATACTCATAATCCTTGTTGGAAGGGCTAAAGTAGTTAAGGCCTCACATTACTCTCTTGTTCCAGCATCTGTATTAACATCTCTTTTTGGTTTCATGTTTTCTTCATGTGATTTGTTTTTTAAATAAAAGAAAAGGTAACTTAGTATTCCATAAAGCATTGATACTAGGATACAAATATGACCACTTCAAGTGTAATGATATAATCATTCAAATCAAAAACTAAACTTTTCATAAGTAGTTTCTTCCTTAGAAGCCCTTTTTAAAATATGTAATTGTCTAACACATAGTCCACATAGGCTTTTTGGTCTAGCTCAACTTTTTTGTTTTCTTATTGAGGAACATTTTGATAACATGGTGGAATTGGCTCAGGCCTAACACCACTTTCTTGCTAAATGGCTAAATTGGCTACTTTTACTTTAAGATTGAAAGCATTGGCATCCCTAGCTAATTGATTCGCTTTAGTTAGTTGAGATGACTATTTTTTGGGCAACTTCTTCTATTATGATCTACCTTTTTACACAACTTATAGGTCATTTCCATATTGTTATGTGAGATAGTGGTCAAATTTTTTCTTTTCTTCTCCCAACCTTTTTTCCTCATGTTTTTCTATGGCTTATCAAAAACCATTTTGAATGGAGGTGGTAAGATTGTTTCTTTTCCTGTAATTGGCTAGCAATGCAATAGCTTATTTCTATATAAATATGAATGCCTACATATATACCCAAAACATTCTTTGAAATTTCAAATGCTTAAATTTTTTTCTCCAATTGGCAAAAAGGTGTGTGCCATAACACCTTTCTTCTACTCTAGGTAGTTGCTACCCTATATCATTTAATAACCCCTATAATAAAAACATACCAAATAGTGATTACATTGTAGCCTATGTTAGAATCTCATTATAACTAATATTTCCTAAAATGACCACATGTTAATACAAATTAGTAACATTACCTTTTGCTAATCCTAGATTATAGTCTATTCCTCTTTATTAGTAATGTATAGGCATGCTTTCAAGAGTTTTAAAAACTAAGACCAACTTTGTTTTGATTCAATCACTACCACTGCTTATGCAAAAAAGAACATTTGGTTATTTTTATCCCTTCCTATTACAGTTAAAATTTCTCCCTTAAAAACACCCTTTAGGAAATAACCATTAACATTTATAACCTTCATACAACCTATCATAAACACCTTTTTGTAGCAATCAAATGAAAAAGTACATTATGTCAAACTTTGCGATCCCTTTTACAAGTACAGGCTGCACCTCCTTAGGTTTGATAGTTGTACCTAGGTTGCTCCTTTTAATCTTTGCTTTATAGTTCCAAATTTTGGCATATTCCCTATTAGCATCCCTTCTTGTGTTTTTTTTTTTATCACTAAGTCTCTTGCCTTATGACATTTGAAAAGATTTACCTTTAATTATAATTGGTTCTTGACCATTTTTTTTTTCATATCTTCCAAAGATAGTTTAGAAATTAAGGTTAAGTCTTTGAAAAAGCTATTGGCCAACCAAGATGCAGAAATCTTGATATTACTTAGCATAGGTTTGCAATCATGTGCATTCTCTAAGGTCTTCACTTGCACACTATTTAGGTCCTTCACATGCCTAATTGCTATCTTTTAAGGACATAATGGCTTCCTGCACTTAGCCCTAACAAATTATTTGAAAATTTTGGTGTAATAAAAATCAATCTTCTCCCTTAATGCATATTTTACTAATTCGCTTTTAAAAGCCTTCATATTTTTAAATAGCATTTATAGTTCAAACTCTAGTTTTTCTTATTTTGGGTTATGGATTGGATATTTCCTTTTTCTTTATATTGCATGATCTTGATCTTCACTACCACTAGTTTCAAAACTACCACAATCACCAATATCACAGTAATCAGTGGCATCTCCACCGCCCTCCCTATCACTAAAATGGTTCATGTCAACCCTAATGTCACCTTCAAAACCTTCAACTCTAACTCTAATATCAACCATACAAATGTCTTTTTCTCCTTATTATTTTAGTTTAAATTTTTTCGCATTAATATTATCTTCCTTTAGTTCAAAATCATCATAATCAGATAACATATCTACCTTCATTGTGCTTATATTGTATTCTTCTTCCTTAAAATCATTACTTTTAGATTCTTTATTACTCTCCCTATGTGACATTCCTTGAACTTTGGACTTCACCATACTATTCCAGTCAATACTAGCCAACACATTATCATTAATATAATTTATATTTTTGTGTAATCCCTTAACACCCATTTGCCCTTGTTGCTTTTCATCTTGTGGCCCACATCTTCATCTTCTACAACCATATCGGTTCTAACATCTTTAACTGACTTATTAGCCTCTCCACCAACATCATGTCCTAAATAATCCCTCTTTATAGTAGCATTTTCTTTTCCTTTATCATGAATCATATAACCTTTAACTTCCTTGTGCTTTAATATAATATTACTCATTTCCATAATTATATTGTCTTTACATATCCTAATAATTGAACCTATCAACCTCAACCAACATTTAACCTACATTACCTCTTCATAATAAATGTGTGGATCTTTGTGCAATACCCTAGTATGGCACATATAAAGATAAAGAAAAAAAACTATTACATAATGTTAAAGTCATGAAACTCAGCAACAACAAAAAGAGAGGATGGAAATAATTAACTTGAGTGTTTTTTTTATAGCTTACACACTTATTGAAGAGTTTTAGCAATTAAAGGTAATGATGAAAGTTTTATCTTTATTTAGGTGCTTTTCTAGAGGTAGTAAGCACTGAGATTAGCTTGAGCATCAAAGAGAAAGGACAAAAACATCGATGGTTGTTGTTTTTGACATATGTTAGAAAAAACCTTGATTTGTAGAAAATATCAAAGAGAGAGGATGACAATATGCTTATGTAGGTATTTTTAATTTGTTATACACATTTTTATTTTATTATATATATTCAGTTAAAAAAAACCATAAAGGAATTATTTTCCTATATATTTTCATACATTGACTAACAAACTTAGTGTTCGATTCATTTTTTTGCCTCTAATAGTATTACATTGATATAGATTTGTAATCTTTATGGCTAAATTGAAAATTTTGAAAGGTTTAAGACTATTTTTGGACTTATCCTCGTCCATTGATGTATATAGGTTAAGATTAGGAATATTTTTTAAAGGGAAATTTTTAGTAAAGTGAGAGAAAAATCATTTAAAGGAAAGATAAAACTTGTTTTTATTTTTTTGCTTGTTTTCTTATTCATTTTTCTTTGTAAGCTATATTCTTGTTTGAAGCATGTCTAAGCTTAAATGGTAGTTTTACAACATTAATCTAGTTATAATCCTTTGAGGAGATTTATAGAGAAATTGATGCATGGAGGGCTTATAAGGATCCATTAAGTTTTCAATAGCTAAAAGGATAAAAAAAGCATTTGGTGGACTGATTAAAGAAGTTTAGGTCAAAAAAGCTAATTCAAGCTTAAAGGGTGACAAAGCATATCTTAAGTGGGTCGAGGCATTATTAATTATATGAGTATGTTGAATCAATTTATTTCAAATGATAGGAAGAGTTTCTACAACAACTCTTAAAAAATAGGAGTAGGTTTATTGTCAACTTATTTGGAAAGGTTATCCTTATATCTAAGATTATTAATTCAACTTATAAATAGACTTCATTTCACTGTTAAATGGGGTAGATCATTAAGTGAAATAAATATAGGTTTTCCTTTCTTTGGGTTCTATATACAATTACATTATGGGCTTCTTAGGTAGATCTAACGAGGTTTACATCAATTAGTATTAAAACTTGACTCTAAATCAAATGAGATTAATTAATTCTTTAATCTAGTATCTTAAGTTTTATTTATTTCTTATTTATTTTGTTTATTAAGTGCATTACCATTCAAATATGTTAATATGTCTGTTTGTAACATTTCTTGCTTTATTCATTTGTTAAAGTACATAATCATCAAAAAGTGTCATTTCTAACTTAATTTGTTGTCTTTAAGTATTTTATTTATGGTTTTATGTTTATTTATTGAATTAAAAAAGTCAAATTTAAGTAATTGAGGTATAAACTAAACGGTTTAGTCAAACTAATCATAATAATGACATAATTTCTATTTTGACTCTAATTTTGTCATCTACTTTCTTGTTTTACCATTAAAGTTTGTCTTTCAAGTTTAACTCCTTAACTTGTATTCTTTGAGTCAAGTTCATTCAATTTTTTTTTCTTGGTGTCCCTTTTTCATTTTTTAACTTCTTCTTTTTCTATTGTTCAATTCTACTTCATTTATTTTATTTTGTGAGTTTGGTTTGTTCAAGATTAATCTTCTTGATTTAACTTGTTTAGTTTTTTGAAGAGCTAAAAGGTAAATTTGAGTGGTAAAAGGTAAGAGTGCAAATACATATTAAGAAGAAGAAAAAAACCTTAAAGAGTATAAACACAAGGGTGTGTGACATCATTTTTGAGTGAAACATGTGAGAGTGTTTGGTGAGGTATTCTAATCATTTTGTGTAAAATTAACAATATGTCTTCCAAAGACAAAGGTGTAGGTAAGAAGGGAGGATAAAGTGATCAAAGCTATACTAGATTTGAAAATATAAGTGATAGGATAAAGAAGAAAACTAATATAATAGTGGAATTGCAAAGGAGACATAGGGTCCATAAGGTTCCTTATGCAAGAAGGTAAGAGAGATAAGACTATGACCATGAAGATGATGTAGAAGATGATGAATTTAATGATCCAATTCCTTTGGACAAAATTATCAATAATAAAAATAGTTGGAGAGATTTTAGGAAGAGATCATTTTCCCTTTGAAATGAAGGGATTTTCATTTTAATGTTATTTGTATGAATGACTACTTAATATTGTTTGTATGAATAAATTATTATGTTATTTGGTCTCATTAATGTACCAAGTATTTTTATGAGATTAATGAATCATATTTTATATGCATTCATTAGTGAATTTGTGGTTATGCATTTTGATGATATTTGGTATATATCAAAAACTTAGATAAACATCTTAATCATTTGCATTTTGTTCCAAGTGTTTTATGTTCTTAGAAATTATATGTTAACCTTAACAAATGTTACTTTTGCACTGATCAAATTATATTTCTTGGCTATGTTTAAGGGCTTGGGGTATTGAGGTTGATGAGGAAAAGGTTAAGGGAATCTACAATTAGCCTACACCTAAGTTAGTTAATGGTGTGTGTAATTTTCATTATTTAACTAGTTTTTATAGATGATTTGCTAAGGACTTTAGCACCATTATTGTGCCACTAACTAAGGTTGTTAAAAAGAACATGGGTTTTTAGTGAGGTAGTGATCAAGATAAGGTTTTTAATTTGATTAAGAAAAATTAAGTTATACACTTTACTTTTTTTATTTGACTTTGTTAAAACTTTTAAGATTGACTGTGATGTTTCAAGTATTGGCATTAGAGCTTTTTTTATGCAAGAAAGATAATTAATTGCCTACTTTAGTGAAAAGCTAAGTGGAGCATCCTTTAATTATCCCACTTATAATGAGTAGATGTATACATTGGTATGAGTTTTGAAGACATGGTAGCACTACCTTTTGCTCAAAGAGTTTGTCAACTATACTGACCATAAATCCTTAAAGCTCTTGAAAGGATAATTGAAGCTGACCTATAGATTTGCTTAGTGGGTTAAATTCATTGAGACCTTTCCCTACATCATTAAATATGAATAAGGTAAGGAAAATGTGATAATTGATACATTATCTTATACGTATACCCTTATCTTTACACTTTGTACGAAATTGTTAAGATTTGAATATATTAAAAATTTATATGTGAAAGATCATAACTTTGTTAATGTGTATGGGGCATATAAGAAGCCAGCCTCTAGGAACTTTTGTAGGCATAAGAGTTTCTTATTTGAGGAAAATCATTTATGTGTACCTATAAGTTCCTTGACGGAGTTAGCTATAATAAAAGTACATGGGATAGTCTAATTGATCGTTTTGGAGTTAGGAAAACCCTAGATGTCTTAGCTAAGTATTTCTTTCGACCACACATGAAATAAAATATTAAGAGGGTATGTGAGAAGTGCATAACATGCAAATAGGATATATCTAGAGTTTTACTTCATAACTTATATACTCTTTACCCATACTTAGCCCACCTTAGGTGAATTTATTTATAGACTTTGTGTTAGGGCTATCATAGTCAAAAAGAGGTAGGAATTTTGTATTAGGAATTTTGTATTTGTTATTGTTAATGGGTCTTCAAAATAACACATTTTATTCCATGCCATAAAACTTACAATGCAAATAACATCACTGAATTATTCTTTAGAGATGTAATATGCTTGCATGGCATGCATCATAGTACTATTTCAAACTAAGATACAAAGTTCTTAAACTACTTCTAGAAGATTTTGTGGGATAAGTTAGGTATTAAACTATTGTTCTTAACTACTTATTATTCATAAATAGATAAGAAAATCAAGTTAGTTAATAAACTCTTCTACTTTGTTATGTGTTATTATTTGAATGAATTTGAAAATATGGGAAGATTGTTTGCTACTTATAGAGTTTTCATATGATAAGAGTGTTCATTATACTACTAGTTACTCTTTATTTGAAATTATATATGATTTTAATCTTTAACTCTTTTGGATTTGATGTTTTTACCTACTGATGAGTATGCAAGCTTAGATGGTGAACATAAGGATGAAATGGTGAAGAAGTTGGATTAAAAGGTACAACAACAAATTGCAAAATAAATTGAGTAATATGCATCTTATGCAAACAAAAGGGAAAAAAAAGGTAGTTTTTAAACTTATTGATTGAGTTTGGGTATATATGCACAAGGAAAGGTTCACAACTTAGAGGTGTTCAAATCTAGAATTTAGAGGAAATGGTCCATTTTAAGTGGTAGCAAGAATTAATGATAATGTCTATAAGTTAGACATTCTTAGTGAGTACAATATAAGTGCAGCATTTAATATTTTTTTTTATCTTTTTCCTTTTGATGCAAATGATAATTTAAGGATGAATCCTTTTGAAGAGAGGGATAATGATGAGATTCATACAAGAGTCAATGCATTAAGGACTTTTAAGGATTCATTAAGCGTTCAAGAAAGGTTAATGACACATTTAAGAGTTACGAGGATGAAAGAGGCGCTTATCAAACTAATTGAAGAAGTTTGGGCCAAAGAAACTAATTCAAGCTTGAAGGGTGATAAAATATATCTTAATGTAGATTGAGGTTTTATTAAGTGTATAAGTATAATGAATGAGTTTATGTTAAGTGATCATAAGGGTTTTTACAAAATAGGAGTAGATTTATTATTAGAATATTTAAGAAATTTCTCGTTATCTTTAGGGTTGTTAATTTAGAGCTAATTTCATTGTTAAAAGGGGCAAATAATTAGATAAAATAAAAAGTAAGATTATTCTCCTTCAATTCTTTTAAGGATTAAATAATATATCAAAAACTAACTCTTTTTATGACATTCAACTTGATTTATCACTCCCTAGTTTGTTCTTTTTTGAAGTGTAATGTCTATATCTTATTTTCATACCATTGATTTAGTTTCTTAAAGCTTAAGGTTAAGATCACTTACATCTTATAAATTTTTTTTGATTGCCTTTAGGTTTTATATAAGATTACATTGTGAATTTGTTAATTATGTTTAGCAAAATTCACATTATCCTTTGCTTACGAAAGTTGGAAACTTAACGATATAAAATAACAATACGCATCTTATGAAAAGGAAATACTTGTTGTTATGCATTACCTTCGCATTTAGTAACTTTATTTTTTGGGTACTAGGTCTGTGGCATGCACTAATAACATGACAAATACATTATTTCAAACTCAAAACAATTGTTTACAAGGCAAGCTCAACAACGAGAGTTCTTGGCGAAGTAGCTAGGAAGGCACAATCAAGTAACAAATACCTTGAGTCCTTAAGAAATGTAAGAAGTTGTTGTTGCCCTCACTAAAGTGCAAAATGATTGATAGACAGAGTAAAGATAGAAGCCCCACATGATGTAGACTATCAAAAGCTTTGTGACAAGTGAATAAGGGTGTGGTAAGACAATACTAGCTGAATGATAGGTTATTGCATTCCAAAGTTAATTATTTCCTAAAGGTGTAGACCTTTGATAAAAGATTTTATAAGAATTTCATAACTATTAGTGGACGAGTCATTGAGGTATGAAAGGGGATGATAGTCATACTATCTCATAACTATCATTGGCCAAAGATGGAAAATGATATTAAAGCATACGTTAAGACGTGCATTATCTATCAACAAGATAAAATTAAAAGATGTAAGGAAGCAGGGTTGTTGCAACCATTACTAATTCCAATGAAACATTAGGCATTGATTTCAATGAATTTTATTTGTAAGTTCCTAAAGGTTAATAGTAAGGGTTATATGATGGTGATTATTGACTAATTTTCAAAATACATGGTGTTTATTCCAGCCTCTTCCTCATGTTAAGTGAAGATGGTTGTTGAATCATTTTATAGACAAGTGGTAAAATAGTTTAGGTTGCCTAAAGATATAGTGAGTGATCAGGATCCTCACTTTATATATAGGTTTAAACACCTTTGTTCAAGATGATGGGTTATGAATTGAAGTGTTTCACTACTAGCCATCCTCAAACTAATGGTTAGATCAACCAAATTAATGGCTTGTCGGACAAATATTTTTTACACTACATGATGGCTAGTAAACAAAATTGGCTAGAGTTGTTAGATTTTGCTTAATTTTGCTATAATTTGCATTAATCACCTTTGACAAGTATAAGTCCTTTTGAGTTGGCTACAAGGCATCTACTCCTTAGTCCTAACAAAATTATGAGGACAAGAATTAAGGGGAATTATCCAACTTCTTATCGGTAGTCTTATTTAAAACATAAAAGATAAAGCCCAAGACCACTTAAACAAGGTAACTTAGCACATGAAGAAGTATGCTAACAAAGGAAGGTGGGATGTTAGGTTTCAAGTTGAAGATAAAGTATTGCTGAAATTAACTCCTCAAATATGACAAAAGATTAATAGTAAAACAGTACATCGTGGGTTGATTCCCAAATATGATGGTCCTTTTGTTATTATAAAAAAGGTTTATAATGTTGCTTATTTGCTACAACTACTAGAAAGACTAAAGGTGCATTCAACCTTCCATGTAAGGTTTTTGAAACCTTTTCATGAGGAGGCAAGTGATAAGACTCCAAGAAATTAGTGAGATGTGCTTCCCTAATAATCAGAACTAAGTTGCAATGTAAAGTGAAAATGATTTTAAACCACTGAACATTTGGGTAGAGTAAGAAGAATTGCCAAATTGAGTAACTGGTAAAGTGGAAAAAATCTCCTAAAAGTGAGAACAATTGGAAAAGAGATGTGACCATTTGGTAATACAATAAGTAAATCCAAGACTACTTATCAACCTTACCAACTAGGACATTGCTTCAATTGGTGGGAATGATTTGTCAATCCCTTAAGCCTACTGGCTCAAGAATGCAAATAAATTGATAGCAACTTTCACCAATTATTGCATGAGAAATTAAGTATGGACACTTAATGAAGAAAGGTATGTTAAGCATATGTGTATTACAGCAAGATGGAATAGGCTAAGGCATGAGAGTTAAGGAGAAAGGCATTTTGGTTGTTGATTGGATGCTTGGGCATGCCAATGATGTAATAGCATGTGCTAGTGTTGTGCTAGCATGCTTTTAGGATGCTGAGTGATAGCTTAAACACATCAATACTTTATCCTACCAAACAACTAGATTCCCTAATATTCATTAAGAGGTAGTGCACGTCTCTCACCAAAATTAGCAAGGTTATCATGAGCTCTAAGGATTAGCTATAGCATCAATGTTGGTGCACAAACTCAAATTGATACTAAACTGAGACTAATTATAGCTAGCTAATAAATTAAGGGCCTATGGTGTGGATCAAATTAAATGGGTTCTTCATACACCACAAAAATAAAATATCATTAGGTGTTAATCTCCACCTACATGTAGGAATCTCGAATGGTGGAAAAAATAGTAAGCCTTCTAGAAGTCTTATCCAAGTCAATGTGTTGGTGTGAACTCCTTTAGAGGAGAAGAACATAAGTGGTAAAAGAATATGGTTGATCAAGTCCTCAATGAATTGTCAAACTCTCACTGAGTATAAATGCTTTGTCTAATTCTCAAGTCTATGTTTAGGCATATTCTTACCATTAGATACCTCAATTCTAAATCATAAAAAACAAAGCATTTTGCATACTACCACTATTTAATGCAACTAATGAGGATCATTTTAGGTCTCACATTGAGAGGAGGTTGAATCAATGTAAAATATACCCTTTTATCTCTTTTTTACGTGAGAAATGCCATATGGATATCAATCACACACAAGCACCGTAAAACACACGATAATTTTTACGTGGTTCACTCATAATGTGTAAGCTACATCCGCGATGTGATAGGATCACTCCTAAATCACACAATCCACTCTTATTATCAAGGGATATAGTCTGGTTATGGAAGGACTACTCCTTAACCACTTACAATGATTTACTGATCAACGAGTTGATATCTCGATCACTCTAAAGGTATCTCACCCTATTTTTCAATAAATTTATCAAAAGTTTATAGTAAAACCTTTCCTGGAGAATGATCACTTAATGTGTATAGACTACTAGAGTATAATATGGATCTTCTCCTTTCTTTACTGTCGGTGTTGTTTCACCTACTATCGGTGCTACCTACACATGATGTTAATGCTATCTATATGTGTTATTGTTACTATTCGCATACTCTACTAATGTTGTCCATATGCATTATTATTGTTATCTGTGTACGCTATTAATACTATCGGCTATCATTCGCACGCGCTATTAATTCTATCAGTACATACTGTCGCGTTTGTCTGCTGTTATCTATGTTTGCAATTAATGCTATCTACATGCGTTGTCACTACTGCCTACTGTCCGTATGTGTTGTACCTATTGTTCGCACTCGTCGTGCCCGCTGTTTGCACCAGTTGTGCCCATTATTTGCACAAGCTATAACTTCTATTTGTGCATACTACTATTACTATTCAAACACGTTGTTCCTATTACTCAAGTGTGAGATGGTGCTGACAAAAAATTTAACATTAACCATCGAAAATGAGCTCAACAATCTCCCCTATTGGATTTGTTAGCAACACATTAAATCCAATAATACACATATAACAATTGTTGATATTTACTACTCCCCTTGCACATTATCATTCATAGCTCCCCTTGAAACATGCATCTCTTGCTACTTCCTCTTTTTTGCTTCTCCCCTTTGACAAGTTCTCCCCCTTTATCCATCAAGCTACTTCCCCTTTTTATAAGTATACACCTTCTTTAAATTTATGCAAAATATCTTCCCCTTTGACAACAAATCCAAAGAATAATAAAAAAAAGGAAAGGGAGAGAGGGTAAAAAATACTTCAACCTTTAAGGGTGGGCTGAACACATAGGTTTTGGAACATCTCTCTTAACAAAGGTTTACTGAATATATTTGTCACTTGTTTCGCAGTCAACACATACTCTAACTTTACTTCATTTTTCTCCACCTTTTCTTTAATGAAATGATACTTGATTTCAATATATTTAGTTATGGAGTGTTTAACATGATTCTTTGATAAATTGATGACACTTTGATTGTCACAACCAATCAGCAATGATAGTTATACATCCATCTTGATATCTTTAAGTTGTTGTTTTATCCATAGCAGTTAAGTACAAGTTTGAGTGGTAGCCACATATTCAGCCTCTGCAGTACTTAAAATTACTAAATTTTACTTCTTACTATGCCATGAAACATATTTACTGCCTAACTAAAATACACTATCAGACGTTGACCTTTTATCATCACAATTTCCAACCCAATTTGCATTTGTATATCCATACAGGTTAAGCTATTCACTCTTATCATAAAGCAGCTCATAATTTGTTGTGTTCTTAACATACCTTAAAATTCTCTCAGTTGCCATAAGATAAGACACCTTAAGGTCACTTTGAAATCTAACATAAAAGTTTACGACAAAAACAATATTAGACCTTGATGTTGTCAAATACAGTAAGTTTTCAATCAACTTCCTATATTCCTTATGATCAATTATGTTGCCTTTTTCATTCTTACTTCTTTAGAATTCTCCATCTCAAACCTTTTTAACAGCTCACAAGTATACTTTTGTTGAGAGAAAAAAATTCCACCCTTACTTTGTAATATTTGTAATTCTAAGAAAAATTTCATTTCACCAAGTATGGACATCTCAAACTTCTTCATCTATTTGATAAAGGTAATGCACAAAGTTTCCTTTTTTGTAGCAAAAATTATGTTATCAACATAGATTACAACAATTAAATGACCCTAGTTGTCTTCTTTTATATAAAGTTTGCTATCCATATTCGCTTTTTAGAACTTTATGTTTTTAAGGCATGTATCTAAGTTGGAATATCATACTCTTGGAGCTTTATTTAAGCCATATAAAGTCTTGTTCAATTTGCACACACATAAACCATTGTGATCAAGTATAAAATCATCAGGGTATTCAATAAATAGCTCCCCTTCAAAATCTCCATTCATAAATGTAGACTTCACATCCATCTGATAGACTTTGTAGTTCCTCTAAGCAACCATAACTATAAATATTTTGATTGCTTCAAGTCTGGCCACCAAAGCCAAGGTCTCTTCAAAGTCAACACCTTCTAATTGTAAGTAGCCTTTGCAAACAAGTCTTGCCTTATTTCCTACCACTTTACCCTTTTCATTAAGTTTATTTCTAAACACCCACTTGGTTTCAATGATGTTTTTTCCTTTAGGTCTAGGTACTAAACACCAAATGTTATTCTTTTCAATTTGGTAAAACTTCTCATTCATAACACACACTCATTCCTTGTACTTTAATGCTTCTTTCACAAACTTAGGTTCAACCTCAAAAATCAATGAGGTTTGTTCACCAACCCTTAGTCTTCTTTTAGTCTGTACAGAGTCCACTTTTCTGCCAATAATGTTTTTAGCCTCAACTTCAACCTGGACTCTTTTATAAGTTTGAAAATGTCTTAATTCTTCTTCTTCATCACTTGTAACTTGAGAATTAACATCTTCCTCATGCTAAATGGCCTCAAATTCATCACTGTCGGACTCTTTTCGATTGTTATACATGACATCTTTAACTTTGACATGTTGTGACTGTATTGCACACTATCTTCAATCACTTTAACATCAAATTTGTCCACCATTTTTAACAACCATTTGTTGTAGCATTTGAAACTTCTTCCATTTGGTACATAGCCCAAGAATATGCCTTCATCAACCTTCTCATCAAATTTATCGAGATATTTACCTTCGACTTTCATGAGGCACGAGCTCCCAAATAATTTAAAGTGTTTTACAATTGGTTTCTTTATATGCTACAGCTCACAGGGTGTTTTCTCTATATATGGTCTCATCAGACATATGTTTTGAACCTAAGTTGTCGTGGTGATAGTGTCTCTCCAAAATCCATGTCATGTATTATGCATAGCCAACATAGTTCTTGTCATCTCCATTAAACTTATATTTTTCCTTTTGGCCACTCCATTTTGTTGAGGTGTGTAGGGGCTAACATATTCATGCTTCACTCCATGCTTCTCCAAATAATCTTAAATTCATCGCATGTATATTCTATCTCATTATCTGTCTTGAGCCTTTTAATTTTTCCCCCCAACTGGTTGTTAAATAGCCTACTGTAGCTCTTGAAATTATTTAGAGCCTCTGATTTATGTTTCAAGAACATAATGCAAGTCATTCTTGTAAAATCATAAATAAAGGAAATAAAGTAACTATCACCCTCGATTGATCTTTGTCTCTTTGGCCCATAAATGTCTGAGTAGATGAGCTCCAATGGCTTCGTTGTTCGAATCTTCACGTTTTTGTAGGGAGCATTCACCATCGTCCCTTTTGACACGTGTTGTAAAGTACGTCTCTCTCTTTTCTCATCTTAGGTATATCTCTCATAGTTTCATTTTTGGATAGCTTGTTCAGCCATTTCTGTCCAAGATGTCCTAATCTTCTATGTCATAATAAGTTCTCATCTTTAGTGCTTATGTAGCATGTGTTTATACTTCTAGAAACTTGGTACAGGTTTCCATGTGTTCTTCCACCTTTTATGATAACAGTAATCTTTTAGTCTCTTTACTATACAACCACTCTTGTTGAAGAAAGTTGGCTAATACTGATAAGATTGTGTTTTAGCCCTTCAACATAAAACACTTTCTTCAATTTTAGTTTTTTTGCACCAATACCTTGAATCTTTAAGGCACCATCATTTCCAAATTTAACTAACCCTTCATCTTATTTAGCTACTCCCTTCAACATCTTGGAGTCTCCTATTATATGTGAAAAGCAGCCACTGTTTAGGATTCATGGCTTTTCTTTCTTAAAAGCTGTTAAGGTTACTTCCAAAACTGTAGATGTTTCTCTTCCTCTTCTTCTTCTTTGGCCAAATAGAGGAGCTTGTATTAGTGTTCTCTTTTTCATTTCTTAACTAGGCAGCAATGTCCAATAGTCCTCAAAAACGTGTCCAATTCTTTCACATCTTCCACAGATCTCTCCCAGCAAATCAACCCTATTTCTCAATGAAATATGACTTTTATCTACCTGAGACTACCTCCTTTCTTGATAGAGTCTCCCCGTAGACTCTTGCCTCATATTTCTCTTCATTTTAGGCCTATTACTCCAACACACATTAGCCTTATGCCTATACTTACCACAACTCCAACAAAAAACTTTTTAACTCAGATTTAGTTCTCTTACCAAGTCTATGCCTACTTTCTTTAACAATTGGTGTGGCAACCTTCTCTCCATCTTTGACAACCTATCTCCTTTGGATGAGAGTCTCCACCACATCTTTCCTAACTCATTTTAACTTGGGTTGGTTTCTCTTCTCCATCATGTTATTGTGCTTGCTTTTGAGCACAAACACAATTTTTTTTTCTTCTACCTTCTCACTTAGCTTTTCAATGTAGCCAAGTCCTTTCTTTCCCATGGAATGAGGTCTTTGATTTCTTAAACACTTATCTAACCTTCTAGTAAATCCTCCTTAACGGCATTTGCTAACAATGACTCTCCTTTCACTTCCATGGCCTGCATAAAGCTTTCTTTATACTTATTTAGCTCGAACTTTGCCTTGTGAAGCTTGGCTTACAAAGTCAACATCTCTTACTCTTATGTAATCCCCTTGGCACTAAGGTCTTCGTGTATCTTGCCTTACTCTACCTTAAGTATGCTCAGCTTCTCAATTCTCTTCAAGTACTCTTTCTCTTTTTCTTCAAACTCTTTTATCTTCACTTGGAGATCAAATTTATCAATAATAGAATTTTCATACAACTTCATGAGATGATTTATCTCTTTTTCTAACTTGCTATTTTTGTGCAAACAAGCCCTTAACTTAATCTCAAGTTACTTTACCAACTTATCCTCTTACTCTTCTGTTGATTCCTCATTACTTGGAGATTCTTGATTATCATCTACTTGAACAACCAACTCATCCTTTGTAGCCTCATCATCAAAATTATCATCACTTTCCTTTTCAGAATCTTCTTCATCCAGCTTGCTTAGGAAATTCTTTCTTTTGGTTCTGAAGAATTTCTTTTTCCCTTTGGTAGCTGAATTTTTAGCTTTAGAGTTGCTAGATTGTTTTGTTCACCTCTTTGGGACCAACTCATCATCATCCACACTGTATACTTCTCTTCTCTTTAGGCAATCCATGACAAAGTTCCCAATTGCTCCACACCTAAAGCACTTCAAGGGTAATTTTCCCTTGAACTTCCTTTTTCCTTTCCTTAAATTCCTAGTGATGTATGTCAAGACTTCATCTAGCTTAGTATCACCATCTTCTTATTCAGAGCTGTTATCATACTCCTCTTCTTGGCCTTTAATCTTTAATTTCCTCATTGTCTTGAAAGCTCACTCCTTCTCCACCTTAGACTTGTTTTCTTTTTTCATTGGGGCTATTCTCATTTCATAAGTCGTCAATATGCTATACAAGTCATCTAAGGGTAACCTATTTAGATCTCTATTTTATATGGAAGAGACTTTAGCATTATAAACTTCTAGCAAAGTTCTAAGTATTTTCTTTACCACAGTAGCATCATGAATCTCCTCTCCATAGTCTTTGATGAAGCACACAATTTTGTTAACTCTTATGAAGAACACATCCATAGTCCAATCATTCTGTATCTTTATGTCTTCAAATTTTCTCCTCTAGATTTGTAGCTTAGCTTCCTTCATAACCTTGTCTCCTTCATAGATATTCTTCAATTTGCCTCATATTTGCTTGGTTGTGTTACACCTTGGTGAATTCTTTATCGAACAAGGAAACATATAAGGCATTTCTCACTTTTTCATCACACTCTAAGTTCTTCTTATTAGTCAATGTCATAGGATCACCTTCAACAATGGGGATGAAACCACTAACAGTAGACTCAAATACATTGAGACCAAGGGGCATCAAATATATAAGCATTATATTCTTCCATCACTGATAATTCTATAAATCAAACATAGGGATGTCCTTGATGTTGACATTGTTCATGTTATCCATGATCTCAAGCAGTACCAGAAATAAAAGCTCATACAACAATGCACAACTTCTCTTTAAAGCAGAAAAATTGGATTAACAGGGGAACCAAGCTTTGATACCACTCAACAATAGTCGTTTTAGGTCTCACACTGAGAAAGGAGTGAATCAGTGTGAGATATGCTCTTTTTACAAATTGATCTGGATTTAACCTTTGTGACTTGTTAGAGTCGATGATCCAAATTTTTTTTTATCGCTTCTTGATGTGAGAGTGATAATACGAATATAAATCACATAAAAGCACCAAAGAACACACGATAATTTTTACGTGGTTTACCCACAATGTGTGAGTTACATTCACGGTGTGATAAGATCACTTGTAAATCACACTATCCACTCTTGTTATCAAGGGATACAATCTGGTTATGGAAGGATCACTCCTTAACTACTTGTGGAAGAACTACTCCTTAACCATTTAAAATGATCTCTCGATCACTCCAAGGGTATCTTACCCTATTTTTCAAGAGTTTATGGTAAAACTTTTCTTGAAGAACGATCACTCAATGTGTCTAAACTGTTATAGCAAAATATGGATTCTCTTTCCTTCAATACCAGTGTTGTTTCACCCGTAATCAATGCTGCCTACACATGATGCTAATGTTGTTTCTATGCATTATTGTTGCTATCCATGCACATTGCTAATATTGTCTGCATGCATTGTTGTTGTTATATGTGTGTGCTACTAATGTTGTTTACTATTATTTACATGCGTTATTAATGTTGTTCGTACTTGTTGTCATTCATATGGGCTATTGTGTTTATCTATTGCTATTTGTGTGTGTTGTTAATGTTGTTTGCATAAGCTATCGTTGCTACCTGCTATCTGCACGAACTGTACTTGTTGTTTGCATGCACTGTGCTCGTTGTCTACACCATCTATACCCGTTGTCCACATAAGTCGTGCCTTCTGTCCGCCGATATTGCAACTACTATTCACACGCACTGTTCCTGTTATTCGAGTGTGCTACTACTATTTACTCACAACACTCTTGTTATTTGCTCGCACTGTTGTTGTTTGCTCACACCACTACTACTATCATTGTGCACTGTCGTTGTTTGCTAGTGCACCACTTGTTATTGTACGTTGGTTACTAATACAGGACCCTTGTGCTGCTACTCCACCTCCTTCTGGTTTGTCTTCCTTGACTACTTTACTAGTTCGCTAGTGCAATTGCTACCTTGATGATGTTTACTAGTGCAGTTGCTACCTTAGTGGTGTTTGTTAGTCGAGTATATCATCTTGGACATACTATTGGTGCAAGGAAGCCTCTTGGACATGCTGTAGGTGTTGGTATATCATCCTAGACCTATAAAGATGTCTACTATTGCTAGTATACCCTCCTTAATGTGTAGGAACATGTTGTTGGTCTGCTGGAAAGCCTCTTGGACATGCTAGTGTGGTGGTCAGTGGCTGTTGTCACCTTTGTGAGGGTTTGCTAGTGTGGTGTGTTGTCACCTTGCTACTTCTCCTTGGTGACTGTTGCACTCTCCTTGCCTTGCTACCTTGCTACCTCTCCTTGGTCGGTTGTCTTGCCCTCTTTCTTTCTCTCCTTGATTAGCTGCCATGCCTTTTCATTTACTCAATTTTTTGTAGCTCACTTTCTTTTTGCAAGATGCATAATGTATTTATATAGTTTTGCAAGTAAGGCTACATGATCATCATTGATTCCTAAACGTTGACCTGCAATCAACGGTCAAATTTGAGTCATAAAATTTAGAGTCAATAGTCAACATTGATTTCCTAAAATTTAGGTTAGTGGTCAACAATCAATGGTCAATCTTGACCCCTAAAATTTAGGGTCATGGTCAACATTGACTTCTCAACATCAGGGTTGACCTATCAATACTGGTTTTTCCCAATGACCTCTCTATATCTCAACAGCATTCATAACTTTAAATCAACACATATAACTGTGTGAGATGGTGTTGGCAACAAATCCAACATTAACCATCGAATATAGGCTCAACAACAACTAACTAGTTTTGCTTTAATTGAAATAGAGAATTGCAACTCGTTTCTATTTTCTCTTTGCATCATTCAAATGCCAAAATTTAATTTATACAAAGGACCAAAGCAATCTTACATTTTATAGAACTAATTGTGCACATAAGCAAAGACCAAAAGACATAGTTCCAAAATTCTTACTTGAAAATAACAAGAGATTTATACAATGGTGATGGAAAAATTATAAACTTCTAACCTTTGCATATAAATAACGAATTGGAATCATAGGCTCACATGCATAAATGATGTATTGAATTGCTTATAACTTTAAAATTAAGAACATTATGGTGATCTAAAAAATATCATTCAATAACTAACACACAAGTGATTTGTAATTTTTCTTTTAAAGGAATGTTTGTGTCCCTTCTCATTATAGACAATCATTTCTAGCTGAAAACCAGTTGAAAATCATATTATGCCTTAAACTTCTTTTTGTAACTAACACCCAACTCTTGGACTTCTCAACATACTACTCCCATTAAGCAAATAAAATCCCCGATCAAAACCATTTCTCCCCTCCATATTGCAAATCCCTTTCTTTCAAAAATTGTTAAGAGCCTCTTAACTTGGTTATGACAATATTTTTAAACAATTACAAGAGGTCAAAGAAAGAATAATTCAATTTACTTTTACACATTAAAATGATTTTCAACAGAATTATTGCATAATTAAAAAAGAAATTCTTTTAATTGTCATATGCATTATAAAATTTCAAAGTGACTTATTAAATCAAAAATTCTTTTTTCGCATTGACAGTAAGTCTGCAAAAGAAGTTTTACAAAAAGATTTACAAAATATTGTATCTAAACATATTTTTGCTAGATGACAAGCTATTTTATCTATTTTTTATTTTGATTTAGAATATATAAAAGGTGAGCAAAATTTTATCCTTGATTTCCTAACCAAAGAGTTTCTTTAACAGAAAAACCAAGATGCCCAAGAGGTCAAAAGATAAAGGAAAAGCTCCCTTACAAAACCTAAAATAAGAAAACTCCAAAACCTTAACTCATGACTCTTACATAAGTTACCTCAACCAAACTCATAAAATATTGGGCTGACTCAGTGAAATTAGAAGATAAGCCCACTCCTCCAAAAAAAACAATTACAAATCCAACAATGGATAGAAAATATATCCAATACACCTGACTTGCTCAGGGCACTACACAATCTTACAACCTTGCAAGAATCCACAAGAAAAGGTAACATTCTTTAAGACAATGGTTTTAAAATTGATGTTATATATATATATATATATATGAATCTAGGGTAGTGTTTAAATCCATTTATGAAATTTATTATAAGTTATAACATATATGTACGATAAACAATTTCAAATACACTTTAGCACAAGGTGTGATAGAAAGGAATAAATGGACATTAACAAATATGGTTATGAGCAAATGAATAGCTCTTCTTTACCTAAATCTTTGTATATGTATGTACTCAAAATTGCAAATTGTTTGTTAAACAAGATTTTTAGTAAGACAATTCAAAATACTCTTATTGAAATGTGGATATAAAGGAAATCTAAGGCATATGGATGTTTAAAGTTGCCCAGTAGAAGCAAGAATTCACTTTAAAAAAAATAGACAAATTGGACTTTCAAATGATTAGTGGTTACTTTATTGGTTACCTAAAAAAGTCTAAATGATATATGACCATAGTTCAAGAATTGTAGAAACTAGTAATGTAAGATTCATTAAGAAAGAACACTGCAATGATATAAATGATCAAGGATATCATATGATAGTGTATAAACTAAGGAAGTTAATATATGAACTAAATTAAGTTTCCCTACAATGATATATTGAGTTCAATGATTGCATGGAATCTTTTGGATTCAAGAAAGATCACTGTTGATCAATATATATACCAAAAGATTAGTAAGAGTAAACTTGTTTACTAGTCCTATATATTGATAACATATTACTTGCTAGTAATGTTTTAAGTATATTGCATAAGATTAAACATTTTCTCTGAAAAAAATTTATAATGAAAGATATGAGAGAAACATTCTATATGATAAGAATAGACATATTTAATTATAGATCACAATGAATGAAGGTTGTCTCAAAATAGAATATAAACAAAAATTATTGATGAGAACTGTAAAGATGATGGGTGGAAGACTTCAATGGATGTAAGAGGTTCATTACACATTTTAAAAGGCTTAATAACACAAACTAGAGTTTCAATGGATGCAAAGGTCCATTGCACATTTCAGAAGACTCAATAACAAGAGTTAAAACCAAAAAGATTAAAGAAGCACTTAATGGGTTTATTGAGGACATTCACACCAACGAAACTTCAAATGGTGCGAATTTAAGTTTGACAAAAAGTGCAGGGCTAATTAATATAATTGGAATACTTAATGGATCAGACTAAGTAATAACATTCACTCCTAAATAGAAGTTTATTGTCTGTGTTAGAATTTGTCCATAGTTATAAATTCCTCCAAAATAAGGATTTGATCTAAGTAAGAATTTATGCATCTTTAGAATTACTCTCTTAGCCTATAAATAGACACTCCTTATAAGCTCTAAAAATGAGACAATTTTGAGTGAAATAGAAAGTAAGGGTTTTTCTGTCTCGGTTCTTTTGAGGACTAAAGAACTTATCAAGAGATACTTCTTCTTGTGGTATTTCAATCGACTTATCACTCCTAATTCCTTTCCTTTCTGGAGTATAACATTCATATCCTTCTTAAATATCCTAAGTTTGTATTCTTTCGAATTTTGGGTCTAAGGTTTGTGTTATTAAACTCTGGTTTAACTTTTCTA
Organism: Kandelia obovata; assembly: GCA_021464305.1. NCBI lineage: Eukaryota > Viridiplantae > Streptophyta > Magnoliopsida > Malpighiales > Rhizophoraceae > Kandelia > Kandelia obovata. The sequence continues at coordinate 9,924,456 of CM038480.1, forward strand.
GTTTTTCTTTGATCTCTTTTGTGTGTTGGTCTCTAAGTCACGTTTTTTTGAGGTTTTCCACATTAATTATAGAGAAATTTAAAAAGAGAATATGTTCACTTATGGTTATTTTTATATAAAAAGGTGATAAATTTAGTTTCATACAATGTTCCAATAATGATGTTGAATATAAGGAATTGAAATCAATTTCATATACATTTGTTGTTAGTGACTCAATGTATTTGCTACCTTATATTAGATCAAATATTAGTTTTGCAATCAAAATGTTGAGTATGTGAAAAAGTAATCTTATAATAAATCATTAGAAATTTGCAAAGAAAATATTAAGTTACCAAAAGGAATAAACAATTACATGCTTATGTACAAAAGATTCAACTACTTAAAAGTGGATATTTGGATTTAAACTTTGTTAAATACATTGATAGCAAAATCTACTTTTTATTATTTATTCTATTAAGAAAAGGAGCAATTTTATGAAATAATAGAAAATTATTTATCATTACTTCATCTATTATCAAAGTAAAAATGATGACATTATTTAAAATTACAATTCATGCATTATGACTGTATAACTTTATTTTAATACTTAAGGTTGTCGATGTCATTATCAAATCACTGAAAATTTATATGATCATTCCACAACAATATTTTTCTCTAAGAATGACAAATATTTAAAGGTATCAAAACTTAATGAGAATTAAAATAATTTTTCATTAAGGAAGAGGTTAAAGAGTATTTATAAAATACTATTTGATCTCATAATAGTGGACTAATATGAAAGTTTACAACCAATATTATGTAGAGAATTTATTCTTACAATGAGTATTAGTTGTACTAATGATAATTGATGATGTATGATGTAATAATGCTCTGAGTTCGCTAATGTATTTCTGACATACATTATATATTTCATTTTCAAATCTAAAAAAATTAATATTTATAATGATATATTTATTAAAAAAAACTAATAATAGAACTCCGTAATTGAAATGAAGGAGCCTTAGAATATTCGGTATGAGATTTTTTGGAAGGAGAGCTTGGAGAGTGCATATGAACATAGAGATGGGTTTTATAATGATTAAATATGGTAAATAGAAAATTTATTAATTTTAATAAATATTTTTGTAAAAATTTGTTTACCTAGAATTAAAGAGTAAATTAAAAATATAGAAAAAAGAAGTTAATGAGACTATATTATAGAATATGGTGAAAAGAAGATAATAAGAGAAATTTTAATAATTAGTAGTTAAAAAATATAATGCATCAGGGATTACGAAATATAAGAATTTTTTTGTGTGATTATTAGGTTTAATTTTATTTAATTTTTTTTAACCATAAGGAAATATATTTGTGAAGGAATTTGGATTAAGGGGAAATTTGTCTTCACTCTTTAATTTAATTATAAGCATAGACAAACATAATAGCTTTTATAGCATCATTTACAAATACAAACATTAAGTCAGACATGGCTAGCCTTACTCAATTAAAGAAAACAAGTAAAATCAGTGTAGGAAGCAATCTTCCTTGTTGCTTTCAGTAGTGCCTTTTCATATAATTACAAAATGTAATCATAAGGTGGGTGGATTTACCTAACCCCACTAACCAACTAACTAAAACTTCTAATTTTAATTTTTACTTAACTAGAACACTGAAACACAACTAGACACAAAAGTAAAAACATGTTTTGAAGTTTAAGCAGCAAGGCATCGTTGTCCGCAATTGAGGTCAGTGAGGTAGCTTGAACAGCAAGTAAGCTATGTTTTCCAACAGTCCCTTTCCCTTTAACCTTCAAATACTCCCCATTGCCAATCCTTACTTTGGATTGAAAAGTTTGATCCAAGTCTCTGAATTTGGCAGCATCATAAGTCATGCGATGAGTGCTGCCACTATCTATTAGCCATGTTCCAGAGATTCCTTTGGCAGCTTTACATGCTGCCACAAACAAAGTCTCATCATCTTGCTTGCCTTCAGTAACCTGAGTTTGTTGTATAGTTCCAAACTACATGGCTTGTTTGTTTCTACAAGCTTTAGCCATATGTCGTATTTTTTTACAGTTGTTACACTGAATGTGTAGTCTATACTAGCAAAAGTTTTTCAAGTGGCTAGTCCTTTGACAGTGCTTACAAGGACCATACCTCTTCCTTTTTCCAACTTCTCTTCCACCTCCTTCCTTCTTCTCTTTTTCTTTCTTTTCCTCATATGTATTTGACCCGCTTACCTAACCTCTGTCTTTTCCTCTTTCCACCAGTGTAGCCTTATAAGTTTCCTGCTGCATAATCTGCTTTCTAAGATCTATTGCCTGCAATGCATTGACAAGCTAAGCAAAGGTAAAACTGCTGAGATCTTTTAAGTCCTCTAAAGAGGAAATTTTGGCTTCATATTTTTCTAGCAAACACGCTAAAACTTTCTCAACCACCCTTTGTTCACTTAATTCTTCCCCTAAAAACTTGATCTGCTTCACAACCTTCATAAGTCTATCAACAAATTACTTCACAGTTTATGTTTCCTTCATTTTTAGGGCTTTAAACTCCCTTGCGAATTTAAAAACCTGAATGTGTCTCGTTTTGTCACTATTATGATACTCCTTAAGCTTATTCCAAGTTTTTTTGGTTATTTCACACGTCATTATTCTGGTAAAAACAAAATTTGACACTGCAGAGTGGATGCAAGTTAGGGTCTTGAAATTTTGGCTATCTCTTCCCTATGATACCTCAACTGAGCAAGGGTTGGATTTTGAGGAAGATGAGGAGCTTGATCCTCTCCCTCCACAATTTTTCTGGGGTCAAGTGCCTTTAAATAGGTCCTCATCTTGACTTCGCATATAGGATAATTCTCTCCTGAGAAAACAGGGGGTGATGAGGTAAGGAAGCCACTAGTTGCCATTTTGATTAGGATTGCAAGTTTTTTGTGTTTTTGGTTTTTAACAACATCATGCCTCAAACCCTTGCCTTTGTTTTAGGTCATCTCATGATCTTATATACTCTAATACCAAGTGAAAGAATCAAAGTTTGATAAGAAACAGAAAAACCTTTGCAGTGAGTTTTTAGAACCAGAAAACATGCAAGGAAGAGTTGGATATTTTCATCGATGCAAGTAGCTTTTATAGCATCAATTACAAATACAATCATTAAGTAAGACATGGATAGCCTTACTCAATTAAAGAAAACAAGTAAAATCAGTATAGGAAGCAAGCTGCCTTTGTTCTTTCAGCAGTGCCCTTTCATGTAATTACAAAATGTAATCATAAGGTGGGTGAGTTTACCTAACCCCACTAACCAACTAATTAAAACTTCTAATTTTAATTTTCACTTAACTGGAACATGAAACACAACTAGACACAAAAGTAAAAACATGTTTTGAAGTTTGAGCAGCAAGGCATCCTTGTCTGCAATTAAGATCAGTGAGGTAGCTTGAACAGCAATGAAGTTATGTTTTCTAACAGGAATACCAAATTTTTTCATTTGACTGCTTTTCAACGTAGGCAACGAAACACCATCTGCTGGGTCACTGAAGCCAATGGTGTTATTCAGGAATAGCTGCTACCTACAAAGATTTTTTTTCCAAACTTGTTTGGTGCCCAAGGCTCAGTTGATCTGCTTCCTTTGTTAGACACAAAAAGAGCCTAGAGTCATAGATGACATCAATCGACTGCTTTGTAGACCGTTCAGTAGGGGAGAAAGTCGTCCATGCTCTCCAACAGATGCACCTCACTAAAGCGTTAGGTCCAGACAATATGCCAGCCCTTTTTTATCAAACCTTTTGTCATATTGAAAGGAAGGATATACTCTCAGCAGTGTTGGATATTTTGAATCACAATGGTAGCTCCTTGAACCATATACACATTGTTGTCATCCGAAAAGTTGCCGCCCCATTTCAATGCATGGACTATCGGCCAATAATCCTTTGTAATGTAATTTTTTAGCCGATTGGGTCCAGCTAGTCATGAGTTGTATAACCATGGGCTTCTACTCTCTCGCTGTCAACTCTTCTCCAAGAGAGCCTTTTTTTTTATGCATCCCGTGGGTTACGACAGCGAGACCTTATATTGCCATATCTATTAGACATCATCCCACGGAGATATTCATGGATTACGTATTTGCCATGGAGCTCCGCCAATCTCTCATTTACTGAAGCTGTCAAGGCAGCTCACCATGGTGCTACAAGATTGCATGCCGAGCTACTGTTTTGCAAATTTGATTTGTTGGTTTTTTTGGCATTGTTCCTTCAGCAGTTGCTTAAAGTCCTATATTTAAATTTTAAATAATATGAAAAAAAAAACTAGTAGGTTATATCACTATTTTGTAATTTTTAAGTTCAATTTTAAATTAATTTGAATGTATAGTTTATTACAATTATTTTAATAAGTAAAATATAATTCAAAACTGTAATGATACTTATATTCAAATCTTTGTATATATTCAAAATTACAATCTTAAGAAGGTAGAATAATTTTGAGATTTCAAATTAGCCTTCTTGCTTCCTTGCCTCTACCTCATCTCTTCCCTCTGCAAATACTTTGCTTTAAATTAGAAAGGTTTCACTCAAACTTGTCCACTTAACCTTCTACATGCCAACATTTACTCATTGCAGACCGTCTTATATTCTCAGAGGATTCGGAATGTGAGGGCCAAAATATTAAATTAATTCTTTCAAACTATGAGAAGGCATCGGGATAGAAGATTAATATGGAGAAAACAGAAGTTTTTTTCATGCGCAATGTGCATGGACTGGCAAAATTAGCACTCCAAAACTCCATGGGAATTAAGGTTATTCAGAGTCCCCAAAAATGCCTTGGCACCAACCATAGGTTTTCAGTTTAGACATGGACTGTGAAGAAAAAAAGAATCTTTGGTTGCAAGGAATCTTTTTTTTTGTTTTTTTCGTTTTCAAAAGTAGGGAAAGAGGTCCTAATTAAGGTGTTCATTCAACCTATCCCCTACGTACACGATGAGTTGTTTTTTACTCCCCAAGACTTTCCACTCAGAGCTAGTAGCTACAGTTGTTAATAAATTTTGGTGGGGCAGCTCATACGAGGCTTCAAAAGCCCCGGGGGGGGGGTGTCTCGGGTACAGGGATTTTGCTGACTTCAACATTGCAATGTTGGGAAGCAGGCCTGACGCCTTATTGATAGAGAGGATTCATTGCTGGCCAAATTATTATGAGCTCGATACTATCCTCCTAACAGATCCTTTATGACCGCAAAGCTTGGCTCTATCTCCAGCTGTACTTGGCTTAGTATCTGGGAGGCACATCCTCTGCTTCAAAAAGTAGCCCGATGGCTTGTTGGCGATGGTTCGAAAGTTAAAATTTGGGACGATGCTTAGCTAGAATGGTTTTAGAGTTTTATCGCCACGGCCCCTTGGATTTGGTTTGGGTGTGGTAGTTGATAGATCAAGATACTAAATGGTGGCGAGAGGATCCAGTGAATAATAGCTTTCTACTCTCTGACAGTGCACAAATGTTGTCCTATCTCACTGAGCCACAGAGGTGTTGCGGACAAGTCGATAATGGCATTTTGACAGTAGTGGTCAATATATGATATGGAGTGCTCATAAATTAGCTCGCACGCTGTCTATGGCACCTTCTTCGTCAATTGTTGGTATGGCCGGTCTTAGCTCTGATCTCGAAGATTGGAAAGCCATCTTGAAAGCTGAAATTAGTTGGGAAAATTTAAGCATTTTATGTGTCATGCTTGCAAAGGCTGCTTGCCCACGAGTGGTAGACTAAGTCAAAGAGTGACTTGACGTGGAGGCAGTGTGTGCCATGTGTGCAAGTGCTGATGAGACTGTCTCCCATGCCTTGATTTCGCGCCCCAGAGCTCCATTTGTCTGGTTTGTTAGTCCTTAATTAAGAGACTTGGTGTGCGAGAGATGGCTCACTATGATTTTTCTCTTGTGGCTCGAGTCTTTTATGAGAAGAGGGGATCAGGAGGTGTTGGAATTGGTAACACTACTCGGAATCTTTGGGTGATGGAGCATAAATTTGTGGATCCGATTGAGGTTAGTCATTTAGCTGTTAGAAGTATAATCTGAATTCATGTAAATGAACACATAATATATTTAAATACTTTAGAGAGAGAGAGAGAGAAAGGGGTTGCAAATTACAATCACAATATTGGGTTGGAGTAGAATTTAACCACGAGAGACACTTAGGAGATACATACAGACAGACAGCGAGATGAGGGAAGAGACACATAAAACTCTGTCACCAGGATTCCCACATATGACAGCTTCCAACACCATACATGATAAAACATGATGGAATAGCTTTTTCCAATTTTCACAACTCACAAGGGACTTCGCTCTTCTTCACCATTTTGGATCGTTTACCATTTTCTACATACAAGGAAAGCATAAGAAAAAATATTCCCTCTTTGCAGCCTTTTCTAGAGATGGAAGATCTCTTTATGCCTCCCGTCCCAGACCCAACCCCATCTCCGTCTCTTTTTTTTTTTTCGACTACCATCCAATTTGCCTAATGTTTATAAACTGTAACTCTCTTTCTTTATCTCTGTTAATGGTTGAAAGTGCTTTTGACATTATTCAAACAGCATATTTAGAGCCAAAAGCTCCTCAATATGTATGTACCCGACTACACGTTTTTGGGCTTGTGCATGTGCGTCAATTGAAAGGGCCGCCGGTTCCGTGGATAAAGAAGAGTTTAAGAAGAATCATAGTTGAGTTGGTATATTGGTTTTATACGTTACAAAACGAAAGTAACCGACTTCTCAAAAAAAAAAAAACAAAAGTATATGCTCTTTTTGGTTTTTGGAGAGTTAATTAAATTAGTTAGAGAAAGAGTTTTTAATTATAAGTAAAATTTGCGAAAGAATAAATGTTAAAGATCCTTATTTTTTTTTATGTCAATTACAGATCTAACCAAAGGACCTTTTTCTGATTGGTGCCGTTGAGTTCTTAGTGCCGTTAAATATTTTTTTTTATCTTTTTATAGTTTTATTTGGCTTATATATTTTTTAAATGATTTTTTTTTTTTTACCGACAAAAAACAGTTAAACTGCTATTAACAATTTTCATTTAATAACTATATGATTTTTAATAATTTTTTATTTTAAAAATATAAAATTTAAATAAAAACATATAATATATAATCATAAAAATTTAGAATTAATTTTTAATATATCACAGTCCGGCCAACGAAAAGCATACAAAAATAAAAAACAATACATGCTTATTACTTCGTTTGACTCGTGGCCAAAAGTCCTAAGGCATGACCTCACACGAATTTCTGCACTCCATAATGACGGATTAAAATTGAGAAGTGCATCGTTGTGATTTTTTAATACTTAAAAATACATACATATTTCCGTGTCTTTAATCTATTCTCTCACGTATCATTGTCCTTTACTTAAAATTCAGCTTATTAGAATGTATAATATTTATATTTATATAATATAAAATTTTATCATATTTTTTTTTAAAGAACTTGAAGATGGAGAATCAAGTTAAATTAAATTAATTTTAATATTATTTTGTTACAAGATTATTATTTTTTAAAAAAAAATAATTTATACTTATAAAATTTTAAATTATTTTTATTCAAGGTAAAATTTTTGTCACTTTTTTTTTTCCACCAAATTTAGCAATGTACTTGTCTTAAACCAAGATCTTACGTTACTCCTCTCTCTAAAGGCTTGATAACAAACATCCATGTCCAATCAAAATTAACTCTCATATGGTTCTTTCGTAAAGTTATTATTCTCTCATTAAAATATATGCAGCACTTATACTTATTATAAAACTCAACATCCTTTTTTATCCAAACTGAAATACTGTGGCACCTTACTTTCTTTTGATCTCATTCTTGAGTAAAGATTTTCTGTCAGCAAGGTGCGTTAGGTTTTTATGGTTTCCTAGACGACATTTATCGTCATTAACCCTTGTGATGTTTTTGGATTCTGTGCAAGACAAGTAGATTGTACAGATTGTTTCTAGCATTGTTTCTATATGGCTCGGCAAATGTGCTAGGCTATATTTGAATTTGCAGTTACAGCATAAAATGTTGCGTTTTGAATTGAATATAATATTTAAATTTTTATTTTATAAATATAATATTTTACTATACTAAAAAAAAATACAAGAAATGAACTAAAATTAATAATTTTATAAAAAAAATATTTATTATTATATAAAATAATTATGATTTAATTATATAAAAAAATTATAAATTTTTTATTTTATTAAAAAATTCTCAAAACATTACACATAATTATTTACATATATTAATAATTTGTTTCACAACTATGAATTTGTCAACTATAATAATAAAGCTTAATTATAATTTCAAATAAGTCTTAAGAACCATTATAAATTGAATAAAAAACATATCTTCGTTAATATTAACCAACAAAAAAGACAAACACGAAAAGAACAAAAAGTTTTTGTGATACTAACAATGTCTTCTAACTTATAACTTTGATATTTTTAGAAAATTATGTTGATAGTTTTATGTTTATTCTTTTCTAAGTTAGATTAGGATCAATCAATTATTAATGCTAATCAAACTCCTTAACGTCAAGGGAAATAACTATAATATATTTAAATTAGGTAAGCATAGGTTATATTCGTAGGAGCTATTTGGTTTATAGAATGGAAGTGCAATCAAAATCGGAATGAAAATCAAGCAAAATTGAAAACATAATAGTTAATTTGAAAATATGTTTAGTTGATTTTAAAATCAAAATCAAATTCTCTTTATAACTAATTGACTCATTTTGAAATTATAATTAATATCAAATATACTACAATAGTTATGTCTAATCAATATTAAAAAAATGCTATTAAAATTTAAAAAGTAATAAAATGTAAATGAAAAATAATGAAATATAATATATTTTAATATAATATTAAAATTAAAAGATAAAGATTATAAGAAAATTTTTAATAATGATAATATATTTTAATATAATAATAATAATAATATATGTTTAAAATTAAAATTTAAAATTTTTGGAATTTATCAAAATATATTTTATTATATTAATAATTATGTTCATAATTTTAAAAAATATGTATATATAAGAGGAAAAAGTAGAATGACATTACTTAGAAAAAGGAGAAGAATGGTGATTCAATGTAAAAAGGAATCTCATTTCCATAAATGAAGGAATGAGAATGAAATTTCTCATTATCAAACACTTAAAATAAGAATAGTTTATTTTCGTTACAAATCTCAAGGCAAAAATTTTTAAAACAAATAACCACTTATTTTTAACAACAGTAATAACGCTTCATTCAAGCGATCAATTCACAATTCCGAGGAGTGGAATAAAGTGAAAAGAGAGTAAGAGCGTGCTGCTCTTTAACAAATGCTTATATCCTCGTTGTAGAACGGGCGATCTATTGGATCAAAGAGAAAAGCCAATAAATTCACTCAATGCTTTAATTAGTTGGACACAACTTAGTTTGAATTACTTGTGTAATGTAATTAATCTGCGTGTTTATTTATTTATTTATTTTAACAAAAAAAAGTTATTGTCATTTCGTACTCCATTTCATCATGTCATAAATTTTTTTATTTATTATTTTTTTATTTTTGTGCCGTTGGAATTTGATATATTCAATTAAAACGATAATGGGTTCGAGGGTGGAAATGCTAAAACCTACGTACTTCTTCCGGAATTCCTGTTCTGCAAAATTAGAAACCCAATTCGGTGCCATCCAAGAGGAGAATAAAACTACATTCCCTCTCTTCTTCCTATAATTTTGATCGTCAATAGACTCATTATTAATAAATAACTAACAAGAGGCTGGAAAGAATGCTTGATTCACTGTTTATAAAACATTATGCAAATAACAGCTAATAATTCATTTATTAAAAAATAAATAAATAACACACGTACATGTGCCGCGGTCCTTTACACTTAAGGGATGATCAATATGTTAAATATAGATATTTGGTCCTTTATACCTAGGGATGATCAATATAGACACATCTTAGGGAAGGACAATATATTGAAACCAACCATATAATAAATACTTTTAAATAAGACAATACCTTGAAAATAACTATGTAATAAATGTTGAAATATGATAAAAGGGAACCTACTTCTTTACATTTAACACACTCAATTCACAAGTGAAATATACTTGTATAAAAAGTTCTTGTGAGAAGGGTGAGAAGATTGTTTAAAAAGTATTCTAAGGAGCCTTAAATACTTTCGACCTCTGACAAGTGATATTAGAACTTATTTATTCTAAGTGTTATGGCAGAGCCAAGTTCTGATAAGGTGCTCATCATGGGTGATAACCATGATAATCATGAGAGGAAAGCCGATAAAGGTGCTACTAAAGGAAAGAAAAGTCATGCTATATCAAGTTTGAGGGATCTAGTAGGGGATCTAATGCATTGTATGACAAAGATTGAATCATTTTTCATTGATGTCCAAGGTTCGGTTGATGACCTAACCCAGTCCATCAAAGGTGTAGATGCCAATAGGAAGGAGCTTATGGTCGAGATGCAAGAGCTCAAAGTTGACATGAGAGAACTTCAAGATGAGTTGCTAGGGACCTTGAGGGCAGAACTCCAATAGTAGGATGAATCCTTCAAGGTCATAATGGTGGCTATGCGCGCAAAGATAGCAGAACTTAAGGGAAAATTTACAATACCATGCAAAGACATATACTGACACACCTAAGCCAAAGGAGTTCAAGGGCTTGCGGGTGGCCAAGGACATGGACAACTTCCTATGATACATGGAGCGGTACTTCTAAGCCATGAGGATCAATGACAACCAATCATGGGTAAATATTGCATCTATGTACTTAGTTGATAATACATTATTGTGGTGACATCATCGATTAAATGATAGGTGTGGGGATCTTGTCACAACTTGGGATATATTCATTAAGGAATTTTGACAAAATTACTATCCTGCATATGCTGAAGAATAAGCTCATGACAAGTTAAAGCGATTTTCGGAGCTATTACTCCAAATCCCTTCGATGAATAAGACAGAGGCGTACAACTAGTTCATGAGTGGTCTTAAGCTGTGAACCAAATAAGAGCTAAAGTGGTTCTAAGTGGAAGACCTTATAATGACCATTACAATGACTGAATCTCTCGTGGAGTACAAGGTGTCTTCCACCTCCTAGTCAGATTCTCGTCCAAGAGATAAGGCCAATAGTGGAGGAGATCAGGGCAAATTCAATCGCCCGAATGGAGGTAGATCATTAGCTGAGCCCCTAAAGTTCATACAGAATCAAGCAGTAGAGGATATAAGAAGGTATGTACCTATAAATGCTTCTTTTGTGATGGTCCGCACATGGCACGAGATTGTCCAAACAAAGCTAAGTTGATTGCCCTCTGCAAAGAAGATGAGCCAAAAGAGGAGGCACGACTAAGTTCACTACGAATCCTTAGTTTAATCAAGTCCAAAAAGGCGAAGGAGCCCAAGGGACTTATGTATATAGATATGAAGATTAGAAAAACCACGATGAGTGAGCTCATGGATATTGGGGCATTCGATCTCTTCATATTGGAAGAAGTTGTAAAGAAACTCAACCTTCAAGTTGAGAAAGGAGTTGGGTGGCTTAAGACTGGCAACTCCTAGGAGATCCCTACTGTTGGAATTACTAGGACATGGAGCTTCAAATTGGGCAATGGAGAAGCCAAGAGACCCTTGAGGTAATTCCCCTAGATGATTATGACTCTGTCATTAGGTTAAAATTTCTGGATAGAATCCATGTTGTTATATTATCCTTTGCTGAGTGTATTTGTGTGCTAGAAAAATGGTGCCAATGTGTGATTCTGGTCCATTGTACATCAAACCGTGATTGGAAGATGAACTTGGCAATACAACTTGCCAAGGGCGTAAAGAAGGGTGAGATAACCATCCTAGAAACCTTGAATACTGAGGATAGTAAAAGTAAAGGGAGTGAAGTCCCGACAAAAGTGAGCAAATTCCTTAATTCATTTGAGGATGTGATGCCTCCTAAATTGCCTAAGAAGCTTCCTCCTCGTAGAGAAATGGATCATCATATCAAGCTAGTGTTTGACACTCGATTGCCTGCCATGGCACCGTATCGTATAAAACCCTCTAAATTGGAAAAACTAAGGAAATAGTTGAAGGAGTTGCTTAATGTTGGGTACATTTAACCATCTAAAGCTTCGTTTGATGCTCTTATCTTGTTCCAAAAGAAACATGACAGGTCACTTTGGATGTATATAGATTATTGGGTATCGAACAAGCTGACAATCAAGAACAAATACCTAATCCCATTTATTGTGAATCTTTTTGATTAACTTAGTGGAGCTCGCTGGTTCACCAAGCTTAATCTTTGGTTGGGTTACTATCAAGTCTGAATTACCAAAGGGGACGAGCCAAAGACTACGTGTGTGACATGTTATGGCTCGTACAAGTTTCTTGTCATGCCATTCAGCTTAACCAATGCTTTGACCACATTCTACACTCTTATGAACAAGGTATTACATTCGTTCCTATATCGATTTGTAGTGGCTTACCTTGACGATATTGTTATGTACAGTCAGACGCTCAAGGAGCACATCAAGCACCTTAAACAGGTTTTCCAAGTCTTGTGCAAATTACTTATACATCAAACATGAGAAATATGCATTTGCCCAAAAAAAAAAAGTTCTATTCTTGGGGCACATTTTATGGATGGGGCAAAGATCTAAGCCATTGTCGAATGAGAGCAACCAACGAAAGTGATGGAATTGAGGCATTCATTGGTCTCACCAACTACTATAGACGCTTCATTCAGAACTACTCAAACATCACCGTGTCATTCACGGATATGCTAAATGAGGAGAAGTGTAGGAATAGAGGAATCGATATCAAAAGGCATTTGATCGATTAAAGCAAGCAATGACCAAGGAGCCAATATTGGTGTTGCCTGACCACACTAAGTCTTTTGAACTAGAAACTGACACATCAAATTATATTATTGTTGGTGTTCTTATGCAGGAAGGATATCCAGTGACATAGAAGTCACGAAAGTTGAACAATACTAAGCAACGATATATCGTTCAAGAAAAGGAGATGACTGCAATGGTCCATTGTCTACAGACGTGGAGGTATTATCTCCTTGGATCAAAGTTCATTGTAAGGACGGACAATTTGGCCATGAGCTATTTTCAAACCCAAAAGAAGTTGAGTCTGAAGCAAGCTCGATGACAAGATTTTCTAGCAGAGTTTAATTATGTGATGGAGTACAAGTTGAGGAAGGCTAACTCTGTAGCTGATGCTTTTAACTGAAAGATGAAGCTGGCAAACATGGTGAGTTAACCAAGTTGCCTATTGATCGACTCCATCAAGGAAGGGTTCAAGTGTGATAAAAAGGCTCAAGCCCTCATTGAGTATGCATGAAGGACAAGACCAAATGATTTTGGTGCAAGGATGACCTTCTTTATACCAAAGTGTGATGACTATATGTGCCACTTCATGGGAAGTTAAGGAAAAAGGTATTGTGCGAGTGCTATGATTCAAAGTGGGCGGGTCATCCATGGATCCACTGTACCTTGCCCCTCATCAAAGACCAATATTATTGGCCTCAGATTCGGGACGACGTTGAAACCTATGTAAAGACTTGTCTTGTTTGCTAACAAGATAAACTCAAACAATGTTCATTGCTAGGCCTTTTAGAGCTACTTCCCATCCCAACTCATCCATGGAAGAGTGTTTTCATGGACTTCATAGTAAATTTGCCAAAGTCCAAGGGGTGTTGGACTCTTATGGTTGTGGTGGATAGATTCTTCAAGTATGCAACATTTGTGCTAGCAACAAAGGATTGTCTAGCTGAGGAGGCAACCAAACTATTCATGAAGTATTTGGTCAAGTATTAGGAAGTTCCATAAACAATTGTGAGTGATTGTGACCCTCAATTCACGGGGTGTTTCTAGTATGAATTGTTCAAGATGTTGGGGTCAAAGCTAAATCTCTTTACAAGCCTACAACCCTAACCCTAAACTAATGGATAAACTAAATGGGTCAATGCACTCTTAGAAATATATCTTCGACACTACGTGAGCACAACGCAAACAAATTGGGCAAAGTTGATAGATATAGTCTAATTCTCCTACAACTTGTAGCAAAGTGAGTATATTGACCATACTCCATTTGAGATCATGAATGGGCAACAACTGCAAACTCCAATTGCGGTTGCATCAGGCTATCAGGGGAATAGTCCACTAGCATACAAGTTTACTAACGACAAGAATAAACGAACTTGGCAAGGGCATGTCTAAATAAAGCCTCCAAGTGAATGAAGAAATGAGTCAATAAAAAGCGATGACATATGGAGTTCCAAATCGAGGGTGCTAACCAAACTATACGCCATTCTCCTGTATAAAGATGTGCATAAAGGGCTAATTTGTCATTATGAAGGATCCTTTCAGGTGATATAAAGGGTTGAGAAAGTCATATATAAATTAAAAATTGTTGCCAAAATTAAAGGCATATCCAATTTTTCATGTGAGTATGCTTAAACTTTATTGTGTAGATAGGGAAAACTTGGAGTAAGAATAGTCACAATAAGCACCAATTGGAGCAAAAACTTCATATGACCGAGAAGTCGAATCCATGATGGTAGATCGGGTCATACAAAAGTGGTATTGTACGTCAAAATGTGAATACTTTATCCAATGGAAGGGACTTCTAGAGAGCGAAATTAGTTAGGAACTTTCCGAAACTCTTTGGCAATTCAAGAAGGAGATTAACACATACCACATTGAAGAAGCGACGAGAGCGTTGCCTGATTAGGTGGGGGAGAATGTCACGATCCTTTGCACCTAGGGATGATTAATAAGTTAAATGTAGACATATGGTCCTTTGCACCTAGGAATGATCAATACATTGAATGTAAACACCTCATATGGAAGGGTAATATCTTGAAACAAACCATGTAATAAATGCTTTTAGAAAAGATAATACCTTGGAACCAGCTATATAATAAATGTTAGGATGTGATATCCACCATTAGATCAAAGAGAGATCTAACGGTTGTGGCTTGTACAATACTTGTATAAAAGAGGACTTCCTTCCCCTCATTTGTAACACATTTAATTAACAAGTGAAATATACTTACAAAGTTTCTTTTCAAAAAAGTTCTTATGAGAAGGGTGAGAAGACTACTTGAGAAGTATTCTTAAAGCTGCATGGGTAAGGAGCCCTAAATACTTTTGACCTGTGACACATGCACATGTGCACACTCACACATACACACACGGGCATGCATGCACACATATTGAGCCACATCATAAATCTAATTATTAGTATAAAAAACTGATTGGGTTTGTATTATATGTTCAAATTAGAGGTTACATTTTATCCATCTTGATAGATAATTTTTATAATAATTTGAGGTCAAAATTTTAGTGTTTTCCCTTAATCTCATTATAAATTGCAAACCATACCAAAGTGATCCAATTGAACATGTAAATGGCTAACAACATATAGTTTTAATGATAAATGGTAGACTTACGCATCATCCACACAAGGTCGACACACGACTAATGAAGATGATGGAAAATACTTTATGTCTACAAGTTAGATTAGTTATCAAGAAATTTAGCAAGAAACAAAGATATTCAGTTTGAAGAGATCTTTTAACCAACAGTAAAAATATTTTTTATCCAAGTTCTATTGAATTTAGTTAAATGCAATATCTAATGCATTTTTTTTACAGTGATTTAAAAAAAAATTATAAGATATCACTAAAAAATTTTAAGGTGAAAAAGAAAGATAATTATGTTTACATATTGAAAAATAGTAAACAATGATATAAAAAATTAGAGTCTAATGTGAAAAGAAAGACTATAAGAAAATTATTTCTTTAAAAATTTTGAAAAATTCTTAACCAACAATTTTTTATCAACAAATTTTACAAATGTACTCAATGTTGTTTTATGAACAAGTTCTACAAATATATGAAACATTCAATAAGTTTTGTCACAAAGACTGTGTGTGTGTGTAAAAGTTGTTAACAGGAGATGCATAATTCATAATTTGATTTGATCATGGGGAAGCATAAATTAAGTTTATAAATCAGATATGGGCACCCATTCAAGGCATTTAAAAATTGACTTGTGAATACTTGTTTCTTATATATACTAATGTAGACCTACAAATGGAAGCATGGGTGGTTGATGGCCAGGCTTCAAAACTTTGTTAAGCGCATATCAACTTGCTATTTCAGTCTTTTAGTTCTTGGTCGGCAATTTGGTAGCGTCTGTTTTAACGCAAGTCGCATTGTAATTTGTAAGCGTCTTTCGTTTGGTACTTGGGCACCATCTTTCGTAATCACAAACAGTTTCCATAAAGTAAAATAAAAAATGTTCTTTGTCAAAGATATTGTGGATCTTGCTGTTATCCGGCCCCAACAATTCCCTCGGTTGGATTTGTTCAAGATTCCATTGTCAGCCGGCCAAAACAAGAACTTAAAATAGCACTAACGGTACTGTCCATATCAAAATATTTTCAAAGCAAAATGGGACTAATCTCAGATGAACTCTAAAGAAGTTTCCATTTTCATCTACAAATATGCATATGTGTGCACCCATTGAATTCACAATAATCAGGTTTTTATCACACAAAAAGAATTTCTAAGTTGAGCATTTTCACCGTAAGCTTCTTATAATTTTGCTACAATTATCTAATAAACAAATTATTTATTGATTTAGAACATCTTCGTCAATTTACTACAGTTGGGCCACGAACAAATTACTTCTTAATTTAGAAAATCTTGGTAAATTTATTACAGTTGTTCACAAACTATTTCTTGATTTGAAAAAGATACATTAATGTCACAATGTAATTTTTTTAAAATAATAATATTAGAAAGACATCAATAAATGGTTTTACTCTTCTTAAACTCTTCTTCTTCTTCTTCTTTTTATTATTATTTTTTATTTTTTTAACAAGTTCGCGTTTAGAGTAAATATTTTACTATATCACATTTTAATAATATTATTTTTCTATAAAAATTAATTGTTAATCTTAAAAATTAAATTTAT
Organism: Kandelia obovata; assembly: GCA_021464305.1. Classification (NCBI taxonomy): domain Eukaryota; kingdom Viridiplantae; phylum Streptophyta; class Magnoliopsida; order Malpighiales; family Rhizophoraceae; genus Kandelia; species Kandelia obovata. The sequence continues at coordinate 9,941,445 of CM038480.1, forward strand.
CTAATTTATTTTTTTATTCTTGTCCAATATTAGCATTATTATAATGACATTAATTAATTTATATATTATATTATATTTTTATTTGTTACAAATATTTTATTTTTCACACTACACGTCATAGATTCGTGTATTTCGTTAACCCAATTCGCTCGTTCTCTTAAATATTTTTTGGGATCGACATGCTTGGTCCTTTGGTTAGGATGGACCCCTGCCTCCTCCTATTAAGTGCTTACACTCTCCATGTAGACCAAAAAAAAAAAAAAAGAGTTATGCTGTTACTAGGCAAGTGGCCTGGCCACTTGCGACGACAATGTTCACTATGGCGTATCTTTAATATTAAGCAAAGCGACAGCATTCATTAGTCAATCTATAAAGTGCAAACGAATTATTATTAAAGTCAAACAAGATAAGACATCACACAAATCAAACGAATCATAGAATAGACTGGAGACAAATTAAGGTTCTTCACTTAAAGATACGAATAAATTCTCGTTTCCTTTCTTGTTTTGATCAATTAGCTAAAATTTTACTATGCATCGTTGAAATTATATTCTTCTCAAATCAATAGGTGTGCTGATTCTTTTTAGTGCATTAAGAGACTCCTTAGGACGTGGGATGTCTGCTATTAGTTAGTTCTCCGCTCGTTCTTAGAATTCGAACATGAAAATGTTCCTTTTGGGACATGATTGTGTAGCAATATCTGTTGAACAGAATTTGTATTATCCTTATAGATAATAATGGTAATACCCTTCTTCAACGCAGTCATATGAATGAAGAAGCAAATATTTTCATTGGTAACATACTGACATTAAGTAACAATGACAATGACAATTACAATTACTTAAACATACATAAGGCTTGCTAACTTTTCCGGTGGAAAAAGTGATTTTTTTTCTTTTCTTCAGATGATAAGTTTAACTAGTAATTATAACCTATGAGCATTTTTTTTTCATATATAATAATTTAAATTATCTATGATGTGTAATTAACTCCGTCCGCATTGGATCCAACCAAGACTTGAATTCATCATTGCTGGTGCCAAATTAAGATAAAAGAGAAGGTTTGCCATAAGTTGACACTCATCATAAATTTAGCCAAATCCTCATGACATGAGTAGTGTTTGAATTAATATAAAAGAAGAATACGAATGGTAAAGAGATATACAACCGACAATCTGGTGTTTTGATGTCAACCCAAAAATGCTATTGGTGGCCCTTTTATTGACAGAAAAAGTATTCTTACTAAGACATTGACCACTCGTAGAACATTCAAATGAGGTTACAAGCATCATTGGGCTAACTTTGGTTGATAGATCATGTAAAAATTGGGGGGGGGGGGACGTTAACCGTGCTGCCAATTATTATAAACATTGGATTTGAAAAGCTACATTTATAAACCAAAATCCAACCGTAAGATAAAACAGAAAAAGATAGGCTTCACGTTACTTAAACATACACACACACACACTACAAAACATATTAAGTTCACACGTTTCTAATCCAGTCAAAGATATACAATCATTTATTTTAGAATTGAAATTCACCAAAAGAAAAAAAAAAAACACTTATGCTACTAATCATAAGGACTAATAGTATAGTAACTTGAACTTTTAATTTCATGTGAGTTCACTTTTTAGTCAAAAAAAAAAAAGGAAAAGACTTTATTGTAGTCTGCCACAAATTTTAAACTCTGATCAAATGTATTGAATACTCTCATAATAAGGATAGACACATATGAGTGGCGCTAAAACATAAATATTGGGCATATTGTATCTAAATGGACACACTACAGGTTGCAATTGAGGCAGCTTAAAACATTGGATGCTTTTTTTTTTTGACAGATGAGAAGAAACTTTACTAAAGAAAAATCAATAATGGGATACAAGAGAGTCTCATATTTCGGATAACTCCAGAGAAAACATGTATGAGAAAGAGAAAACTAAAAAGTTAAATTGCAAAAAGAATAAAAATTGGATTAATTGTTGGCTAAAAAGGAAAGAGGACCGGGATATGTTGCTTAATTGAATAGTAATAGGGATAATCTATAGGAAAATAACATTATGATGATAACAATAATAATAAAGAGGAAACATGAATTACGGACGAAGCTATGGATATAAAGAAAAAGAAAAAAGAACGGAGATAAAGAAAAAGATGCATGATAAACATGATGCACAAGTATAACTTCTTTTTTCGCTTTATCTAAATAAAGGGAAAGAAAGTAAGATAGAGAGAATCCATGCGTTTCCAAGCACTCCCAGACAAAATGAGCTTCAGAGAAGAGAAAAGCAACCTTTGCTTTATGACCGAGAAAAGAAGATTTTAAACCACCTTATGGTTAGCTTAGGAAATTGGGTGCTTAGTAACCCAAGCCATTCATCTCTCTTTCTCTCCTAAATGGAAGTGTCTATATTTATTCTCAAGCTTGGGGTGCAACCATAACCCCACATCTCTTTCTTTTTTTTCCTCTCAGAAACTACAGCCAAACCCTCAGAAAATTGGCAAATCCTCCCTAAGTTCGGATGCAGGTCTGCTTGGTTGATGCCAATTCAAAATGGCTATGTGGGGGGATTTTGAAACCCTCATATGATTGTGACCTGGTTGCTATTTTCCATGGATCTCTCTTTTCTCCTCCTTGAATACCAATTTCTCTTCCTTTCTACTTCTCCTGCAAACCATTTATCACTCTCTCCCCCCCCCTCTCTCTCTCTCTATGTGGCTCTTCGCCAATTTTGGTGTTCAATTAGTTGCGCTCCAGTCCAGATATACATGCACTCTATTGTGCAACTTCCTTGGATTTGATTATGATCATTGGGATGATGATCTTTGATAAAGAATCATTGGCATGAAGGCTGGGATCTGCAAATCTAGTTGACACAGCACTTCATGCTAGCAACATATGCATCACACAGAGCTGTGGCTCATGTTAGTCCACTAATAGACACGCTTATACTCGTCTAGAAATGCATTAACATGTGATTAATTTCATATCAGATGAATCATCATGCGTACGTATATCGTATGTGCCTGGCTCCCTGTATGCCATTTGCAGAGCCCACCGGAGCATCGATGGCCTCCGTGGATGGCATATGAGGAGCCAAGCATATTCCATGTGTACTTACCATGGTATATTATTTAATATTAATTCTATATATATATTTTTTTAAGATTTGGCGTACACATATGGGCTAATTTGAAGCTCGAAGGTCCATAAGGGTAGCATTGTAATTTGCGAAGTTTCAGGTTCTCTCGGGTCTCAACTGCAAGGTACTTGCTTACCTATATCTTCTAGCTTGGAATATTGGGGTATCACTTCAATGGGTTCAAGGGTGTTCATGACGATTCTTATCTTAATTAAACTTTTGCAGAGACATATAGCTTTTGTGAATGATTTCCGCAACTAAAGGGTCTCGTGTATTGCTCTTTTTCTGGTACTGATTTAACATGACTAATTGGCCAGACTTTTTACTGGTACCAATGCAAGAAGCCTATAAATACTTGCTTCTCTTTAGCCAAAATTTCAGGCTAATTATTCCAAAAACTGTACCTGACAGCATAGGAGTTTTACACTTCTCCATTCGGCCATCTTGTGACATGCTTGCTAGTGGACAATTCATATGACTCATGGTTCTGACCTCAGCGTCCATTAGCCTCGCCGGAAAACCGGGAGAGAAAAAGGAAAGCTTCATCAGACTCCAAGGGGACAACCCAAACTGTCAAATTCACCAGCATACCTTTCCAAGATTACGGAGAAACAAAGACTTGTTTCCTGTGTAAATGTTATTAGTTGTCCGCTTAGGATGAATTGACCCACTACTAATGTGTAGAAAACTATAATTATCTGTATTAATAAAAATGTATTATATATATACTTTGAAAAAAACATTTGACATTTCCCACTACTAATGGAATATAAATTCTCTATTGCTTCTTAAAGTAAAAAAGTTTTGAACTATGAATAATTTATTATCTACTATAGTTATATCATCTAAATTATGAAAAAGCTGCAATTTATATATATTATATTTTTATAAAATTTTGCATGGAATGAAATATTGAAACATACAACATGCTATAAAAATTTTATGATTTTGGTTGTGTTTTTTGAGAGAAAAATGTTTTTCTTGTTGTATATTATTTTTCAAAAGTAACATTAAAAATGATAATTTTATAATACAAAATTTACATATATAAAAAGTAATTGTCATGTACTTTTGGATGCATTATATATTATTTGTTAATTTTGGAAGAACATAATAATTGAATTTCAAAGTTTTGAATCAAATTTCGGTGCACTGCACTTTTTGAGCATAGTGTTTTTCGATGGATTTACTATGAGCAAAATTACTATTACACATCATAACTGCCATTAAAAGATTGTCATGCGACAAAGTTGATCATAGTAAAAAAAAAGTTATTCTCACTTCATTTTCAATTAACTAATTAAAGAGTGTCATATGTTGTATATTAACCAATAAGAATTTTCTATTTTTTATTATTATTTTAAAATAAATTATTTCTTTAAAAGTTCATTATAATTAGTAGAAATATCATAAAAATATGAAATTTACACCAAAACTTTTCTAATTTTGTGCTTTTCAAAATTTTGATACTACTTTTCAAAAATTAGTTAATTATAAAAGTGTTATTTTTTTAATGTTGATAATTTCAAATATATTTTTTATATATTAAAGTATGAAATATGACTCATTGAATACAAATTCTAACCAAAAGGATCATTAGTGACGTAGAGAGACCTATGAAAGTTTAAAGAAAAATTCTGAAAACTTTCATTCTCAAATATAATTTTACTATTTAGGTTTATGTAAAATTACTCAAAATTTTTTTTTTGTTTTAAAGTATTTTTTGTTTAATTAGATATTTTTTAATTAGTCATTAAAGTAGTTTTTTATTTAGGTTAGAGTATTTTTCTAGTTAATTAGTTAATTTTACCTATAAATATGTATAAGTGTAAGAAGATAAAGCATCTAATGAATACATATTTTCAACAATTATTTTCTTAAGATAAATTGAGTATTAGCCTTATTTCACTAAATGTTGTGTCAAGTGGTATCAGAGTAAGTATTGCTTATTTTGATAATAGCATAAGATGGAGGGAGTTGTAACCATTCTCCTAATGAGGATCAGGGGATGTAGGTCATCTAGACCACCATCCTTGACTAAGAGGCAACATTACAAAACCTTGACTAAAAGCTTAATTAATTGGAATGTGGGCTGGAAGTCATCAACAATAGAAGCTCTTTAAGTGAGAGGTGTCAACAAAAACCAAAGAGATGAAAGAAATCAAACCAGAGATTTTGCACATGGTCAGCCTATCGCTTACACATAGGTGCTAAACCTATATGATGGATTTTGATGAAGAAACGAATTTGAGTAGGCACTAGGGTTATGCAACAAATTATGAGAATGAGGAATGTAATTTTGATAAGTATCCAAATTATGTTGTATGAATAATGATGTCTTTGATATCCTAAAATGTCTGAAGAATTTTGACTAAAGGTAGATATATCTTTATTTTTAATAGAGAATTAAATATTGAAAGTTTTATGAATTGGTTAGTCAAAGCAGAAAGATTTTTTTATTACATGAAAGTACCTGAGGAACAAAAAGTTAGATTAGTAACTTGCTAGCTAAATTCACTTAGTGGGAACAAACAAACAACTACAAGAGATGAGAAGGGAAAGCTCTGATTAAAAATTGGTATAAAATGAAATAACTTTTGAGAGGGGCATTTTTGCTTTTAGATTAAAAGCATATCCTTTTTCAAAAATATCAATGTTGCAACCAAGACAATTAGTCAATTCTTGAATACTTAGCAAAACTTTTTAGATTGTTTAAGTGTAACAACTTGATAGAGTTAGAGAGCTAGCAAGTCTCAAGATACCTCCATGGATTGAAACTAGCCATCTGATATAAAATTGAAGTTCAAATACTACTAAACATATCTAAGATTAGGAATATGACATTGAAAGTTGAGATGATATTACAAGAAAAGAACAAACTTGAATCTGCTTATAAGTTTTATGTTATAACTAACAAATTTGTTACCAACAAAGGAAAATAGAAGACCTTAAGCCAACTAAAAAGGGCTATAGCTAATAAAAATATAGGTAAACAATTACTTGCTGAGAAACCTACAATTTAAGATATTAATCCTTATAAGAAGCCTATACTAAGTAAGTGCTACAAATACAACAAAGTAGGTCATTGTTCTAATGATTGCCCACATCTAAAGATAATGAACATAACAGAGCAAGAGGGTACTATTGGACTTGAAGATGATAAAGTCTATTACTGTTTAGATGGTGAGGAGTGCGATTATGAGAATGACAGATTTGTATAAGTGGTGAGAAAATTGATGCTATCTCCTAAACAGGAGGATGATACTCAACAAAATAAATCATTTTACACTAGGTGCACTATCAACAATACTTTGTTTGATTTAATTATTAATAATGGTAGTCAAGAAAATATTACTAGGATAGAGATAACTAAGAAATTGTAACTACTATAGTAGAGAAGCACTCGAGTTCATACATCATTGGATGGATTAAAGTAGTTATAGAAATTCGAGTAACAAAATGTGTAAGTTTCCTTTCTTAATTGGCCAACACACTAATGAAGTCTATTGTGATGTTGTAGATATGAAAGCTTGTCACCTATTGTTTCGATGGCCTTGGAAATTTAATGTCGATGCTTAATGCTTAGGCCAAAAGAATTATCTAAAAGTTTGAGAAGGATGAGGTGAAATATACATTACTGCCTATAAAATGAAGGTCTCGAACCAAGACTTCTTAAGTGGAAGAAATGACTTTTCTAATAGTCATCCACTCAAATTAAAAGATTGAAACTGCCATTAATAATCAAAAGAGGTTCATGTACTATTAGTAAAAGGTGGAGTAACTAATGGTTTAAAGACAAAACGTTTAAAGTTAATTAAGTCATTATTGGAAGAATTCAGTAAAATTATACCAAAAGAGTTATCAAATGGGTTGCCACTAATATGTAACATCCAACACTAGATTGATTTAATTCTTGGAGCTAGTCTCCCTAATATGTCACATTACCAAATAAGTCTTAAAAAGAGTAAGATCCTAAGAGAGAAAATTGTTCGTGATTTGTATAGAGGTGGTCTTTTAAGCCATCTTAGGCTTGACAAGACAATTGATGCTATCCAAGAGCGATATTATTGACCATAATTAAAGAGGGACATTGACAAATTTGTCCAATGGTGCTATACTTGTTAGACAACTATGGGCTAGTCACAAAATATTGGACTCTATATGTCTTTGCTTATTTCAGATAAGATTTAGAAAGACCTATCCATGGATTTTCTTTTAGGTTTACCTCATACCAATGTAGTATGAATTATGTGTTTGTTGTTATTGATAGATTTTCCAAAATGGGTTATTTCATTCCTTGCAGAAAAATCTTTGATACTTTAAGTAGTACGCCTATAAGGAGCACCCAAATTCATCACTTCTAACCTTAACACAAGGTCTTTCAGTCATTTTTGGATCACTTTATGAAAGCTATTTGATTCATCCTTGAAGTTTAGTAATACAACTTATCCCTAAACAGATAGTCAAATTGAGTGCTTCAATAAGACCCATGACAATCTTATTTAAAGTATTTATGAAGACAAGCAAAAGTAATAAGACTTTAACTTAGCTTAAGTAGAGTTTGCATACAATATTGCAATTCACAATGCTATGAAGAAGTCTTTGTTCTTTATTGTTTATACTAAATATCCACAACATATTTTGGATTTGGTTAAACTTCCTTGAGTTCTAGGTCTCAACAATATGACTAAGCATCTTGCAAAATAGGTACAATCTATCAAAGTTAAGGTGAAACAAAAGTTAGAGATTATTAATGAGAAATACAAGAAAGCTACCCACAAACATCAAAGGAGCAAGTTGTTTTAAGAGGGTGATAAGGTAATGATGTTTCTTTATAAGGAGTGATTTCTTATTGGTTGCTACAACAAGTTGCAACTTGTAAAGTATAGTCCTTATCAAGTGTTGAAGAAAATTAATGATAATGCATATTTTATTAATCTACCTAAGAAATGAGGGATTTCAAGGACCTTCAATGTTGTGAGTATTTATCCATTCTATTTAATTAATGAGCCTCTTTATCTAGACTTTGACTTAAAGTTGAGGTCAACTTTGACTAACATAGAATAGATAGCTCAAAATTTTATGGATAAGAGAGATTAGTAGAAGTCCAAAGGAAAATTATAAAAGACTTGACTCCCAAACATAATTTCACTATTTAGGTTTATATGAAATTACTTAGGAAATTTTATTTTATTTTTTAAAGTATTTTCTGTTTTATTAGAGTATTTTGCTAGTTAATTAGCTAGTTTCATCTATAAATATATGTAAACTCAATGGGCTAAATCATCCAGTGAATACATATTTTCAATAAAAGCATTAGTCTTACATCTATCTTTCTTTTTAAGAAATATTATTTTCTTAGATTTAATCTAGTATTAGCCTTATTTTATTAAATGTTGCGTCAATTAGAGAGTGCCTTATGAGAATGAATTTTAAGTTTCTTAAACAACCGAGAAATCTATATAGCCTATGAATTCTTTTTTTTTTTTTTGCACTTTTAAATAATGTAAACTAAAAAATGAGAAAGAACTTATAGAATATGTGAAATACAATATTCTTAATTGATCATTTTAAAATCTCTATGACTGAAAGGCTTAACAAAGAAGTAAAGATTGTTGTTGTATTTAAATCATTAATGGACTTATGAAGGACTGAGATGTGTTGTGAATTGGAAGATAACACACATATCATAAAGTGGTATGATGATCTAGAGGGGGCTTTTAAGAAAGTCATATTAAGCATGCTACAATGTGTTATACTGTATTGTTGATGAGTCCTCATCTCTAAGCTATAAGGCATGTCCATTTTGGTAAAATGAAGATTGTTCATGGCTTTTAAAAGCTAGACCAAGGGTTATTTGAGATGTTTATAAGGATAAGACTTCACTAGCTAGTAGTTCCTTAGTTTAAGCTTATTAGTTTTTTTTAAAGCATATGTAAAATCATGTTTAAGTCTTAGTTGTGAGAGATGATGTTATTGTAGATATTGTTCCATATTTGATGTTATGTGTGTTTATGTTTAATGTTGTGTATGTAAAATTTTATTGTAAATGTATTATGTTGTTATACGTGTTCGGTTAAACTAACTAAAGGGTCTATGTTTTTAAGTGAGAGTTGTAAGATTAATAAGATTCTTAAAATATTCATTTAAGAACTTAAATTTTTCATAATTTGAAATAAATTAAAATAATCTAGTCTCAGTATAAAATATGATGATTGAAAGCATTGTAAGTTTTCAATTCTATAATTAATTTTAGATTACTGTTAATTTATTTAAATATTGGTGCAAAATGAATTGTTAAAGAGTTAGTATGAATCACTAATAAATGTTTCAAAGTTATTGTAAACATAAATACAAAGAATATTGTTAATGAGTTCAATAAGGAGGATAAGCTAAATGGTCAAAACCATGACATTTGGTACTATAAGGTTTTGTATATCTTTAAGAGCATGAAGTATTAAAAGCCATCAACCATCTTATAGTGGACCTTCAAGGGTTTTCTCACTTAACAAAGGCGAGACCAATACACGTTTAAGGCTTGAAAAAGAAAGAATTGTATGGCTTGTATAACTTTATTGAAAAATATAGAGGATGATCTCATTTATGAATTTAAGTAGCATAAGACTATTAGATAATGTGGTTGGCTTAAAAAAACAAGTTTAGGGGTACTTTAACCACTAGATTGAGAGAGTTTATGGTTAATTTTCATGTCCATACGAAGAATCTAATTATAACATGAGGTAACACTCAAGGGTGATGTCTAATATGCCATAAGAGTTCAAAGTAGCCAATCATGCTCTTATAGATAAGCAATAAGTTTAGGCTATCATTTGTTCCATTCTTTTCAACTAGGAGCACGTGAAAATTAATAGGATGCATAATTAAGCTTTTAAGACCTTTGAAGATATCTCTCACCATATAATTTTAGAGGAGGAATACTTTAAGGTTATTAAGTCATTTGGTTAAGTAAATAACTTGAAGCTAAAACTTGTTAAAAATTGTTTTTGTTTCAAAATACAAACGACATTATAAGCATTGTAAGAAAAGAAAAAGGAATGGATAAGCACAAAAAAAGCATAAGAATGATCATCACAAAAGGTGTTATAGCAAGAAAAAGGATAAGATCAAAATGACATGCTAAAACTATGGAAAATTGGTGATTTCACTCATTAATGTATTGAGTTGAAAAAGGTATCCTTTACTTTTGCTTCTTATTATTTAACTAGTGTTGTTAGCTTGATATTACTTACAAAATTTGATCCTTTATGGGTTATAGAAATAGGAGCAAAAAATATGTAGCTAAAGATTAAGAAACATATGTGGAATTATATTGAATTGAAATTGGTTCAAAATTGGTGTATATAAGAAACAATGCGCAAGTAAAAGTCAAAGGGGATTGACACTTGCTAATTAGAAATGCATGATAATTGAACTTTACTACTTCATGATGTTTTTTATGCATTTGAAATTTAATGAAATTTCATTTATGGTCTTATTCTTTTATGTTTAGGTTATAAACTTATTTTCAAAAGTCGCGTTGTAAATACTTATAATGAAATTTCTCATGTTAGTTATGGACATTTGTTAGATAGTTTGTTTATGTTAAATATAAACTATAGTGTGTTTAATATCTATAATAATTATTTTTCTATTATTATATCAACCAACAATAATGTTATAAATGTAAATATCTAGTATGCTAGACTAATTAGGTAAGAAAGAATGAATAGATTAGCTAAAGTGGGCCATTTAGGCTCACTCATTAAAATTGTTTGTCAAGAGAAGTAAATAGAAAACCATTTAGCAAGACAATTTGAGCCAAATTTTCATTACAGTTAGTCCTTTTTTATATATATGGTCTACTGAGTCTATAGGTAAGGTGTAATGTCTTATATTTCATTACTTTCATGGATGATTATATGCGTTGTGATTATATTTATTAAATTTCTCATAAATATAAAGTATTAAAATTCTTTAAAAAATATTCAAGCTGATAGATAATTAGTTGGATAAAAAAATTAATACCTTAAAATTTGATTGAGGATGCAAATATTTCTCTAAACAATTTAAGAAACTATGTTATGAAAATAGTATAGTTAAACAATTAACTAGTTTTGGGATTACGTAGAAAAAGTGTTGCGAAGAGGAAAAATAGAACTCTATTATTGAGGTGATGCTTTATTAACAATTGCTTATATGCTTAACCGTATACCTTATAAATCTCTTACTTCTACAGTATATGAATTATGGTTAAAATGAAATCCTAACTAAGGTAATTTATGACTATAAGGATCTGTGGCTTATGTTCACAATTTATCTTATAAATATGAGAAATTAAGTCCAAGAGAAAAAAGATGTATCTTTATAAGAAATTGTAAATAATTTAAAGAGTATGTGTTTATTAGTGAATAAATCGATAGAAATATTTCAGAATTAAAATCACGTGATGTCGTACTTTAAAAAATAAATTTCCTAATAAGGGCAATATTCATAAGAATTTTCATCTTTATAAGATGAGTGATCAAGATGGTTATTATACAACTTATTAACATAAATGGATGAGGAAATGCTTCAAATTATCAATTCTAATGGGAATATTATATTATAAGTTATGTAAGATTCGCAAGAACTCTTAATGCATAAAAACAATCATAAAAGTATCCTATGTCGTTGTTTTGAGATTAAAGGACAAGCTTTAATAATTGTTCTTCATGATGAGGAAGAACCTAAAATAGTAATTGAGACTCTCTCATACCCTACTAAGGAATAATAAAAGAAGGCAACAGAAGAAGAGAGGAAATCCATAAAATTTAATCAAGTTTATCACTTGGTAAATTTACCTTAAGGATGTAAAGCTACTGGGAACTAATGAGTTTTTGAAATTGAGTGTAATGCAAATAGATCTATTGAAAGGTATAAAACCCACTTAATGGTGAAAAGTTATACTCAATAAGAGAGTATAAACTATGAGGAAATCTTTTTCTTGGTAGTAAGGTTTACCTTAATTTATATAATTATAATTATAACAATAAATATGAATTTAGAATTACATTAGTTGGATGTTAAAATTGCTTTTGTCAATAAAGAGCTAAATGAAATCTATATGAAATAATACGTTTCATTGTTTAAAGTGAAAAGAATAAAATATATAATCTCTAAAGATCAATTTATGACCTAAAAGAACTATCTAAATAGTAGTATTTGAAATTCTATCATGCAATAATCTCATATTACTTCACATTGATTAATAAAGATCGTTGCTTGTACACCAAATGATTTTGAAATTTGTAATCTTGTTTACGACATTTTACTAGCAAAAAATGATAAAGAATTTATCACCACTATTAAGGAATATTTATCTTTAAACTTTGAAATAAAAGACATGGATGTAATGACTTATATATTAGAAGTAAAGATCCTTAAAGATCATTTTAAAAGACTTTCAACTCTATCATTAGAGAATTATATCCTTAAAATCCTTAAGCAATTTAGAATGAACAATTGTAAATCAATTGATACTTAAAGTGCTAAAGGAAATGACCTTAATCTTAAATTGTGTCTCAAAACATGAGAAGGACATAAAGAAATGAAGAATATGACTTATTTCAGTGCAATGGGTAGTCTAATCTACCATATAATGTGTACTCATTCTAACATTAGTTATGCTATGGGATTGAAGTTGATACCAATCAAACTAAGGAAAAGCAAATTGGCAAATTGTAAAGAGAATACTTTATGTTTTAAGATATTTTAGATTATTCCTTGTGTTATCAAGGATATGTTTATGATTAATTTTTTATTTAAATGTCAATTGGAGAACAAATATAAATGAACATAAATATACATTAGGATATATGTTCTTGCTTAATGGTTACACCATATCATGGAATAATAAAGAGAAAACTTGTATTGTCTTACCAATGATAAAAGTAAAATTTGTAGCCTACTCAATTATAATGAAAAAAGTTGTGTAAAACTTTTAAAACATTTAGAAGTTTTTGGTGATCAATAGAAAGTGATCACATTGTATTGCAATAATTAAGTGGCTATTGTATAAACAAAAGAGTCCAAGTATCATTATAGAACAAAATACATTGATACCAAGCATAACTTTATAAAAGACATTGTGTCACAAAAAAATGTGACCTTTTAGTACATTTCAATGCATGAGATTACAAAAAGACCATATAACTAAATTATTAGCAAGAGATGTATTTTGCTCACATTTTAAGTTTGTAAGATTTCATAGAATTTAATGTGTTGTAATATATATTATAACTATAAGCTATTATATAATGAAAGAACTTATTTTTTGTTACACATGTATTAACAATATTATCCTAAATGTTGATTGTTATACAATAAGATTGATGTGATATCAATCTTAACATAATTTTTTTATAAGAAAAGCAAAAGTATGCCAAATAGGTTAATATTGGTTCATTCATATAAATAATTGTCTTTAATGTTGAGAGGGCATATAAAGATGAGATCATTATGTAAGCAATATATAAAAGTCGTTGCCTTAAGAAGATCAAAATGAGACTATAATGAGTAAGAGCTAATATAGAATCTCACTCACTATATAATCTCTTCAAAGTCAAATTTAAAATCTCAATTTAACACTTACAAGTGAGGGGGTCACTTAGATTAAATGCTTAAAAGTGATTGAACCAAAATCTATGCAGTGATGTGATAAGAAAAATGAATGAAATGAGATATGTTTCCTATGGAGAATGATCATTATAACAAGTGTTTCATACAACATATGTTATTTAACCAATATAAGAAATGAAAGGATCAATCCTTACTTCTTCATTGTATGAGTACCTGCAAATATTACTATCTAAAAAATTATGTTTTATATGACTTTTAACCTTACTTTAAGGTTATAATATGATTTCTACTATTTGCGGTAAAGATTGTTTCAACCTTTGGAATATGACTAGAAAAGTGATTATATTGTAATCAAAGAATGTGACTATAAAAGGAAAATTATTATTGTTTGATATTTTCTATCTAAATTAATTAATTATGTTTATTCATGATGAATGAAACATAATTATAAATATATGTGAGGAAAACAATGTTTAACTCAACCTTAGAGGGAGATATGGTGACTTGAAATTGAAGTGACAAAATACGTCTAAGACAAAGTAAGACAAATTTTTATTATAACAAAGCTTATTTTTTTTTAGGACTGTAGCAACTATTTATCTTTAATATATGCATAAAATATACTTCTAAGTATAAGTGTGTTCACAAGTTATATGATCCATTTGCATGTATGAATCACTTCTAAAGTAATACATGAGAATTCTTTTTTAGCAATAATTGGGTCATTCTAGCACATCATGTGCGAGTAAAAGATGTAAATATTATTTATTTAAAAAATGTTTGACAACTTTTTGATAATAAAAATGCATTATAAACATTTTGAAAAAAATGTTTGACAACTTTTTAGTTTCTAAAAAATGGATATAACATAAATTTTTTATTGATCCTCATAGTAAGAGATTGTTTGATTATAAACAATATATTATCTAATATAATAATATTGCTTAGATCATGAGAAAGATCTAATTTGTTGATAATTAATTTATTGATATTTTTGAAGCTCTTTAAGAATAACAATGATCCTACCTATTTAATCTTACACTCTATAATTAGGTGGTGTGCTAATGAATTTGATATAAATCAAAACCAAGTAATCAATTTTGTTAGTATATTTTTACTAAATATATGTCCACACAAAAAATCGTATGTATTAGTATACTATATATAATCAAGTGTTTTAGATGGTAATTACATTTTTGGTTTGGTTAAGGTTCTAAATTGAGAATGAGACTTGTATATTATTTTAGCTAATTTTTAATGTTATATAGCACACCTTTCTCTTTTTGACATCCTGTTGCTATTAATTGTGTGAGATTGTCATCGAAGGTAAATACTCATTCTTAGGTCATTATCATTGTTGGTTAAAACAGTTCAAACTTTGAGATGAGAGAAAAATTAAAGGGGATCTTGTATCATTTACAATGCTTTAATCAAAGTCAAAGAACTAGTGGGAGTAAAATTATATCACCTTATAGCAGGTTAAAAGAACTCATTCCTCTAGGTCACGCGTATGGTGCTAGATTACCAATGAAAAGTACCAAATTATTGTAAAGCTAACCCTTTATAAATGCCAATCATCAATGCAGTGGGTCAGCTGAAGCTGAAAGCTAATTATAACAAAAAATGATTCCATTTTGTGTTAAGAGCGTGCAAATGGGTTAGCATTTGAAAAGAAGGTGCTGCTTTAACCGAGTTATACATGTCAATGCTTTGGATATTAAAGGTGACCGACTAGTGCAGTCCGCCCAGCTTCAGTCCAGACGGATAAGGATGAGTCATTAGTAGACAAAAGGGTTTCTTTTAATCTCATCAAGAATCTACTTTTTTTTTTTTTCTTTTTTGGCTAAATAATGTTGTTATGCAAGATATGAATTAAAATTTGTAATTTTTAAGCGAGCTTTGAGAGAAATTGCAAGAGTAACTTCCAAAAGACAATACAAACAAAAAGTACTAAATAAAAAACACTATAACTTTATCATCCATAAAGAATCATCGTCCTTGTGGTCACCACATAAGCATAGGTAGCTAGTGGAGTGAGTTCACCTACCTGTCCAGATATAATGAAACACCGCCTTCAGATGCTTGCCGGGTTATTGATCTCTGCATAAAAAAGCATAGGCGCAATCATTCTGATCACGGTCCCCGGCCCCCCATCTCTCCATCTCTCTCTCTCTCTCTCTCTCTCTCTCCCTCTCTCTCTCTCAAGCCAGGGATGCATGTAAGAAAGATGTTGGGAAGCCCTGCTTCCTTGCTGTTCAAGTCACAATTGTAGCTGGAGACCAAGTTGAAGACTTGGTGTTTTGCTGTTGGTTTGTGGTTATCTTCTGACCTTGGAAACCAAGAAGGAGATTGAATTTCAAACAAGAAGCAAGTTATTTAAGGTTTTAGTCACAAGATGATTAGTGAGACTAGGTAAAAGCTGTTATGTTTCTGCAGCAATTAATAAGTAGAGATTACTTGCGTTTAAGCAACATAGCCATACTTGATATAATCATTTTGTTTTATCTTTATCCTCCGTATAATGGAGAAGAAGATTAACGAAAAAGTTGGATTTTTCTCTTCAATTTTCTTGTTTTCTTCCATCCGCAACTCACTCTTTGCTTCTCTCATTGAAAAAACCTCATTAGTTTCTTCCAGAGAAAGCAAAAGTGTGGATTTTGAGGAAAGTAGAGTGCGTAGTTGCAGTAGCAATGTTATGTATAGCTACTAAAGAATCTCCTACAAAATACTAGACCCGCCACCTCCACCCACAAAGGACTATGTTATACGCTGGGTTCAAAGCAGGTCAAAATGACACTTTGGTCAGGCATGGTGGGGGACCACGTTTCAGATCTCCTGGGGTCAATTAAGTCCATTTTTTCTTTCTTTTTGGAAAATGATGGGTGGACTAAAAATTAGCCGACTTTATGTATGAGACCTAGGGTTGATATCACTCGTAAATAAAATAATATATATATATAATTTTAAAATTATGTGATATAAATAATATTTAACAAAATGTGTAAATAAACTAAATAAATTGTGCATAGAGATGGACAAAATGTATAAAAATGATGGTAATTCACAGTGTTATACCTTTTATCTATCCTCGTACACCTTCTATTATACATATTTGCATATTGTATTAATTTTCATGCACAACATATAATTTCAAATAAAAAAAGCTCGGGTGGGCAATGCATCAGGACTGTGTGCTATTACGGTAACTCTTTTCTTTTTTTTTTTCCCTCCCTTTTCAGTCATTGATTTCTTTTCATAATATCTTTATTTATTTATTTATTTATTTTTTCCTGAAAAATGTTTAGTTTGTTCCAAGAACTCCTAATTCACTAAGAACATTCTCCCTGGATCGGAAAAAATTGTCCTACTTTGTAGATACTTTGACATTAAAAATGTATTTGATACGCTCTTGCTAAAAGCAACACACGCCCTTGAGTACCCAATAGCATGTACACAGAAACATTGATAACATATTAAATAAACACAGTGACATCAAACCCTTGCTTTTCTAAGCAGCAAAAATGTAGTCTACCATAACTCTCAACTACCAAGAATAAATTTGAAGGAAGAAAACTAATTTAAAAAATAATTTCACAAAAACTGCCTAAAAGGAACCCTACCTAAACAAACCGTAATCACCTCCACAAACACTATGCCACTACATTTTAACACAAATATACAGATGGAAAAAGGTAAACAAACATAAAATCAACCAACCTTTTTTATGACAAAGCGGATGCCCAACAATCGAGCAAAACTTGATAATGACAAATGAAGGCACAAGATTGTTGATCATAATATTAGGACTTTAGAAAGGTATTTCATTTTTTATGTTAGAAAGCTTTCAACTGTTGATGAAGAGGGCTTTCTTGTTTGGAAAGGTATTTGGTTTCTAGTTTTGGAAAAAGAAAATAGAGTTAAGATATTTAGTTTGAGTGATTAATCAAGAAATCTGCAAAATAAAGAGATGAAAAGAGGCACAAGACAGATGGATAAAGTAGCAAATGAAGCAGAATATTGGCGATTAAGTTGAGGATTTCCTTTGCAATACCACCATCCTTATCAGTTTGTTGATGAAGAGAGGTTTCATATAAGATTTTTGATTTTTGGGAAAATTATTAGGGTTAGAAATTTCCGTTTTGTATTTTTATTTTATTAAAAATGTCTATTGCTAAGTCAACGTACTTATTTAATAGTCAAACTGCATTATATCCATAAAAGGAGTACATTTATGACTAATTAAAAAAAAACTCAATTAAAAATTCTAAATGATTTACGAGTTCCATAGAACTTATCTTAATATATAAGCTTCTTATGTATGTGAAGTCCTAAACTCTCAATTCATATATATGCATGGCATAAATCAATTTTCTTCTAAATGCTCATATCGATATGTATGTCTACAGATACATATGAACGATTAATTCTTTTCGGATATAACCCTTCAGCAATAACAAATATAGTATGTAATTCTTCAGAATATGCCTCAGTAATTAAGGACTTAGATTTTTATATTAGAGTTCTGAAATTCTAATGTTAAAAATGGGAAATGGGTTTGATAAGAATAAAGGGAACTATCTTTATTATATAGTTCAAAACCTAATAAACCTCTTAAAAATCAGAAAAAGAAAAACTATGCAATATTTTTTAGTTAAACAAAGTGTGTAGACATAATAATGTAAAGTCTGTCAAAAATAGAGTTACAATAATTAAAAATTAATTCTCCTGAAGATATTTTTAACTCGTGATTGCCTAAGAATGGTGACTTCTTATACTATTTGGATAAAAGAATTATGGCAACAAAAGATGTTCTTTTCTTTCATCATTTTCATTATAGGAGTCACGAGATAGGCAAGGCATCAAGGTTCAAAGAACCAGATTGGATCAGTGGGTCGGACCGTTAAAACCGACAATCGGTTCATAATTCAATTTGGCTCTTTCTTATAATTGGCCAAAATAAAAACCAGTACAAAAACCATTAAACTGGCCAATTCAATCGAAAACCAATTGACGGGACCCAATTTTTACAAGAAACAGCTTTGATTTAGCAAAAAAATTCCCCATCCCAACCATACTTATGTTATTATTTTTAAATTTTGAGATGTATAAAATTTCAAAAGTATTTATATTTTCTTTGTTTTAATTAACACATTTTTTAGATATTTTGTGTTGACATTAAAAAATTGAGTTTGATACTTTTATTAATAGACATATAATTTTTTATTTATATAATATTAAATACCAATTAAACTGATATGATTAATTAATAAAAACCACATGCTTTTTTATATTTTAACATTTCCTATTCATTAGGTATAACCTAATTGACATCAATTATGAAATTTGAAGTGGGATTTGGACTTTGTAATCCGAAAAAAAAAGGGGGGCATTTACATCTTGTTGTGGGAGATTGAGCATGAAACCTAGTTTTGGAGATATCAATTAATAAGACTACTTCAGTGTAAACTCACAATTGCAACCCGTAAGTTGCAATAGCTCACAAGGCCTCGTGGAAGGTGTGAGCCAGCTAAGGTCTACGCATACATGCATCATCCTCGTTTTTCCATTGTTTTGAGTGCCACTATGTTTGTTCCAATGTACTTTTTAGTTTGTGTATTGATGTTGTTAGTGCTTATGTCTATACCTTTTAAAGATTGGAAATATTGTTTGCTGCCATTGTTTTCAGATATTGGGTAATTGGGATGAAAAGATGTTAATATTTCATGATGGGACTTTGATTACTAAGTCACACGCTTACTACGAAGGTGACAATATTATAAAATGGCAAAACTGTTTTATCCTTGGAAGATTTCGGCCAATTATGTCAAAGAGATAAACGCATGTGTAGTGTCACGGACTTGGTCTTGTAATCCCAACCACCCGTGCGGCACTAGCAATTCACTTGTCTTAAATGTTAGTTCAGTTTTTCCCGAGAGCTAGAATGCTATTAGTAAATAATAGAAAGATGCACAAAAAGAGATTTAGAAAACTTAGAGAATACTATATTGCTTCAAAAAGTCAAATACACTCTTACTTGCTTGGATGCTTTCAAATGAAATCTCTAAGGCTATATATAGTCATCCACCTTCTCAATGGATGGCTAGGATCTATTTGATCCAACGGTTCCTATTCTTATTCTAGAGTATTCTACCTAACTCTACTCTTTACAAGAAGATAAGGAAGCTATCTACAAAATTCTAGAGACTTCTACCTTATTCTAAAGTAAGTCTCTTTAAATGGCTCAATTTTGGGTCGAATCACTTGGCCCGTGACATTCTCCCCCACTTAATCTGGCGACGCCCTCGTCGTGTCCCTCTTGTATGCCTCGATTACATCAACATTGTTCCACAATGTTAGCTCGTGTTCCTAACTTGCCTCGCTGTCAGGCAACCCTTTCCATTTAACAAAGTACTCGACATAACTTGAATGAGTGTCTCTCCTGGGAATGACGCAATGTGCCAATATCTCTTCCATGTCACGATCTGGCATCGTTGTTATGGCTGTAGGTGCCCTCTTTATTTTGCCCCGACTTGGCTCCTCTTTATCAGGATGGTAAGGCTTTAGCAAACTCACGTGGAATACTGGATGCATCTCGAGGTGTGACGGTAAGGTCAAGCGGTAAGCTAGTTTGCAAATCCTCTTCTCTATTGGGAACGGTCCTTCGTAACGCCTTACCAGACCCTTATGCACCTTAGCAAACCTTCGGCTTTGATGGGGAAGGAGTTTCACCATCACCAAATCTCCTTCCTCAAACTCCAAGTGTCTCCTCTTGGCATCGGCCCATTTCTTCATCCGTTTAGTAGCCTTAACCAAGTGTGTCTGTGCCATGTCGGACTTCTCATGCCAACCCTTGGCAAACTTAAATGCAGCAAGACTAGGCCCTTTGTAGCCAACCGCCAATGTATGTGGAGTCATTGGTTGTAATCCTGTAGCAACCTCAAATGGACTAGCCCCAGTTGACTCGCTTCTTTGCAAATTGTATGAGAATCGGGCTATGTCAAGCAACTTAGTCCAATCACTTTGGTTGGCACTTACATAATGCCTTAAGAATAGCTCCAACAAGGCATTCACCCTCTCTGTTTAACCGTCCGTTTGAGGATGAAAACTTGTGGAGAAATTGAGCTCCGATCCCATCAACTTAAATAGCTCCATCCAGAATTTTCCAGTGAAGCGTGTGTCTCAGTCGCTAACAATCATCGTCGGAATGCCCCAGTATTTCACCACGTACTTGAAAAATAGGCGTGCTGCATCTTCAGCTGTAAACTTTGAGGGTACAGGGATGAACACCCCATACTTGCTAAAGCGGTCTACTGCTACCATGATGTTGGTACATTCATCCGACTTCGGTAGACACGTGATGAAATCCATTGAAACACTCTCCTATGGCTTCTCTGGAATAAGTAGGGGCTCCAGCAATCCTGACGGTTGGTGTTGCTCCACCTTATCTTGTTGGCATACCAAACACGTCTTTATGTAGAGCTCAATGTCATCTCGCATTTGTGGCCAATAATATGCTTGTTCTACAAGTGCCAAAATACGACGTATGCCCGGATGTCCTGCCCATTTTGAGTCATGGCACTCCTTGATAATCACTTTCCTCAATCCTTGCCACCTTGGCACGTAAACTCTATTGTCTTTAGTAGTGAGCAATCCATCTTCAAGCCAAAACCGGCGTGTCTTCCCACTACTTGCCAATTCCCTCAAACTCTTGGCTTGTGGGTCATGCTCCAATCCCTCCTTCACTTGTTCCACCAAAGGGAAGTTTGGACTTGTGATGGCAGCTAATTCGGCCTTCCTACTTAATGCATCAGCCACCAAATTATCCTTACCCGACTTATACTCCATCACAAAGTCGAATTCTACCAAGAAAGATTGCCGCCTCACTTGCTTTGGTGTCAGCTTCTTTTGATTAAGGAAGTAACTTGTGGCAATATTGTCTGTCTTCACTACAAACTTAGACCCCAATAAGTAATGCCTCCAAGTTCGTAGCAACTGTACCAACTGCAGTCATCCTCCTTCTCTTGGACTGTATAACGACGCTCAGTTTCGTTCAACTTGCGACTTTCATATGCAATGGGATGACTTCCTGCATTATAACGCCACCAATTGCAAAATTTGAAGCATCATTTGTACCTCTACGGTTTGTGTGGTGGGAAGAGCCAAACTGGCTCATCAGCTACTGCTTGCTTGAGCACCTCAAACGCTCTCTGGCATCTTCATCCAGCTCCATGTTCTATTTTTCTTTAACAAATCAGTGAGTGGAGTTGCGACAGAGGAGTAGCCCTTTATAAATCTTCTGTATAGTTGACGAGGCCTAAGAAGGATGTAACTCATCACCTTTTTAGGTGGTTCCCAATTGTGGATGGCCTGCACCTTGACTTGTCCATCAGTAGTTTGCCTCCGCCGACAATATGCCTAAGAATGTGACCTCTCGCTGAGCAAAGGCACATTTCTCTTTTCTTCACATATAATTCGTGTTCCCTAGACTTGGAAAACTTGTCGTAGATGTCTAATATGCTCGTCCAACGTCTTATTATAGACAACGATATCATCAGATATACTACGATAAATTTATCCAAAAATGACTGAAAACTCGATTCATAAGGGTGCAGAATGTGGCAGGGCATTAGTTAGTCCAAATGGCATAACCAAAGACTCAAAGGAGCCATACCTCGTAACGCAAGCGGTCTTTGGCTATCTCCTTCTGCAACCCTCATTTGGTAGTACCCCGATCTCAAATCCAGTTTTGTGAAACCATCCGTGCTTCGCCTAGTTGATCGAACAAATTAGCTATTAATGGAATGATACTTGTTCTTCACGTTATTTTGTTGAGTGCTCGATAATCGACACACAACCGAAGCAACCCGTCATGCTTCTTTTGGAAAAGCAAAGTGCACCATATGGAGCTTTTGACGGTTGAATGCAACCTGCATCCAACAGCTCCTTTAGTTGTCTTCTGAGTTCCTCTAACTCAGGGGGTGCCATACGGTAAGGCATTGCAGCAGGTGGTCTTGCATCTGGGACCAATTCTATCTTGTGGTCCACCTCCCGCTTAGGTGGGAGCTTCTTAGGTAATTCGGGAGGCATTACGCCCTTAAACTCCTTCAGGACGTGAGAGACTCCCTCAGGTAGGTCATTTGATGAGAAAGTATCCTTTTCATCCTTCAAGGATACAAGAAAGGTGGGTTGCGACTTCTTTAACGCCTTTGGAAAGTTGCATGGCCGAAATCTGCCTGAATTGTAGGCAGGTCTCTCTTGCCAAAGGCACCATGCATGTATTGCCTTCCTCCAAGATGCGCATTATGTTGGCAAATGGAATAGGCACGACTTTAACACGATCCATAAACTTCATACCAAGCACAATTGGATAATCATCCATTGGTACAATAGAAAAGTCTACAAGGCCACACCATTCACCCATACGTACCTCTATACCACAGCGTAATGCCAAAGATCAAACTTTGGCTCTGAATTTACTGCCTTGAGCCATCCTCGCTCCTTGTTGTATTTTGATGCCTAACCGCCTTACTTCCTCTTCTTGAAGGAAGTTGTTAAAAGTTCCAGTATCCATTAAGGCTTTAACCACTTGGTTACTCACCTTTGTTTCACATATAACCGTCCTTTCTTTCTCGCTTTAGGCACTTCGACCTTGGATTTGATGGCGTTGAGGATTTGTAATGACCCCATCCTCATCTTCTTCGCGTTGTTGCTGTCCTCCCTTTCTTCCATTATGGCCGAAAGCTTGGCTTTCTTCGAGCAATCTCTGGCCTTGGTGTGGCATCGCAAAAGTAACATTGAAGAGGAGGTATGTCGTTGCCTTGCCCCTCCTTGGTGTTCCTCCCTTCCTTAGGCCTATTAAACTTGTGAGAATGGCCTTCGTTCGAGGGACTCTCTCCCCCACTCTTTCCTTTGCCACCCTTGTCCTTAGGAGACTTGGACTTCTCGGACTTCTTGAACTCTATTAATGATTCGGCAATGGAAATAGCGATGACGAGATCTTGAGCACCATGTCTTTGGATCTTTATCTTTGCCCAATTTTGTAAGTCATCTTTGAATGCAAAGAATGCTTCCTTGTCGGGATAATCAGGAATTTCCAGCAACACTTTCGGAGAATTCCTTCACATACTCTCGTATGCTCCCCTTCTGTTGAAGACGCTCTAGTTTTGCTCTCGCCACTTCTTCTGCATTCTCTGGATAGAATTGCCGCTTGAGTTCTTTCTTGAACTCATCCCATATGTTAATGATGCAAGTACCCCTTTCAATATCACTATACCTCCTTCTCCACCATACCATTACGGTATCCATGAGATATAGGGTAGCATTATCAATCTTCTTGGCATCCTCCATGATACCAAATGCCTTGAAGTATTGTTCCAAGCTCCATAGAAAATTATCAACCTCCTTCGAGTTTTCTCGACCCATTGTATGCCTTGGGTCTTGGAACATCACTTTTGAAGAAGCTGCAACTATCGTTGGCAAGGCAAATGCTTCCACTTTGAGCAATGGCCTTTTTACAAAGGGCTAGCTCATCCTTGGTCTCCTTCAACTCGTTGGAGACTCTTTCGAGCTCTTCCTTCAACGTTCCAACCTCAAAATGGAGGGCCTCTTCCAAGGTCTTCACTTGGTCTAGACCCCTTGATAGGGCTTGGTTTAAGGCACCTTACAACTCCCCACGTAGCTCTTCACTCTCCTTCTCGAGCTCATCGATGCGTTGGTCTACTACCTCAAACTTCTCCTGCCCGTCGGCCACCACAAGCTCAACTTTTGCGAACCTGGCACTGGTATCTTCCAAGACATCCCTCAACCTTGATCTCTCTCTTTTTGGTTGCTTCTTAGTTTCCTCAACCTCGTGGGTAAACTCACTGTGTGAACTAGACATCCTTATAAACAGAGCGTGCTTACTACTTGTAAAAACCTTGCTTTGATACCACTTGTCACGGACTTGGCCTTGTACTCCCAACGACCCGTGCGGCACTAGCAATTCACTTGACTAGAATGCTAGTTCAACCTTCCCCGAGAGCTAGAATACTACTATCAAAAGATAAAAAAGATGCACACAAAGAGATTTGGAGAACTTGGAGAATACTATATTGCTTCAAAGAAAGTAAATACACTCTTATTTGCTTAGATGCTTTCAAATGAAGTCCCTAAGGCTATATATTGTCATCCACCTTCTCAATGAATAGCTAGGATCTATTTGATCCAACGGTTCCTATTTTTTATTATAGAGTATTCTACCTAACTCTACTCTTTACAAGAAGATAAGGAAGCTATTTACAAAATTTTAGAGACTTCTACCTTATTTTAAAGTAAGCCTCTTTAAATGGCTCAATTTTGGGTGAATCACTTGGCCCGTAACAGTGATCATGAGACTCGTGGTTCTTTGCGATCCTTGAGTATTAATTTCAAGCGACAAATTTCCAGCAGAAAATGAAACTGTTGGCACAATAAATTCTTATACAAGATACTCTTAACACTTCTAGTTATTATAAATCATGGATACCATGCATTAATTGAGAACCAAAAAAATGTCTAATAAGAAAATCTAATCAAAATAGATATAAGATATTTTTCAACTAATAAATTGACTCAATTAAAAAAAAAATTACAATTTTTTCCTTTAAATTTTAATTTGTATAATATAATATCTCTCTCTGTATATATATAATACATAAAGTAATATTAAACATAATATTTTTTCTATGTCATTCATAAATTAGATAATTTAAAAAGTCAGTTAAATCATGAACGAAATTTCTAAGAAATTTTTTCTTCGATTTCTTTCTAACAATGCCTGGGCTCACTTTCGAGAAAACTGAAGTCTCCGTTAAACATGACCATTATATCACGGAGTTAGAATTTAGGTTGGGACATCAATTTGACTAAACATTGTATTAACATTCAACTGGAAGCACACTTTCGCAACCGTGACAATTAGCTAGCATTCACCTTTCACGTTGAGGTCATCTTTATAATAAATAATATTTATGAGATTGGACCCCTCGTCAGAGCCTGACGTTATTTTCGGAGATTTGAGTTCACTCGGGGAACCGTAAAGTTTTGAGGCGCAATCTCAAACCTGCAAGTATGTTAATTCCTTGAACGTTAATCGGAAGTCCCCTGGTCAGACCCTCGTTTCCCCAACAAGTGATAAGTGGTATCAGAAGGCTCCTACGAATCTATTGTTTACTTGACCCTGCTCAAAAATCTCCCGTTGCAATCGCGTTTCCCCGACATCCCTCTCACTCTCTGAGAGACCGGGACATTTATTGGCAAAAGTTTTATTATTAATGAGTAGGTCTCTGCGATTTATCAACGAGAAATCAGAAAAAAAGAAAGAAAAGGAGAAGAATGTAAAAAAAAAAAAAAACTCAGCAATTACTGATCAGATACTTTCTGTTCGCTCAACTTATTACTGATTTCTATTTAAACCGCTAAACATTTCATCACTCTTGGTTAGGTTGGGGTGGGGGGAGCTGGGAGAACCCCACAACCAAGTCTCCTTTCTCAGAGAAATTGACATGTCAACGGGTCAACGACTGGTCCATGGAAAATATGTTCATGGTTGGGACACACATGTATGTGTTGTGTAAGTAATGATGCATGTTGGTATGTATATGTGAGCATTTGGATAGTGCTTAGGGGACTTGAGATGCGATCTTAAAGACCATGCTATGTATACATATCTTCGACGTTGGAACATAAGTCTCCCTTTTCCAAAAGTTCTCAGTATAGATCTCAAAACACCTTAGCCTCTGAGGTCGCCTACTATTATCACTTCAAACGCCATTAAACTTCCTTACTGTTTGACTTGCACCCAATAGGACATGGCAGAAGGATTACTGTTTGGTGTTGCAGAGGGAATTCTAGGAAAATTGGGCTCCTTTGCTCTTCAAGAAATTGGCCTGTGTTGGAGCGTCAAAGAAGAGATTGAATTACTGCGCACCACAGTTCTCGTGTCCATAGCGTCGTTCTTCTTGATGCAGAAGGCCGGCAAGCACGTGGTGATGACCAAGTGAAAGATTGGCTCCTTATGCTGAAAGAAGTTGTGTACGATGCAGATGACTTGCTGGATGATTTTTCCACAGAAGTTCTGCGGCAACAAGTCATGACGGGGAGCAAAGTGACAAACAAGGTAGGCCTTTTCTTTTCAAGTTCAAACCAGCTTGCATATGGCCTTAAGATGAGTCACAAGATCAAGGCCATTCGGAAGAGCTTAGATGCTGTTATGCGTGTAGGAACGAAGTTTAACTTTCAGCAACCTCACGTTGACACGTCAACGTTTGTGATGGCTAAGAAAAGAGAGCAAACACACTCCTCTATCCCTGAAGTAGTAGTTGGCAGAGAAGTTGATAAGAAGGCAATTAGACAACTTCTCTTGTCGGAGAGCTATGAAACTAATGTGAGTGTGATCTCAATAATTGGAATTGGAGGATTAGGAAAGACTTCTTTGGCTCAGCTCATATATAACGATGAGAATGTGAAGTTGTATTTTGAGTTAATGATGTGGGTTTGTGTCTCTAATGATTTTGACGTGAAATTAATTGTTGAAAAAATTTTAGAATCTGTGACTAGAGGAAGGTCTAACATGAGCGAGATGAATACGTTAAAAGATTCTCTTCATGAAAAAATCAATGGAAAAAGGTATCTGTTAGTGTTGGATGATATTTGGAACGATGACTCTGAAAAATGGTATTCTTTAAGAGATTTGTTAGTTGGAGGTGCAAGAGGAAGCAAAATATTAATAACCACACGTTCTAAAATGGTTGCAGAGATTACATGCCCTTCATCACAAGCACAATATGAATTAAAGGGCTTATCTGATGATGAATCTTGGTCTTTGTTTGTTCAAATGGGATTCAAACAAGGTTGTGTTCCACTAACAAGCCATGAAGCAATTGGAAAGGAAATTGTGGCGAAGTGTAAGGGAGTTCCCTTGGCAATAAGAGCAATTGGACGTCTAATGTATTTCAAAGAAAGCATACTTGAATGGGAATCAATCAAAAGGAAGGAACTGACGAAGATGGATCAAGGAGAAAGCAGTATCATGCCATCTCTTAGGTTGAGTTATGACATTCTTCCTTCACATTTGAAACACTGCTTTGCTTATTGTAGATTGTTTCCAAAAGACCATGAAATTGACGTGGATAAATTGGTAGCTCTTTGGATGGCACAAGGGTATATTAAGTTATCGGACCCAAGTCAGTGTCATGAAGATATTGGTCGGGAGTGTTTCATGGATCTCCTATGGAGGTCTTTCTTCCAAGATGCGAAAAAAGATAGGTTGGGGAACATAGTAAGTTGCAAAATGCATGACTTAATGCATGATCTTGCTTCTTCAGTAGCCGGAGCTGAAAGTTTCTATGTGTCAATTTCAAACCAGAGAAAAGTTGGTGAGAAAATTCGACATATCTCATTTGACCATTTCTACAACAGAAACAGTGATACTTTGCAAGTTCTAGTATCCATACCGGAAGCAAGAAGTCTGCGGACATTTTTGTCATCAAAATATAGCTTGAAAGTAAGTGGAGGGCAATGCCATGCAATTTTTTGTAATTTGAGGCGTTTACGGCAGTTGGATCTAAAGGAATTGGATATTGGGACAGTGCCACATTCCATCGTTAAGTTGAAGCAGTTAAGGTATCTTGATTTGTCTCGAAGTGAAGAGATCAAGATGCTGCCCCGTCCAATTACCAGATTACAAAACTTGCAAGTGCTCAAACTAGTAGGATGTTGGAGGCTTAGACAATTACCCAAGGATATCAAAAAGCTGGTCAGTCTGAAGCACCTTGACTTCCGTGAATGTCATGCTTTGACTCATATGCCACGTGGGATTGGACAGTTGACTTCCCTTGAGAGATTAACGAGATTCGTACTGCCTAAAAGTGAAAAGGAGGAGAGTGAGAGTGCTGGACTGGGTGAATTACGTGACTTGAACAAGTTGGGAGGAGAGCTAAGGATTGAGAATTTGTGGCATCATGGGAATGGAAAAGGCAAACAGAAGGGTACCACAACTAACAGTACCACTAGTGTAGCCGAAGCTTGTGCAGCAGCCAATTTGAGAGAGAAGCCACGTCTCCAAGTGTTGAGATTAGAATGGGTGCCATTCGAAGATTTGGATGATACTGATATTAATGTAGACGAAATGTCGTTGGAAGCTCTGCGGCCGCACCCAAATTTGAAAGAAATATGCTTACGGAATTACGGAGGAATGAAATTCGCGAGCTGGCTTTCTTCCCTCGCCAATCTGGTCCAACTTCAGTTTTCACAGTGTAAAAAATGCCAAAGTCTTCCAGCATTGGATCAACTCCCTTTGCTAAAAGATATATTTATATATGGATTAACTGATCTTGAATACATAGACATAGACATACCGTGTCGTTCTATGGTCCGAGGAGGAGGAGGAGGAGGATCAGCCATCTGTAGCAGCAACAGCAGCAGCAGCAGCAACAACAATAGCATGGTCTCCTTCTTCCCTTCCCTTGAGACACTGCAAGTCTCCTTCTGTCCCAATCTGAAGGGATGGCGGTCATCATCACCGTCGTCGTCGTCGTCTTTGCTTCCCCAATTTCAGTGTCTTTCTCAGCTGTCTATTGAATCATGCCCAAACCTGACTTCAATGCCACCGTTCTCCCCATCCTTGAACCGACTGTACGTATACTTAGTCAGCTTCAAGTCATTGGACCAAATGCTCAAGGGGACAATTTCTCCAGCACATGAACGGTCGTCGTCTTTGAAACATCT
Organism: Kandelia obovata; assembly: GCA_021464305.1. NCBI lineage: Eukaryota > Viridiplantae > Streptophyta > Magnoliopsida > Malpighiales > Rhizophoraceae > Kandelia > Kandelia obovata. The sequence goes on from CM038480.1 coordinate 9,970,948, forward strand.
GGAGATTGCTAAAGTTGAGCATCTGCCAGACGATTTTCTGCCGGTGGAGTTTCTGCGAACCCTCGCTTCTCTGGAGTTTTTAAGTATTGAGGGTTGCCAGACGTTAACTTGTCTACCTCATGCGAAAATGCTAGTTCTCACTTCCCTCAAGAGTCTCTGGATTTCAAATTGCGCAGATCTGGATCTGTCCAATTATGATGATGACAGCAACAGCAACAGCAACGAAGCTATACTATGGCAAGGGCAAGGCCTTAGAAGCCTCACCTCTCTTCAAATTGATGGTATTCCAAAGTTGGTGCATCTCCCAAGGAGGCTTCTTCTGCATTTAATTGTCCTGCAGACGCTTCAAATCTGGAATTGCTCAAATTTGGCGTCGTTGCCGGAGTGGATGCCCAACCTCACCTCATTACAATATTTACGGATTGGACATTGTTCCCAACTGTCAGAGAGATGCAAAAACAACATGGGCGAGGATTGGCCCAAGATTGCCCACATCCCTAATATTAGTGTTGATGGAACAGAGATCCAGCGCGATGGCTGCTATAAACTTTGATTTGATCAGAGGAATCCATCAACCTTTCCATTCCAGTTTCAGCAGGTTCCACCTCCTGCTACTGCTCTCTTCTTTTTATCTCCATCTCCATCCATTTTGTTTCTATTAAAAAGAGAGCCTGTGGTGCTGTTTTTCTCCTACAAATTCACAGTTTTCTTCTTCTTTTTAATTATGGGTATTTCCAGTATAAGAATCGGAGCTACTAGTATCAATTTATCATTTTATTTCACCTCATTTTCCAGGAATGGAGATTGGGTTGACTAGAGAATACATTCTGCCTACTTAGAAGGTAAGCTAGACTTGGTGATTGCCCTTGATATGACCTATTGCTCCCTGTTTCCTACATTTCGTTATTATGCTAAATGCCTCCACTCTATCATGACCATGTGCTGGAACTTCTTGATGGCTTCCTTCCCTACTTCAAGTACAAGGAATATGGGTCTTGGAGGAAGGAACAAAACTGGGTTTCTGTAAAGATTTGATAACAGAAATTGAGAAAGATCAAGGTCTATTTCAGGTGATTATTTCATTTTATTTTTTTGATCTTATTGGTGATTTTGAAGTAAAGGGGAACAAAAGGATGGAAACAAAGGTAACTTCCCTAAGAAGTCCGCAGAGGCTGGTCTTGTTGCCTTTACTGATGATTATTGTGGACCTAAACAACATCCTCCAATACTTAATTGAGTGAGAAGAGTTAATGCCCTTCCAAGATCCCTTTTCTCTACTCCTGGAGCATATCACATTTCTTGCTTGTATTTCTTTCTTTACCTTTTTTTATTGTTAAGTAATATTATTTTGAAACTCTTAAAGTAGCATTAAGGACATTATGTTTAAAGGTGTCAACATATATTGCCGGGAATGTTCATTTTTTAAGCTGAAAAAGAATTCACTGACTTGTGTATTACTTAAACACCTCAAAAGTATTAAAACTGATATTATACAGAATATGCATTTTATCATGTGTACTTTGCAATTTGTAAAGTGGTTTTCATTTTTCCAGGGATATACAGAAAGCTAGCCAAAATTTTACGACTATCTTAGGACAAGGTTCATTTAGCCCTGTATACAAAGCTGTGGTGTCTATTGGAGAAGTGCTAGCTGTAAAAGGTTCTTGCTTTGAATTCACGACAGGGAGAAGACGAGTTCCAAGCAGAGGTAAGAACTAGATTAACGGCATTGACTGCTGAAGTGAGTTTCCTGATCCCTTGAATGGAGAAATGCATGTGTGGCATGTTTTATCCAGGCATGCCTTTTTTATTTCATGCTGACAAATTTGGGCCTACTAATGCGCTGCTATATCAAAGACTCAAAGCTTAGCACCTAAAACATAAAATGCTAACAGCAGAGTGACCATACATCATGATGGTGTCATTGCTGTTTCTACATATAGAATATCCTTCTGTTCATTGTAAAGTCTGCTGAATTTATGATGTTCAAGGACTAATTTTGTAACTCCAGTAAGCAATTCTTCTCTATAAAAATCAATGAAAATGCAAATTTGTGGAAAAAAGCGGAAGCACATATGTAACCAACCCTTAACAAAGCCAACACTTAGCTTTTACAAATGCTAATGCTCCTGGTTTTGCCATTTTTGCATGGTCTTTTAGCAGGTTTCTCTGCTAGGAAGGCTGCATCACAGGAATCTAGTTAATTTATTAGCATATTGTATAGATAAAGGACAATGCATGTTGATCTATTAGTTCATGTGTAATGGAAGCTTGGCAGGCCTCCTATATGGTTATTTAAGAATCTCATTAATTTGAATTGTTATTACTGGCAAGGTACCGTATGCTTATGGGCATTCAACTTAATTGAAAGAAACATTCCTTGACAAAACCTCCCCCCTTAAACATTGCAATCACATTGTTCTTCCATTTTTTAACAGAATTCGCTTTAACCATCATTCTGACTATTGCTTTTATTATTTTCTCTGTATCTTTTGCTGACAATTAGGGATTTGCTTAATCACTGTGACTGAACAAAGCAGCACTGAAATATGTGTGTCACTCCTCATGCAGAGTTTAAAGTTTCTCCTTTTTAGTTGGAATGTCAAATTGGTTACTTAGGAAAACCATTAATTACTTGTCCTTTTATTACCTTTTCTGAACATAATGTGCGTGAGAAACTTATGAGTAGCTTCCAGCATAGGGCTATAGAATCTTCTTAAATTGGAAAACATTTCCTACTGCGAGGACCCTGCCGTACATGCAACAGAACAAAAAGAACACACTTTGAGTTGGGAAGAAAGGCTCCAGATTGCTTCCGTTAAAAAGAGAGCCTTAGCTGTTTTTCTCCTACAAATTAACAAATTTCTTCCTTTTTTTGTTTTTAATTCTAGGCATGTTCACTTTTGGGTCTCTTGAACAACCATATTGGCAACTCTTCTGTCAAAATCTGTGGCCCAATGTGAGAGTTGGGTAGTATTTATCTGTGACAATATGTTCGCTTTGTGGTGAATAGTGGTGAACCTTTAATTACAATTAAGTATTTTGCAGGTCTTTTCACGCGAGGCTGACTGCTCTAGAAACGAAAAAATTACCCTCACGGGGCTGATCAAATTCTTATCATGTTACAACGTATCTTTCCTACCATCAGGAGCGGTGAAGTTTTGCCCTGACCTAAACAGATGACGGAAATATTAGAAATCTTTAGCAGTTCCTAAGAGTTATTTCTCTTGTATTTAGACTGCCTCTACCGGATGAAGGATTTGGAAAATTTTACCATAAACTGAAGGCACTATTTTATACTTCGTGGGATTTGCTGTAGGCGGACTAAAGGTTTGAATGCTGTCGCTGTACTTATTGTGAAAAGTGATGACCCCAATTGTTTGTGCTGATTTTTTTTCCTTTATTTATATTTTTACGTCTGTGCGATTCAAGACCTCTTGTTTTTTAATTTTTGAAATTTCAATTACTGCTTTTTAAAGTTATTTTCAAGGAAGACGAGAAGAATTGTCAGTGGTATATTGGAGTTTAATTTTATTTTCAAATTAATTTGTTTGTAAACTTCTTCTCTCTTAACTTTTTATGCATGTTTTCTAAACAAAATAAACATACCAACAAAATCTTTTATACATGTTTCAGAGCCTCTTTTTTCTTTGTTTTATTATTATTATTATTATGTAAAAAAAAAAAAAAGTTATTAGTATAACAAGAATTGCCAGCATCATACTCTTAGAACTACTGCAATCAATGTTACTTCAAGGAGAAGACAAGAAAGTGTTACACCTCAAAGGTAAAAATTGCACCAACAGGCAACAGAAAATTCACTAATTAACATTTGCAGAACATGTGACATAAACTCTTTATATTAATAGTTTTTACGATTTTGGTGGATTAAATAGTTTTGAAGAGAACCAAATTATTATAATAAAGTATTATTTGTTAAAAACATCACATCATTACATAGCAATTTAAAAGTTTCTTAGAATTCTTTATATTTCATCAAAGAGAAAAAGTTTCTAAAACTTTGTATCACTAGTCATCTTTGAGAACAAATTAGCAAGTAATGAACAAATAAGAAATAAGTGGGTAGAAATGATAATGTTGAGATGAATGTGTGGTCACTTAAATAAGTAATGACCAAATAACAAATAAGTATATTGGTAACAAATAGTTGTAATATTCATTAGAGAGAAATTGAGAGAATGACATTTGTAATAGTTTAGACATGTCCAACATATATAAGCAAATGCTTTAATTAGAAGAATTGATCAAATCCAAATAGATGACAATAGGAAGGAAGAAGAATACCTAAGTTGACTTGATAATATTTAGTTAGAAAGATTTGAATGCAATACCTAATTTAATGCATAGTAGAAATAAGAAAAGAATCATAAAACTAATCTTAATTAAATTATTAGTTGTTATATTTACAATTATTAACATATTTATTAGTTGTTATTGTCATTAGTTTTGTTTAAGGACCTACCCAATTAGTTTATATATACATGTGTAGTCTAATAGTTATCAAATGTAAATCTTGGGTTTAGATCTCTATTTGAAGCCTCGATCTCATTAATATATATTTACAAATAAATTTACATCATAGTTATATTTATATTATATATTTACACATATACGAGTCAAATATTTAGAAAATTACTCCTTAATTGCTTCTTTTTAAATTTTGTATGCACTTTTGAAAAACCCAAACCTTTCATTAGAAACTAAACATAAATTATATTGTATGTTTGTCAATTTTATAATATAAAAGGAAGAAAATTATCTAATTTCAATTACATTTGAGACAAATAAAGTTAATTTAATATTAAATGTAATAGAAAAAAGATTCAATTGAAATAAAAAATAGAAAAATAAATTTGTGTAGTTTAATATTATGTATATAATATCTTTACAAAAACAAATATAGCAAATACAAAGTATAAGATTGATGCATTTAGCTTTGAAAATGATCATTTAAGTGTAGTTGTTATAACAGTGATGGTCAATGTTATTTAGCATATATAAAAGTAAACTTCTTAATTTGATGTTTGGATTGAATTGGTGTTATAACTAGTTAATAATAACAATACTAATAAAACTTTGAAATTTGAGCTAAATTTGGGTATTGAACTTATCTATTTTATTCATATTATTATGAAAAATAAAGACCTTATAAGTCACATAAGACAATGAGTCAAATTTTTTATAAATTACTGTTCAATTGTTTTTTTTCAAGTTTTCAATGAGCTTTTAAAAAACCTAGTTCTTTTATTAGAAAATAAACATCATTTATATCATCCATGTGTCAATAATTACAATTTATAATGGATCAAATTTTCTAATTTTATTCAATTTTTAGGTGAATCAAGTTAACTTATGTTAAATATAAGTGAAAATAATAATAAAAAAAGATCCAATTGAAATAATTTTTTTTTATAATTTAAAATTATGTACATATAAAATTTGAAAGAAAAAAAAAAGATATCATAATTTTAAATTTGATCGTAATACATTTATAGATAAGTACAAAACTAATACATTTAGATTTGACAATGATAATTAAAGTGTTGTTGTTATAATGGTGAAAGTCAAGGTCATCTAGTATATACAAAGATAATTGTCTTGATTTGATGTCTATATTGAAGAAAAATACTAATAGAATTTAGAAATTTGGGTATTGAAAAAATAAAGACTTTGAAAGTTATATAGGAAAATGAGTTAAATTTCTAAGAAATTACTGGTCAATTGCTACTTTTCAAGTTTTGAACAAGCTTTTGAAAAATTTAATTCTTTTATTAAAAAATGAATATCATTTACATCATACATATGCCAATATTTATAATATAGAATGGATTGAATTTTTCAATTTGAATTAATTTTTAGGTAAATCTAATTAACTTAATATTAAATATAAGTGAAAAAAAATTAAATGAGATTTATTTGAAATAAAAAATAAATTTGTATAGTTGAAAATTATGTATATAAATCTTTAAAAAATATTTTAAAAAAAAATAGAACCAATACAACATGGAGATATTACAAGTCTAAACTTAACAGTAATATGTTTATAGATAAGCACAAGATTGATGCATCTAACTTTAAAAATGATTATTTAAGTGTAGTTTTTACAAAGGTGAAGGTTAAGGTCATACAGCATATACAAAGCTAACCTTCTTCATATGATGTTTGGATTGAATTTGTCTTCTAACTAACTAATAAGAAAAATACCAATAAAATTTAGAAATTTGAGTTGGATTCGGACTTTGAATTTTTGTATTCTAAAGTGGATTTGTCTTATGCCTAACTAATAAGAAAAATACCTTTGAGCTAAAAACAATGCCTCTTTTATAGAAAGTTTCATAATAAAGTAGACTAAAAATTACCCCGTATAATCTCACCCCATTTTGGAAAAAAAGAAAAAATAATAAAAAAAATAAATAACAACATTGAAGAGAGACTAGTTGTCAAATGTAAATCAAGCATGCGATTAACAAAGTCAAGTAGTCATGCGACAGTACACCTACGCCTGCATCATATGCCCAATAGAAGTTGAACAACTATTTTCAATTTATCTCTTTAAATTAAGTATCAAGTTGTAAATCACACGGTACAAAAAAAGGTCACTTAGCTCTCTATCTTCTTGCGCTGTTTATTTATCTCTAATAATATCCAAATTAGAAGTTGTTAAAGAAAAGAAAAAGAAAAAGAAAAAGCTTGACACACTTAAAATCAAAGTTAACAGGAATAAAAAATAGAGTGTCCAGAAATTGTCATGGATAAATAGGGAATATGTTATACATGGATACTAATGAATATTCAGTAACAGTGATATGCTTAGAAGCCTAAATCTTTTTCTTTTTATACAGACATTTTTTGAAATTAAAAGATCATTCTTAGGTCTAAACGTTTATAATCTAACGAGGTATTTTGCCAGGTGGTGCTCTGGGAGTCTGTGGTGATCCTCTAGGATAGTCCTTATCCCTGCCGGCACTCCTCAAAATTCGAGCTTGTGGCCACTCTTTATTTTCAATATTTTGCTTTGTAGATTTGTGGTGCTGATGGATAACTGCTTCATGTGTCTGCTTCAGTTTCATTCCTGTTCACATATTGGAAGATGTATTTTATTTTTCGCATCATTTAACGGTTATGTAAGTAATCTGGAACCAAATTTTGACCAGAATATTGGGCAGAAACAAAATTAATATTTTAGGGGAAAGCAATTTTCATGCATCTAATGTGTAGCAAAATAAAATTTCATATAGATCTACGTATAGAATTCTCCCTTTACATGTGTGTATTTCCTTTCGTCCTTTTTTCTTTTTTAGGCACATTGAAAAATTAAAGACAATTTGCTAAATTAAAAATACTAGTCTATACTTAGAATTAATCAGAGATGATAACAATTTTAACCTACTGACACAAATGTTTGGGCATAAAAATGAGCTTCAACTGTTGGATTGACCTTTGTAAGCATTTGCAAGCAATCATATCCATTTGATATATTAGTATATCCTTGTGCTTGCCCCTATGATTTCATAAAACAATCATGAGAGCCATGGAAGCATAAGAGAGAGAGAGAGAGAGAGAGAGAGAAAACAATCGACGGGTTCCAATTCGTTAATTTATGATATCTTATTGCTCATATCACACATCTATAAGTTTGTTGATCACTATAAATCTATAATTAATAAGGCCATTAACATGAAATAGATATGAGTAATTCAGTGAAATTTACCTTCAATTGGAATAGGTGATCCACCAATGCGGCCATCCAATGCAAGCAGTAGGATTACAAGTAGTGCGTAGCTAAAAGCACTGGAGAGTTTTGCCATCTTTGAGAAGGCGCAGGAAATAGCATCAAATTAGATGACTTCTGTGGGCAGTATTTAAACTTGGACCGATATGGTCATCGATATTAGATGACAAAGTCAAGAGTAGAAATTTCGCTGGAAAGAGCTAGGCTGCGCCAGCCATTTGATATCCACTCAGTATCATGGACTTTTCAACTGGGGTATGGTCCACACTAGCATATATTTAAACGCCGTTGACACTTCAATTTTATGGTGGTAATTAGGACAGGACCATAGTGCAGTACCTTTTACTTGGTCATCAAAGATGGTGGTGGCAGGAAATGTATTGATTCACTTAACAAATAAGGAAAGTTTGTGGGTTCACAGCTTATGTATGTCAATATTTTTCTTTACTTAATTTGCTTCTTTATCTTTATATATATATATAAAATAATAGTTTAAACCATCTTGATAATAAAAATATTATGTATTTATATAAGGAAAGAAATCTAATAGTTTTACTAATTAATAATCATTCCACAGTTTCACTATTTTAAAAATTACAAATTATATAATAAATCAGTTCTTACCAATTCATATAAGGGAAATTTTTTTGTGAAATTGTGCAGATGCTTCACCATTGACACAACACTGCGTGGCAACGAGGGGAGATTCCTCGACCATAGTTTTTCCCTTAATCTTTATGCCCAAAATGCTCTCTTGGTAATCGTGCTTTGAAAAATAGCGGAGATGCCAAAAAATTCCTGTGAGAGTGATCCTGGTGATACGAAGGTTTCTAATGCATTTGATACATCTATCATGACCCATATTTAGTGGAGAAGGTTCGGCAAGGGTTGGGACCACATGGCAAGCTGCTTAAATATAATAAGATCAATTAAAGAACATAGATACCTTGACTATTTGATAATTGCACAAAGTATTATGGTAGAAGAGTTGCCAAAATACTTCCCTGAAGGCTGGCAAAGACATAAAAGCAACTTGGAATTGCAATAAAGCTTTGTACGAACCGGTTCCTTCTTTGATGCCTCGTTCCTTCTCACATTTGGTGGACTGAAAATTCTTCCTTTGTTGTTACACCCTTGCTGTCCTCTCTGTCTATACGTGACAGACATTTTCTCCCTCCATTAGATCCTTTATTCCAATAATGGAATTTATGAGATGTTACTTATAAACGACCACCACATGGAGAACTTTTACTCGGGACATCATCAAAAATTTCAGAATCTGTCAATTGCACATACAGAGAAGGGCCCCGTGGTGTTATCTTGGAAGTAGCGAGGGCCATAGCCGTTATGTATGTTGATGTCAAGTGCCTAGGTATAGATGCTGTTATAGAGTCAATAATTTTACCTAAAATTTTGACCTTATAATGATACTAAATTATATTTAGTTTTAACCAATTCTTCACTAATGAGACACATAAGTATTTACAGTAATAAACTTCTCAACTTTTATTGCATTTCACAAAATATATAAGGGATGCAAAAACTTCTTACACAAGTATTTTCTAACACTTCTGCATATGTTTTTCTATGTGTCTCTTAGTTACCACACTATACATATTTATGATGTTGTTAGTTGACCATCTAACTACTTAAGGACATGCATGACTTGGCTATTAAGTCAATCATACTTAGTGGGACTTCCTACTTTGAGATAACTTTTCCACTAACTACCAAGATCATACTTCTCCATTCAAAGAAAACTTGACACCTCAAGGATTTGTTACTTCTTCTACACATATTTATAGTGTTGGTAGTTAACAACCCTAACTACCTAGGGATATGCATGATTTGGTTGTCAAGCCAGTCATGCATAGTGGGCTCCCCACTTTGAGATAATTTTACCACTAACTCTCAAGATCATGTCTCTCCATTTAAGGAGAGCTAGACACCTCATAAAGGACTTGTTCAGCCACTTAACTTAGATAGAGCTTCTAGAAACATGCAAATCTGTCACCATTGTCATTCTCACATTTTGATGAAGATAACTACGCATTATTTCCTGTTTTGGTGGCCTATAGAGAGCTAATTCTGCCATGATTTGTCCCATTACTTTCCAAGTGCCTATTGGCCACAATTGATTATGGTTTGTTGTTAGCCTGAGTCTATAGCTTGTGTGCCAACGTCACTATTGTTGCCAAATTCATAAGGTATAGTGTTAACTTTATTAACTTTGAGAGATATGCACTATCTCCTTATAATGCATTAGGAAATTTGGTTTTTTAGTAGAAGGAAACATTGATGTGTCAGAGCGATCACACCCTATTTACAATTTGTTGTTGCACTGCCAGCATGCTGCTAATGCACCTCTGACACTTAACAAACATCCCCAAATGACTCTATTAATGATTCCCACACATAAGTCTCTCACATCATGCTCCTTGCATATGTCCTTGACACACCTTGTTTTAGTTCAGTGCTTACACTTAACTTCTCTTACAAGAATTGGTATAAGGTACCATTAATTTCTTTGCAACCTAAAACCAATAGGCTTAAAAAACTAACAAACCAACCCCACCAGTTGAAGTTAACATCCTTGTTGGTAGGGTTGATAAGTAATCCTAGATTTAATTCTCAAATTGCTAGAGAGTTACATCTGTCTCTTAGCTATTCTCGTTGTCTGGAGAATTCTTTCATTTCACCAAATACTCAATCCAGTGATTCTTTTTGCTCTACCCCAACATTTTGTAATTAAGGATTTGCTTCATATCGTGCTGCAACTTGGTTCTGATTATTGGGAAAACACACCTTTCTTATCTCCTTGAAGCCTAGTCACCTAGCTCCTTTTGAAAGGTCTTCAGGAAGCTCATACAGAAGGTTGGATACACCGTTAATCTTTTTGGTAGTTGCAACTAATGTGCAACATTGATGACCTTCTTTGTAACCACAAAAGGTCCATTGTACTTTGGAATTAGACCACGATGTAATATTTTGCAGTTGATCTTTTTCCATATTTGGGGAGTCAATTCGAGCAACACCTTTTCTTCCACTTGGAGCTCCATATCCCTCTTTCCCCTATCTACATACTTCTTTATATGCCTTGCTGCCTTATTCAAATTGTCTTGTGTCTCATCTAATAGCTCTTGCTTTAATCTAACATAGTGATAAGTAGTCAGACAATTCTCTTTCATTCTTGTCTTGACAATTTTGTTAGTAGTAAGGGACTAATGCCCCATAGCCAACTCAAAGGGACTCATACCAACCAATTTCTTTGACTTGTCGTCACATAGTGCCGAAGATACTCTCCTAACAAGTCATCAATCTGTTTTGTCTAGCCATCAGTTTGATGATGATTGACAGTGAAAAATTTCAATTCATAGTCCATCATGTTGAAAAAAGTTGTCCAAAATATGCATGTGAAGTGAGGATCCTGATTGCTAACTATATTTTCAGGTTACCCGAAGTATTTCACCACTTATTTGTAAAACAATTTAGTAGCCATCTCTATTTAACATGAGGAAGGGGTAGGTATGAACACTGCATACTTGGAAAATCGATCAACCACCACCATTACGGATCCCTTGCCTTCAACCTTTGGGAACCCACCAATCCATTAAAACTAACACCCATGGTTTCTTTGGAATTGATAATAGTTGCAACAACCTTGCCTCTTTATGTCTCTTACCTTTGTCTTGTTGACAGACAAGACACCTCTTAATGCAAGCCTCCACATTGTCTTCCATATTTGGCCAATGATAATTGCAGGATAACAAGACTATTATTCATTCCACTATTAGATGACCTACCCATTGAGAGTCATGAAACTCCTGCATAATATCTTGTCTAAAGCCTACACCTTTAGGAACATACAAATGGTAAAACTTAACATACAATAACCCATCATTAAGATAGTATCGTCTTACCATACCCTCGTTCACTTGTTGCACAATATTTTGATGTTTCACATCATTTGAGATTTATGCCTTTATTCTCTCCAACAAGTCGCTTTGCACTCCCGTGAGGGCGACAACCACTTGTTGCACTTCTTAATAACTCAAGGCATCAACTACTTGATTGTGCCTTCCTAGCTTGTGTTCCCACACAAGGTCATACTTCACCAAGAACTCTTGCCATCCAGCTTTCCTAGCAAACAACTTATTCTAATTTTGAAAGAATGTATTCACCATATTGTTGGTGCACACCACGAACTTGGTATCCAACAAATACACTGGCTAAATGTGAAGGCAATACACAACAATAAGCATTTCCTTCTCATGAGTAGAATATCGTTATTATACTTCGTTGAGTTTTTAACTGTCATAGGCAATTAAATGGCTCTCCTAGACCAACACCCCACCAATCCCTTTATTTAATGCATTCATGATGACATTGAAAGGAAACTCAAAGTTAGGTAGTTGCAACATCAGTTATGTTAACACTGATGCCTTCAACTTGTTGAAGGCTTTTTGACACTCAACGATCCACCTCAATGATTGATCTTTCTTGAGTAAATTGGTGAGAGGGGATACTTTTTTCGAGTAACCTTGTACAAACTTTTGGTAATAATTAGACAAACCAAGAAAAGACTGTAACTCCGTCACTTGGGTAAAAGGTGACCATTCTATAATGGTCTGAACCTTCCCTTCATCCATTTTTACTTTCCCATTACTAATCTTGTGCCTAAGAACATTATCTCCTAACAAGAAAACTCACATTTCTCCTTCTTGACATACAATTGGTGCTCCTTTAACCTGTATAATACTCTCTAAAGGTGAAGTGGTCCTCCAAGGACTCACTATACATAATAATATCATCAAGATATACTACCATAGACCAATTGATGAAGTCATCAAATACATCATCCTTCAAATTGCAAAAAGTAGTAGGGGCGTTAATCAAATCAAAAGGCAACACTAGAAATTTGTAGGAGCCATAACGAGTGATGCATGTGGTCTTATATATATCTCTTTGTACAAATTTGACTTGCCAATACCTCGAATGCAAGTCCACCTTGGTGAAGTGTGATGTTTTTTCTATCTAATCAAACAAGTCCACTATCAGTGGAATAGGGTACTTATTTTTCACTGTGGCTTTATTTGAGATCCTATAATCCATGCATATTTGTAAGGAGTCATCATGCTTCTTTTGGAATAACATGAGACACCATAAGGAACCTTTAAAGGTTAAATTAGAAATGCTTCTAGCGATTTTGTCAATTGCTTCCTCAATTTAGTTAGTTCCATCGGACTTATACAATAGGACGCTAGAGTTGGGTGTTTATAACCTAGAACTAGATTAATCTTATGGTTAGTAGCACGATAAGGAGGAAGGCATTTTGGCAGCTTTAAAGGCATCATGTCCATAAAGTCACCTAATAGTTCAGCAACACTATCAGGTACCTCCATGACTATCGCTTCCTTCATTTCCATCAATGCAACCAAGTAGGTGGCTTCACCCTTCTTCAAGCCATGCTTTACTTATATTGTGAAAGTATTCCACCTGATTTCCCACCATCACCTAATGAAGGAGTTATCTTACTTGTCACAAAGCAAGGATAATTCTTATGCATTATCATTAATCCACCCAAATGAGGCAACAAAGCAAATTTGACATGTGTAAATAACTTCACTCACAATATGATATCAAAATCATCTAAAGGCACAATTGTAAAGTTAAGGCTACTGGTTCAACTGTCAAAAGTTACCTTTACACCCATTGTCGTGCCAAAAACCTTACAGGTTACAAAGTTCATTACCTTCATTTGGTTGCCACTCTTAGACACTTTTGGCCTAAGTTTCTCCACCATTCTTTTGGTTGTAAAGTTTTGCGTGACACCTATGTCTTCCATTTCCATCAACTTCCGATTGTTTAACCCAATCTTCACATACATTAGGTTAAATTATGAAGGCCTTTTGTGCTTGAACAACATTCACCAATTACAAAGGATTGACACGTGAGGGTCCAATTTTGTCTTCGCTAAAGTTTTTGCCACCTTCCTTAGCAACCATAGCATTTAACTTTTCCCTCTTTACATATTCCTTACCACAATGAGGGTCATTGCATATATAATAACTAGAATTAAGAGTGTTCTTACCTTGCTTTTAATGGGTAGTTTTGTTTTTTCCCTTGCTCCCATCTTGCTAATGTCCTTCCTCTTGTATTCTTTCTTCTTTTTACACTTCTTTTTAGGGTACTGTTGTCTTCCCGTATCACCCTTTAAGGATTTGTTGATTCTGAAATCAACCAATGTGTTATCTATAGCTATGACAGAGCCTATAAGTAATGTATAAATGGAAAGGACCCATAAACCTAAGCCTTACGATTTTAGATTGAAATGTGGTATTGAGTCTACAAATGTGTTGCTTACCTAGACTCTACTTAGAAATCTCCTCGGTCTCAAGCTCTTGTGTTTCCCTAACAAGTGATATCAAAACTAATAGTTTGGAAAATGACGAATAAGGGCAACATATATTTCTTATGGTTGTTTCCCCTTAAAAGAAGAAATGGATTACACATGGCTCTTAAAGCATTGATAGACGCATACTTCATATTAAGCAAAGCAACACTAGCTCATAAGATAAGCTTGGTGGAGTGGTAATTGGCTTTTATCACATTCAAAAAGAGTGAACATGATGTGGAAGAGATTCACATTTGAGGAGGGGATTGTTGGAATTTCAAGTGTGAATGTGTAAATTATACGGTTAAGAAATTCTATATCTAAAAGGAGAGGGAGAAGTAAGCAATATGTAAATGGGAAGGACTCATAAACCTAAGTTTTAAGGTTTTGGGTTAAGGGTTGAACCCTTCTTAGCCTAACTAGATATGGTTTGGATAGGTAGTATTGGGCTAAAAAGTAGCCAATAGGCCCAAAACAAAAGTTGAGTCAATGTAATGAACTAGAAGGGTGAATAGGCCCTAGGGGATAGATATAGGGTAGAGGAACTCATCTCCTATGGACTTAGTGAGATTAAGATGATGAGTTGTTGAGTTAACCGAGTTGAGTTTATTTTTTTGAGCCACAAAGACTTAATGAGTTGTCAAGCTAGGTTAAATATAGCCAAGTCAACCCATTTTGGTTTGGGTGGCAATTAGATCAGCCTAACAATGTAAGAGGATAAACAAAACATAAGGGCCACTGAGAACTAGTTAGTCAATGATAGCAAAGGAATATATATATATATGTGTGTGTGTGTGTGTGTGTATGTGTGTGTGTGTGTGTGTGTGTGTGTGTGTATTCTATAGATGATATGTTTCTTACATTCTAGGTATTATATTTTAGTAAAATACATAATCTAATTCAAACAAAACAAATAAATAACTATTGTCAAAAATAATGCAATAGTTTAGAAAACCTAATGATATACCGTAATTACCATAACAAGCAATGCTCCAAAATGTGATAATAGAACAAATTGAGATATAATCTTAAGACCAATTTTCAAGGCTTAGAAAATTACACCAAAAAGACAAATTTATTATTATTACAAAAAATCACAACATAACCTCATGGAAAAAGAAACAAGAAGGAAGAAAAATTGGAAACATCAACTCATCCAATCTAAACGGGCAACAATGATAAATTATAAGTATCTCTTCACTAAAATTTTTATTTGGTATAAACTTTCAACATGAATTGAACAAAAAATATGATTTTATTTTGAAAAATTACATTAGATATGGACATACGAAAAATAAATAAATTTGAAATTCTCATATATAAATGTTTAAAATGTCTTGTCCAATCAGTTAATAGTGCAGAAGCATCAACATAATTTTTCTTTTTTTGGATTTTTTTCTTGTATCTGTAAAAGAGACAAAGTGCAAAAAATAGTGGAATGGTCTTTATAAACGAAAGAGCCCACAAAAGGAGTAGATAAATATACGAAAAGAGTAAAGCAATTCAAAAGTTTTTGAGTACAAAAGATTAATAATTTTTTTATTGGAAAATGAAAGAGGTGTTAGAATAGTAAACGGTGGTCATTACATCCGGAACTACTAAGCAAAGTCATTAAGAAATAATGAATAATGTGGAAAATCATGTGGAAGAGGAATCAAAGTCACAAGTACCAAGTTTTTATTTTGTACTAAAATAATTAATAAGTCAAACTTTACACGTCTCCCTTAATCACAAGTCACCATTATTTAGAAATTAGAATTCTCTACTTTACTTTTTTTATAGATTAGAATTTTAATATTGCACACCATTCATTCTTTTAGTCCCTAAAGTTTAAACTTTTCAGTTATATCCTTTTATTTTTTTTTTCTTCATTTTTTTCTGGCTTATACTAAATGAGAAAATAATTTCTTTTTGTCTCAGAAATCTCAATCATGGCATGTGAAATAAAGTTTTGACAAATTATTTTCTTGGATGAGATAAAGTATCTTGATAGACTCTTGAAGTCAAATATAATGCAATCACCTCTTTAACAAATGAATCTTTTTTTTTTTTTGGGGCCACTTTGGTTCTCTTATGTATCTAACATAGCTATTTGACCTAATTAAATCATGAAAGCTAGATATAAAAGGGCTTTCATGAAAATGTAATAGGGTCTATTCTATAAATTTGGAATATTTATTTTACCAATTATATAACGAAATCATTGCTTGTAAAAAAGACCTGTAACTTGCAAGATGTAATTTCTTATAGCGGTTAGGCATGATCCTTGCTCAGTTCAATTTAGTCTTGATTTTGGTTCTAAGGCTAAGGGGAATCGTAACCAAACTACATGTTGGTAGAGAGGTTTGAACCACCAATTCCATTTGCAATTCTAGTTTGGTTTTAGATTTTGGTTTGGTTAAGGTTTTGGTTGCAATTCGTTTCAGTTTTGATTGAATCTGGTTCAAAACCGTTGGATTTGAGTTGGTTTGGCTCGATTCGATCACCTTTTTTTCAAAAAATTTTGAAATATTTTAACCTTTTTAATAGATAAAATTTATGTAAACTGTTATATTAAAGATAATCTTGACCATTGATTCAACTATTTTATTTTGTAACGATTTACAGTTTTTGGAGGAACATAATTTTAATTGGACTGCCTCTCTTTATAGTTCCAGTTGGGACTAGAATCGTCTAATTGTGATGAATGTCTTATATTCTACTTTGGTGTTCAAAGATAACCTTGACATGGAGCATGGATGATGGAACTAATCTTCATGTTCTAATGGAGACATTGATTTTGTCAAAGTCCGCCCAAGACTCTCAAGGAAGAAACCGGGAGAAAAAGTTTCCACAGAAATTTGCTCTTTAATTTTGAGATGACACTGATGGAAGAATAAAACCATATCTACTCTATGTCTATGCATATAAAATTATTATATTAGAAAATCAAACCTTAGACGCATAAAATACGACTGCCTGCATAAGTACACAATCCATTAAAATAATCAGGCAACATATGGCTTCCTACATACTCTAGCAAACAATTTAGGAATAAAGCCAAATAATTAAGCTTTTGCCATTTTAGTTCTCTTGTACATCTCACATAGCTATTTAACTTGTTAAATAAAATCTTAGAACCTCACATCCACCTAAAAGCTCAAGCAAGTAAGTAGGGAAGTCCAAAGACCTTATAAGCTATGTGAGGCCCTTATTCTTTAGCGAGAAGGGGTTGTATGCTCTCTAACACACTTTCTTTGACATGTGTTAGGCCCGATTAGCCTGTGACACGACGAAATTGGATTGAAACAGGCCGAACAGAATTGAAAAAAGATAAAATTGCCAAATGAAAAATGCACACAAAAGATTTATTGATATCAGTAACTTTTTAGAACCTTATATCGACCTAAAAGCTCGAGTTGTTAAGTAGGGAAGCCCGTAGACATTATAAGCCATATGAGGCTTCTAGTTGAGTGATATGAAATTTTATATCCTTTAATATAAGCTCACAAAATCATGAAAACTACTGACATCAGTTTTTGCTACCAATCCTAGAACTCCTAACCTTTGTAAGCATGATCAATGAGTTGGATGAAGGCAGTAGAAGAGTGGTTAATGCGATTTTTTATGCTCCATTGCTAATCATGACTTTAATGTTGTGGAATTCTTTGCTATAAAAAAAAAGAAAAAAAAAGCTGTAGAATTGTCTCTTTCTCTTTCTAATCAAGATTTTAGGCAAAAGCTGCGACTTCTTGAGTGAATAACAACTCCTTGGAGATTATACAAGGACATGAGATTTGTTGAACTTTTACAATTGGAAAGTAATAAAATGAAAAAGAGAAATAAATGTTTTCACAGACTACTTGGATAAACAAGGTTTCACTAGACAATTTTGCTTTTTTGCTTGGTTGTGTTATTGATTCTACCTTCGTTGATAATCATGGTCACTTTAAAAATTTCTTCACAAAATCATGGTAAGGGTAGGTAAAAATGAAGGGTCGTGGAAAGTGGTCTCTTTAAAGTTGCAAAGTCCGCTAGAAGAAGATGTGATGAAAACTATAGAGATGATGACTAGAAGGCTCCAATGGATGCAAGAGATCCAATAATACAAACTAATGATGAGAATCGTAAAGATGATGACTAGAAGGCTCCAATGGATGCAAGGGATGATGAGAACCATAGAGATGATAGCTGGAAGGCTCCGATGGATGCAAGAGGTCTAATAATACAAGCTAATGATGAGAAATGTAAAGATGATGGCTAGAAGGCTCCAATGGATGGAAGAGGTCCATTTCACATTCTAGAAGGCCCAATAACATGAGCTAGAGCCAAAACAATTAAAAAAGCACTAAATAGGCTGATTGAGGATATTCAAGCCAACCAAGTTTCAAATGGTGCGAATTCAAGTTTGACAAAAAGTTGATGCCTAATTAATATGATTAGAGTACTTGATGGCTCATAATAAGTAATAGCACTCACTCCTAAATAAGAGTTTATTTTCTATTGTGAAATTTTTCATTGTTAGAAATTTCTCTGAATAAGGATTTGTCCTAAGTAGGAATTTGTGCCTTTTTAGGATTGCTATCTTTGCGTATAAATAGGCACCCCTTGTAAGCTCTAAAAGACATATAACTTTGAGTGAAATAGAAAGTAAGAATTTTCTCTCTTAGTTCTTTTGAGGACTAAAGAACTTATCAAGAGGTACTTTTTCTTGTGGCATTCCAATCGACTCATCACTTCCAATTCCTTTTTGTTCTTGAGTGTGGCATCCATATCCTTCTTAAATACCCTAAGTTTATGTTCCTTCGAATGTTGGGTCTAGGGTTTGTGTTATTTAACTCTGGTTTAGCTTTCCTCGTTCATCTTTGATTCCTTGTGTGTGTTGAGTTCCTAAGCCACGTCTTTTTGGGGCTTTTCGCATGAATTGGTATCAGAGCCTGTTTCTAAATCAAGTTGAATCCACTCACTCTTCAATTTTCTACCTTGTGATTTATATATTTGAATTGAGTTTGTGCATTACCATTCAAATACACAAATCTGTTTGTTTGTAATCCTTCTCCCTTTATTTGTTTGTTAAGCTCATAAACGTGCCAATTTCAATTCTAATTACGACATATAAGTATTTTACTATTATTTCGTGTTAATAAAAAAAAGGATCAATGAAAAAAAAAGAAAGAAAAATAAAAAAGAAGAAGGAAGTTTAACTACTCATGTCCTGACTTTTGTGAGTTTAGTTCATTAAATTCGTTTGTCTTGATATTTTTTTCGTTTTTAATTGCTTGTTCTCCAAATTGTTCAATTCTACATCATTTATCATATTTTGTTGAGAATCAATACTCTTGATTTATGTTGTTTAGTTCTTTATAGAGCTAAAAGGGGAAATCTGAGTGGTAAAAGGCAAGAGGAAAAGTTCATATAAAGGAAAAGCCATCAATAGTATAAACACGAGGGAGTGTCACACCATTTTTTGAGTGAAACACGTGAGGGAGTGTTTTGTGAGGTATCTTAATTATTTTGTATAAAAGTAATACTATGATGTCCAAAGCCAAAGGTGAAGCTCAGGAGGGAACTGGTGATGTGTCCTTCATGATCAAAGCTATGCAACAACAATTTAACCGCATGAATACCATATTTGATGATATGAGGGAGAGGATGAAGGAGTAAGCTAATACAATAGCAGAGTTGCAAAGGAGGCACAGGGAATATGAGACTCCTAAAGTAAGAAGGCAGTTAAGACGTGCCTATGACCATGAAGATGATGTAGAAGATTATGAATTTGACAATCAAACTACTGTGGTTAGAACTCTTAACAATAGAAGGGACCGAAGAGAATTTAGGAGGCAAGACACCTATAAACATAATTTGGGCACTATTAAAATGACATTTCCTCCATTCCAAGGTAAGAATGATCCTGATGTATACCTAGAATGAGAGAAGAAGGTTGAATTGGCTTTTGGCTGCCACAATTATTCCAAGGAGAAAAAGGTAAAACTTAATGCAGTTGAATTTACTGATTATGCTATTATTTGGTGGGATTAACTTGTTTTGACTAGGAGAAGGAATCATGGGTGCCCTATTAATACATGGGAGAAGATAAAGGCTATTATGAGAAGGAGGTTTTTCCTCAATCATTATAACATGGAGTTGTACCAAAGGCTGTAAGGGCTCACTCAAGGCACCAAAAGTGTGGAGAACTACCACATGGAGATGGAGATTACCATGATTAGAGCGAATGTAAAAGAAGATAGAGAGGCAACTATGGCTCGATTTCTATAAGAGCAAAATAGGGACATAGCAAACGTAGTTAAGTTCCAACATTATGTGGAATTAGAAGACATGGTGCACATGACAATGAAAGTTGAAAGGTAACTTAAACGAAAGGGTTCCACACAGTTTGTTCAAAATTCAGTTCTACCTCATCTTGGAAGCCAAATCAGAGTAAAAGGGACGGGATGGCTAATTACGAGTCCAAAACCAAGCTATCCAAGCAAACAAATGTGGGTTTTAGCAAAGAGGTAGGTAATTTTGAACCCCAACCAAGTAGAAATAAAGATGTTAAATGTTTTAAGTATTTGGGCAGGGGTCACATTACATCTCAATATCCAAATAAGCGTGTAATGATCTTGAGAAGTAATGGAGATGTAGAAACTGAAGGTGAATTAGATGATGATTCTATGTCATCATCAAAGGCTGAAAGTGATGGAAAGGAGTATTCAGTTGATGGTGTAGCTCTTGTTACAAGGCAAGTATTGAATGTGCAAGTAAAAGAAGAAAATGAGGTGCAACAAGATAACATCTTTCAAACAAGGTATCTGATCAAGGATAAGGTATGTAGTATGATTATTGATGGTGGGAGTTGCACTAATGTTGCAAGCAAAACTATGGTTGAGAAGATGAATTTACCTACTATAAAGCATCCTAGGCTATATAAACTTCAGTGGTTGAATGAGAGTGGTGAAATCAAGGTGAATAAGCAAGTTCTTATATCATTTTCTATCAGAAGGTACCACGATGAAGTTTTATGTGATGTTGTACCCATGGATGTAGGTCATATTCTATTAGGAAGACCATGACAATTTGACAGGCGAGTTATGCATGACGACTTCAAGAATCGATATTCCTTTGTAATGAATAAAAAACCCATCACTCTTGTACCATTATCACCTCAACAAGCTTATGAGGATCAATTAAGGATTAGAAATAAGAGTGAACAGAAAAAAAAGATTGATAAAAGAGAAAAGAGAGGAGAAAATGTAGGGACACAAGAAAAAAAGAAAAAAAGAGAGAGTTTCTATGCAAAAGAAAGTGATTTCAAAAGAGCATTCTATACCAATCAGTTTATGATCTTATTTTTGTACAAGGAAGTTTATTTGAACACTAACAATTTTAACTCATCTTTGTCTAGTGTTGTTGTTGCTCTATTACAGGAATTAGAAGATGTATTCCCTGACGATATTCCAAGTGGATTGTCAAATAATAGAGGAATTGAGTATCAAATTGATTTCATCCCGGGTGAATTCATCCCTAACAGGCCAACATATAGGAGTAATCCTGAGGAGATAAAGGAGCTTCAAAGGTAGGTTGAGGAGCTTATTTCCAAAGGATATGTGAGGGAAAGCATGAGTCCATTTGTTGTTCCTGTCTTACTTGTACCCAAAAAGGATGAGACTTGGAGGATGTGTATTGATTGTCAAGCAATCAAATCAACAAAATTACTGTAAAGTATCATCACCCCATACCTAGATTAGATGACATGTTGGATGAATTGCATGGTTCATGTGTCTTTTTTAAGATTGATTTGAAAAGTGGATATCATCAAATTAGGATGAGAGAGGGAAATGAGTGGAAAATAACTTTCAAAACTAAGTACGGGTTGTATGAATGACTTGTTATGCCATTTGGTCTCGTCAATGCACCAAGTACTTTTATGCGACTAATGAATCATGTTTTGCGTCCATTTATTGGTAAATTTGTAGTTATGTATTTTGATGATATTTTAGTCTATAGTAAAACCCTAGAATAGCATCTTGATCATTTATGTTCCATTGTAAATGTTTTATGTTCTGAGAAATTGTATGCTAACTTATATAAATGTTCCTTTTGTACTAATTAAATCACATTTTTTGGCTATATTGTCAGTGCTAAAGGTGTTAAGGTTGATAAGGAAAAAGTTAAGGCAATTCGTGATTGGCCTACACCTAAGTTAGTTAGTGATGTGCGTAGCTTTCATGGTCTAGCTAGTTTCTATAAATGCTTTGTTAAGGATTTTAGCATCATTGCTGCACCACTCACAAAACTTATCAAAAAAACATAAGTTTTAGGTGGGGTACTGACCAAAACAAGACTTTTAATTGCATCAAGAAAAATTAAGTTTTTTACCCTTATTTACTTTACCTAACTTTGCAAATGCTTTTGAGATTAAGTGTGATGCTTCAGATATTGGTATTAGAGTTGTTTTGATGCATGAAAAGTGCCCAATTACTTACTTTAGTGAAAAGTTAAGTGGAGCAAGCCTCAATTATCCTACTATGATAAGGAGTTGTATGTATTGGTGCAAGCTTTGGAGACTTCGCAACATTACCTTTGGCCAAGGAGTTTGTCATCCATACTGACTATGAATCTTTAAAGCACTTGAAGGAACAAGGAAAGTTGAACAAAGGACATGTTAGTTGGATTGAATTCATTGAGACCTTTTCCTACATCATCAAATATAAACAAGGTAAGGAAAATGTAGTAGCTGATACATTATCTCATAGGTATGCCCTTATCTCTACACTTACTACAAACTTATTAGGATCTGAACATATTAAAGATTTGTATATGAATGATCCTGACTTTGTTAACGTGTATAGAGCATGTGAGACATCAGCCTTTGAGAAGTTTTATAGGCATAAGGGTTTCTTCTTTAGGGAAAATCGTTTATGCATCCTATGAGTTCTTTAGGGAGTTAGTTGTAAGAGAAGCTCATGAGGGTGATCTAATGGGTCATTTTGATGTTAGGAAAACCCTAGATGTCCTTAATGAACATTTCTTTTGGCCATGCATGAAACGAGATGTTGAGAGGATATGTGAGAAATGCATAACATGCAAACAGGCGAAATCTAAAATTTTGGCCCATGGCTTGTATACCCCTTTGCCTATACCTAGTCATCCTTGGGTTGATTTATCTATGGACTTTGTACTAGGATTGCCACAAACAAAAAGGAGTAAAGATTTTGTATTTGTTGTGTTTTGATAGATTTTCAAAAATGACACACTTCATCCCATGCCATAAAACAGATGATGCAAACAATGTGACTGACTTATTCTTTAGAAAAAGTAGTACGTTTGCATGACATGCTATGAAACATTGTTTTAGATTGGGATACAAAGTTCTTAAGCTACTTCTGGAAGACTTTGTGGGGTAAGTTAGTACTAAGCTATTGTTTTCAACTACTTGTCATCTACAAACTGATGGGCAAACTAAGGTGGTTAATCGAACTCTTTCTACTCTTTTACGTGCTATTATTCGAACGAATTTGAAAACATGGGAAGATTGTTTTACTACATGTCGAGTTTGCATATAATAGGAGTGTTCATTCTGTTACTAGTTGTTCTCCATTTGAAATTGTATATGGTTTTAATCCATTAAACTTCTTTAGATTTGGTATCTATACCTGTCAATGAGTATGCCAGTTTAGATGATGAACGCAATGCTGATATGATAAAAAAAATTTCATGAAAAGGTGCGACAACAAATTAAAAAACGAACTGAGCAATACGCATCTCATGTCAACAAGGGACGAAAGAGAGTGGTGATTGGATTTGGGTGCATATGTGCAAGGAACGATTTCCAGCTCAAAGGCGTTCAAAGCTACAACCTATAGGAGATGGTCCCTTTGAAATTGTAGCACAAATTAATGACAATACTTATAAGTTGGACTTTCTTAGTGAGTATAATGTGAGTGCAACATTTAATGTTTCTAATCTTTTCCATTTTGATGTAAGTGATGATTCGAGGTCGAATCCTTTTGAAGAGAGGGGGAATGATGAGAACCATAGAGATGATGGCTGGAAGGTTCCAATGGATGCAAGAGTCAAAACAATTACAAAAATATTAAATGGGCTGATTAAAGATATTCAAGCCAACCAAATTTCAAATATTGTGAATTTAAGTTTAACAAAAAGTAGAGGCCTAATTAATATGATTAGAGTACTTGATGACTTATAATAAGTAATAACACTCACTCCTAAATAAGAGTTTATTTTCTGTTATAAAAATTTTTCATTGTTAGAAATTTCTCCAAATAAGTATTTGTTTTAAATAAAAATTTGTATCTTTTTAGGATTACTATTTTTACCTATAAATAAGTACCCTTTGAGTTCTGAAAAATATACAATTTTGAGTGAAATAAAAAGTAAAATTTTTATCCCTCAATTTTTTTTAAAACTAAAGAACTTATTAAGAGATATTTCGAGGATAGTGTTTATATTCTTCTTAAATACACTAAATTTAGATTT